>WOUA01000006.1:74600-425069 GCA_021397985.1 Sporothrix dimorphospora | reverse complement strand
GGAGTGAGGAGTGAGGAGTGAGGAGTGAGGAGTGAGGAGTGAGGAGTGAGGAGTGAGGAGTGAGGAGTGAGGAGTGAGGAGTGAGGTGAGAACGTAGTAGGAAAGGTAATATGCGAGAACGATGATATTTATACGTAAAGAAAGGAGATCAAGTTAGCTGCTTAACGTCAAAAGTTATAAATGCGACCCCTCTGCCTTAATGTATAAGTCTAGCATCGGAAGATCCATTAGCCCAATGGTCCCAAGCTGACCAAATCCGGGAATAGAGCGAGGCAAAGCCAGTGGACAGGCGTTGCATTTTTGTTGTCTAGGGCGTCGGCCTACTTTTCTTCTCCCTTTTTATTTAGTCACGGTCGTCTTATTTAAGCGTCAAAGTCTATTCTATATTCATTACGAAAATAAAATTTTACAAAATCGAACTTAAATTCAAAGCATAGTATTCAAAGCATAGTGCCTCGCCGACCCGTCCTCACTTTGACGCAATCTTGGGCACGGCGTACTTGAAGACGTTTTTGGGGTCGTACTTGGCCTTGAGCGCCACCAGACGGTCGTACTGGCTGCCGTAAATCTTCTTGTAGTCCGAGTCGTCGTCGCCGCCCAGCGACACATACGAGCTCTCCAAAATGTTGCCCGGGTCGGCGGCGCGCAGCTCCTGGATGCAGGCCTTGGCCCAGGTGACGGCGGCCTCTTCGGCGGCCGGGTCCTTGGCCAGCGCAATGACCTCGAGCATGGCGTGGTCCTCGCGGGCACCAAAGACGGAGGCCGCATTGGCGGGCGGCGCACGCAGCGCATGAATGGAAATGGCGGACTCGGGCGTGGGCAAGGTCGCGTTGTACTTGGCAAGAACGGCGGCGGTGGCGGGCGTGTACTTTTTAAAGTTGAGCGTGAAGACGCGTCCGTACACACCGTAGGTCACCATCTTTTCGTTCTGTTCGCAGTAGGCAAAGACGGACGTCGGGGCGGCCTGCTTGACGATGGCGGGCTTGCCCAGAGAGCCGGCGACCTTGTCGACCCACTGGTTGGCGACCTCCTGGTCGGCGCCGGTCCATGTCACACCCAAAGCAAAGACCTGGCCGACGCCCGGGAAAGGGACGCCAAGGGGCTGCACATAGAGCTCAACGGGCAGTTCACCCGCATCGCGCCAGCCCTCGTAGGCGGCCGAAAAGGCCGTCCAGGCGCCGGGGAGGTCGCTGGGGTCGGCTACAACCAAACCCGCCACGATTTCCTTGAGGGGGTACGCCTTGACGGTTGTCTCGACAATCACGCCAAAGGTGCCTCCACCGCCGCGCAGGCCGGTCAAGAGTTCGTCGTCGGCCTGCACCTCGATCAGCTCGCCGATCGGATTGACCAGCCGTGCACTGAGAATCTGGTCGACGCCGGGGCCGCGGCTGGGCGAGAAGGGGCCGTAACCGCCGAGGGTCGCCCAGCCCGTATAGCCAACGCTGCCGATGGACCCTCTGGCGTAGCAGTTAGATGGTCTGTCTCCCAGTTTGTCGGTCTGTCTGTTCTTGAGGAAACTTACACTGGCGTCACCAAGCCGTACTTTTCCAGCTCGGCCGAGACGTCGCGGAGCAAGGCACCACCGCCGATCTTGACGGTCGTCGTCGCCGTGTCAACAACTACCGAGTTCAAGGCACGCAGGTCAATGGTCAGCGCGCCGTGGACCTGCGAGCGGGCCGTGCAGTCGTGGCCACCGGCGCGGACGACAAAGTCGACATCGTTATCGACGCAGAACCGAATCAGGGCCTGGACATCGGCAGCGGACTGGGGCTGGGCAATGGCAAAAGGCTGGACCGCCGGTTTGAGGATGCAGCAGGCCTTGGTGGCGGAAAAGTCGGGGCTCTCCGGGGTGAAGTACTTGACGGTGGGGTGTTGCTGGAGGTAGTCGCGAAGGACGGCCGCGGTGGAAGGAGAGCCAAGGGCCATTTTGTGAGGTGTTGTCAGGTAAGGGACGATCGTGGCAGTTGTTTGTGTAGCTTTCTGTCTAAGATGTCTACAAACATGGAAAGACGCGGTGACGAGAAGATATAGGCTTCCACGAAGACCCATGTCAGAGCAACACGCGGAATGACGTTTGCAGTTCAACCCCGCCGCTCTGCTTGGCAGTCATTATGGAGATCATTTCCTCCATGTCTGAATGAACGAGTTCTCGGACAAAGGATCTGGACGCGCGAACAACAGGGCGCAATTGCGTGGCTGGCCAGCACGCTGTGAGCCGCCGTCAGCACTAACCCGTCAGCCCTGCCACCTAGCACAACAGACCAACGATTCCAAAGAGCTACCTCCACGATTTGATGCCTCCGCAAGGTTCGCTAATTTCAAAGGCATAAGCTGACGTCGTAAGGAAGACGTCACATTTTATATTCCACTGCCAATGGTACCATTCATGCCAAAACATCCCACAGGAACAGCAGGGCCCGAGCCTCCGGCCATGGATGCTCACGAGGATTCCTCGTCACAATCCTCGACTCTCACGATTCTCACCACCCCCATGTCGCCACAGTGCCCTTCAGACTACACACCATCCTTCGTCTCGGCGTCTTCCGGCATCCACGTGCTGAATGCCATGCCTGCGGGCACGGTCTTCCACTGCCCCGTCTGGGGATCGAGCTGTGTGCGGTCCAGAGCGGCCGTTTCTCGAATCATCGCGGCTTTGGCCGCACTGCGCGGCATCACAACACAGGGGAACTCGGCCGGCTGGACGGTGATGCTACCAATAAGGTGTTCGGGGTCGTAGGCGGCGCCCGGCGTTTTACTGAACGTAAACGCCCAGGCAAACCGTGCAATCCCCAGGAAGAGCGACCGCTCCGCGATGTGGATGCCCTGGCAGAGCCGCCGACCGGCGCCAAACACGAAATTGTCGCGCTTCGTGGTGTCGCCCATGGCCGACTGGTAGAGCGAGGTTGTATCGCCAGCGAACCGGTCGGGGTCAAAGACACGCGGGTGCGGCGTGCGCTTCTCGTCCATATGGATGGACCAGACGTTGTTGATGACGGTCGCGCCCTGCGGGATGCGCCAGCCCTGGTAGACATCATCGCGCGTGGCCGCGTGCGGCACGCCCAGCACCACCGTCGGCATCCACCGGAGGCTCTCCTTGATGCAGCAGCGGACATAGGGAAGGCGGCCAGCGTCAAAGTCGCTGATATCAGGCAGCCGGTCGGGACCGACGACGGCATCGATCTCGGCCTGCAGTGTGGCCTGCACGTCGGGCCACAGCAACAGTGCCAACACAAAGCCATAGAGGGTCGATGCCGTCGTATCGGAGCCAACCTCAAACAACAAGCCGCTAATGTAGCCGGCCGCTGCGTCTGTAAACTTCTCTTCGGTCTGCGAACGGTAGATGTCGTTGCAGAAACAGGGCAGGCCGGTGCCACTGTCGAGGGCATGCTTGGCCCGCAGCCAGTGGCGCACGTACAGGTCGCGTTCGACCACATGGAGTTGCCGTGCGTGGCGGACGTTGGGTGCGAGCCAGGATGGAAGCTTCTGGAGGATGGGATACAAGTCAGCGAGTTGCGCCGAGGCGCTGCCCGCAACCTGGCCCCATTGGTCAAAGCACTAAGACGAGTGAGCGAAGCGAACGAGGAGTAAGGTACGAGAAGGAAACAGAAGGAGATGGAGCAGAGCGAGGACAAAAGAAGACGTACGTCGAAAAGCTGCAACAGGTTCGGGTCGCGGTTGTCGACGCAGCGGTAGCCAAATATCATCTGCGTCGACAGCGAGTACGTGAAGCGGCGGATGTGCAGCAACAAGTCCGACGGCTGGTCCAGCAGCGCCTCCAACAAAAACTTGTTCTCGAGGTCCTGGTACGGCACGTACGTCGTGGCCGCTTTCACGTTCAAAATGTTGTGCACCATCTTGTGGATCATGCGCCAGTTGTCACCGTAGCGCATGACCACCAGCCTCAAACCGCCACTGGCAACAGTCTGCCCGATGAACATGTCCGGCCGGTCCGAATAGATGCCGCTCCGTCGGTCCAGGACCTCCTTGACGACCACGTCCGACGAGAGCACGACCATAGTCTTGGTGCCGAGCATGAGCGAGTAGACGGGACCGTACTCTTGTGCCCACTTCTGGAACTGCAGGTGCGGGTCTTTGGTGGGCATCAGATGCAGATTGCCGAGCAGCGGCAGTGTCGGCGGGCCCGGCGGAAGGTCGCTCGGCCGGCGACCGATCTGGGCCAGCCTGGCCACAAGCAGCACCAACAGACCACCCGCGGCGAGGTACAGAAGCGGGAACGCATCAAAGATGCCCATTGTAGGGTGAGTGGATGAGATATCGTAAGATAAACAAAGTTCTCGGAATCCAGGGGACAAACCCAAGTAACCTAAGTCACGATAATAGTCCGGGAAACAATAAACTTTGAGAAAGGAAGACGGAAGAAACGAAGAGAAAAAATTGTAATATTACTACCGATTCCGACACCGTGACCGGCCCACACGAGATATATATCGCCAAAACAAACCCAGACAATCGCTCCCTTTCTCCACAGGCGCGGAGAAGCATCTGCCTCTCCGATATACAGAGTCTTTGATTCGCTGACACCGAGACCAGCAGACCGCATCGAACCAAGTTGACGGAGAATGCTAGCTCTACGTGTCTCCCCCTGGGGTAGTGTCTGGGGTTTCGTGTTAGTTGACTGCGGGGAAGTCCAAGGCAGGCGTGCTTTGGTTCTCGTAGGTGGCGCTTGTCCAACCCGAGCCCGAAGCCGAGCCCGTTGGGGTCGATCGGAGTCGGGAAGTGTGGATGGGTGGGTTTTAGACAAGATATCGAGCAGGGCCGCGGCAAAGGGTGGTGCCCAAAAGTAAACATGTAAGAAAACTGATAATGAATCAGGAAATTGGAAATTGGAAAGGGACTGAGAAAGAAACACTCAATAACTGGGTTTTGTACATCATTGCCGCCACCAACGGATTGGAGTTTGCTTCCTTTCTATTCGTCTGCCGGGTCAGCCTCTCGTCTTTCTCCTTTCGCTTTCTCCGTCTCTATCATGACCATAGGCGTTGTCGACTTTGCTTGATAGACGCTTTTCTATTCTTCCATTCCCGTCTTTCCTTAACCCTATCCGATCGTCATTTCTCTGCATCAGATCACAATGGACTCATTTCGCTATCTGGTCCGCTTCCGCGACGAGAACGGCGACATCCGCTACGGCGAGGCGGGTCATTCCGATGGCAGACTGGCCACCCACACCAAAGAGAGTCTCGTCGGCCAAAAGGTGCCCGTCTTCTCCGGCACCAACCTCTGGGACCCGGCGTTCGCCCTGACCTCGGAGCACCGCACCATCTGCGAGGTGCTCTGTCCGCTGGCACATACGCCCATCTTCCAGTGCGTCGGCCTCAACTACAAGCAGCACGCCGCCGAGGCCAACATGGCGCACGGGGCGTACCCGACCATTTTTACCAAGCCGCCCGACGCACTCGCCGGGCCGTACGAGGACATTCCTATTCCGAAGGCGTGTCTCGAGATGGACTACGAGGCGGAGTTGTGTGTGGTGTTGGGGCGGGACATTAAGGACTGGACACTGTCGGGCGACGCCAATGTATCCGACATGATCCTCGGCTACTTGGCCGGCAACGACGTCTCCTCCCGGTGGTGGCAGGCGCCGGCGCGGTCCAACCACCAGCACGGTACGGCCAAGTCGTTTGACAAATTTGCGCCGCTGGGGCCTGTGCTAGCATCGCCACGGGTGATCTCGGACCCAAAGCAGCTGCGCATGACATGCTCTGTCAACGGGGAGGAACGGCAGTCGACCCTGATAAACGACCAAATCTTTGACATTGCTGCCGTCTTGCAGCACTTGTCACGCGGCATGACGCTTCGACGCGGGACAGTGATTATGACGGGCACGCCGTCCGGGGTGGCAGCTTTCCGGAGCCCGCCGGCGTGGCTGAAAGATGGCGACGTGGTGACGGTGCGTGTGGATGGGATCGGTGAGATTTCAAACAGGATGACGTTTGAGAGCAAGTAGCATGTTTAAATAAATCAATATAGTACGGCTCCGTAGAGCAAATAAAGCTACATTCTAAGAGTACCATCTGTCTACTTCTGAAAATCGCCCTGCTTCTCCAGCTTAAAGTCATCGACCTGCGTTTGCATCGCGGTCGTACCAGTAAACGACTCTGCGGGCTTGCTGTCTTTAACACCATTAATACCGTTGACTTCCGTCTTTCGTTGTGTTTCGTTTGTTCGCCATCCTGCAACCGTTTGTACAATTTCAGCGGCGTCGATCGCCCCCTCCAGTTTGTCCGCCCGCCAGGCAACGTGCTGGTCTGGACGGACAAGAACAAGTCGACATTCGTAGAGAGCAGCCACATGATCCTCGTCCACAAGACGGACCGCCTTGAGTGGCATGACGGCGACAGAGGCCGCCTTCACCAGAAGCTTGTCGCCAATGTCCCCTGCTGTGTCATCCGCAAACACCAGGAGCGTCCACCACTTGCCCAGCAGGTCGTACAAGGGTGTTGTTCCGTCCTTGAGGAAGACATGCGGTGCGCGTACACCCGGCCATGTGCTCGGCGTGTAGCGGCGGGGCTCCCACGCAGGCTCTGTGACAGAGGCGTCCTTGTCCTTGGCAATGACCCCCGATACGTACCGGTAGTCCATCTCGATGCCCAGGTCCTTGTTCTCGCCGTCGTGTGCCTCGTAGTGCGCGCGGATCTTTTTGCGCAGCACCTGGCCCTCTTCCGTATCCTCCTCGCCGGCCACCTGTGGAGGTGTTCCTTGCAGAATCTCCTCTTTCAACCGCATGTGCACCTGAAAGTGCACACCCGAGCGCTCGACGTTGCGCAGCGCCACGGGCCGCCGCTCCGGCTCGTACGATGCCAGCAGTCCTGCGCCCGCCTCGCCGCGCAGCACGGCCGCCAGCTTCCACGCGAGGTCGAAGGCGTCGCCAATGCCCATGTTCATGCCGTAGCCGCCGGTCGGGATGTTTTGGTGGGCCGAGTCGCCGGCAAGGAACACGCGTCCTCTGTCAGACATCCACTGCCTGGCCACTGCGATGTTCGGCCGCCACACGGACCGGACGAGCACCTCGTCAATGGCCACCGGGTAGTCGCCGTGCAGACCACCCAAAGCACGCGCCACCACCTCTTCGGACGAGTACTTGTCCGTCTTCGTGTCGACGGGCACGAACCAGTGCACCGTCCAGGTGTCGACCTCGTCCTGTGCAATGAGCGCGCCCTCGACCGAGCCCGACGGACCAATCACGAAAATGTGCCAGAAGCGGCCCTGGCGGTGCAGCCGGGCAAGGTCGCGGGACTTGAAGTGAACGAGCACGGCACACGCGGGGATGGGACCGCCGTCGAGGGGGAGGCCGAGCGAGCGGCGCACCCGGCTTGACCCGCCGTCGCAGCCAACGATGTACTCCGAGGACCAGATTGTCGTGCCGGTGTCGTTTTTGACGATCAACTTTGCACCACCGTCGGTCTCCTCCACACCTTCCACTTTGTGCCCATAGTGCAGTGTCACCAGCGGGTCCGCCTCACAGATTCCCCTTAGCCAGCACTCAAACACGGCCTGCGAGATCCGCTGGTACGGCTCGAGGGGCAGGTGCCCGTCGTTGCACGCGGCAATCTGCGCCCGGCACTTGTCCACGCCGGGTAGCGCCCAGCGCGCCATGGCCGCGCGCGCGGGGAGGCCCGTGGAGATCAAGACGTCCTGGTCGATGTGAGCCGGCACGCCTTGTGCCCGCAACCCGTCGGCCAGCCCGAGCTTACGGCACATTTCCATGGTGCGCGCGTTGGTCAAGTCCATCTTGGGCCAGCGGGTGGTGTCGGCGTTGCGCTCAAAGAGGATCGAGGGGACGCCGTAGAACGAGAGCGTGTGCGCCAGAAACAAGCCGACGGGCCCGCCGCCGGCGATGAGCACCGCGCCGGGCGGCGCTGTTTTCTGCGTTGGCGTTGTCGTCATTGTGGGAGGTTGGCTTGAAATGGAGAAAATTAGCCGAGTGTTGGTGTTTGACACCAGCGATGCGGTGTTGCCGTGAAGTTATGGAAGGAACGAGAATAAAGTAAAGAAGAAAAATAAAAATAAAAATATAATCTTCACAATATATCGAGTGTCCATACTGTGAGCATTTCCCATGCAGCCAGTGTTGATCTCTTTTTGGTTTTAATGTCTTGCACCGGTTTACTCCAAATATGCAACATGGCCAATGTCCTGCCAGGTGGGCCATCTTCGGCATCCAAAAATGTTCTCCTTCAAGGCGTCCCTATCGTTCAATACTCCGCAAAACTAAGTGAACGTAACCGCGGCTTGATCTTTCCTACCAGATCTCACTCTGGGGAAGGAATCCGGGGAAGGATTTTGCGGTTGTATGGGAGGTTTCTGTGCAGGGACACTATCGTAGGGGCCCAGAGGCCTAGGTGTGGGACTCAATGCGAAGCCGAAGCCGCGGGTTCAGAATGCATCCAACACGGAGAAAGAACCGCATGCCCCGCATTGATCGACGGACACAGGACTGCGACTCACAAGAAAGTGCTGTGTGGGCGGTCCTGAACAACTGGTGCTTGGTATGGTCACGGTCATGGTTTGGCACCAAAGATCCGGATGCATTACAAAGCCCATCACTATATCACGATGCCAGCCAGTCAAAGATCGCGTAGCTCAAAGTTCACATTTAAAAATCGGACATTATTTTTTGCTCTGTATTATCAACAAGCAGTCAGCTGGTGACATATGTTGTTGCGTACATTTACACAAACACGGAAACACGGCAACACGGCAACATTTCCTTTCAACTCAGCCCGTCCTATGCCTTGGGTTTTGTCAACTGTAAGTACGTAAGGAATAATGTAGAGTCAACATACACGTACCGCATATACGCGCATCGTCTGGATGCGTGGCTCGTTGCTCTCCGACACCATGACTTCAACATGTGCTGCAAAGCCCACCTCCATGGACTGTCCGTTCTTCAATCCTTGATCCAGCGTGCCCAGCAGTACCAGCTCACGCCGGTCACCGTCCGCACTGGAAAACACTTTCTGAATAGTGTGCTGCCGCCGTGTCACAGTATCCCATGCATGGTCACGGCAGCGGGCAATCGCCGCCGACCCGGTAATCGGGGGGCTGCCGCCGGGGGCGTACCACATGCCGTCGGACGCAAAGATGTCGCTGGCCAGCAACCGGCCGGCATCGGGACTCGATGAATCGGCCAGTTCGTAGAAGCGGGCGACGAGCTGACGGACAGCGGGCGGGAGGACGGCGGTGTCGGCCAGCCAGGCCGTATCCTGTGTGACGTAGCTCATGGCAGCGGCGTTGTTGAAGCGGACGGGGAGATTGGGCCGATAGGCGGATGGAAAAGAGGAAGAAAAGAAAAAATGAGTCAGTAAGTATACGACTGTCTGTTTTGGGATAACAGAAAAGCTAGAAAATGCTAGACAAAATAATATGATCAGTGTCTTATAGCAACGCCTTTCATTTGACACTCTCACTGGCCAGCCCTACCCTTGCCTCCTCACCCGTCTCACGCTGTTCTCGGCCCCGCGGGCTGGACCAACTTCGGAGAACTGCGCTACGTTCGCGCGCGCGAGCTGCATTCGGGCTCCTGCTGACGCTCAGCTGCAAAGGACCGGCCAAAGTTGCCGTTACAAAGCTTATGACAAAGAACAGCCCCAATACGTCCTAGATGCACAGCATCAAAAGACCAACAGGAGACGGCGGAGACGCTCACAGGCTCACGGGCTCACAGGTTTGCAGCCCAGTTATTTTTTGGGTCCAGTGGAGCTTACTCCAATTGGTGGCAGATAGGTGAGACCGATTCAATCTTACATCGACATCTCCATACTCTGGGAACCTTCAGGAACTTTCAAAACCTTCAAATAAATAAGAAAGTCCATCCAGTAAACTCTCAGCTCTCCCAAACCGGTTTCTTCAACTACTTCCTCACTCTCACCTCTCCAGAACAACCCCCTCTCAGTCTCAGATCCTTTCCTAAAAACACAACTTCCCTCACGATACACCTCCCACACTTACGATGGCCCTTCCCGACTTTGACGCCCCGCTGCAGGCCGGCCAGACCACGATCACGCCCGCCTCCCTTGCTCACGTCGTCCTCCGCACCTCGGAGCTTCCGCGCCTCCAGGCCTTTTACACGGCGTTTTTGGGTGGAAAAGTCGTCTTCGCCGGCGGGCCCCTGTCGTTTATTGCCTACGACAACGAGCACCACCGCATCGCCCTCGTCGCCATTCCGGGGACCGCCCCCAAGAACCCCAAGACCAGCGGCCTCGAGCACATTGCGTTTGCGTTTGACTCGCTCGCCGATTTGCTGCTGGCCTACCGCCAGCGCAAACAGCAGGGCATCCTGCCCTGCTGGAGCGTCAACCACGGGCCCACTACCAGCATTTACTACCGGGACCCGGACGGCAACATGCTCGAGACCCAAACCGACAACTTTGCGAGCGCCGACGAGGCGACGGCGTTCATGATGGGCCCGCACTTTGCCGAGAACCCCATTGGCACGGACGTGGACCCAGAGGCCCTGATTGCGGCGCTGCGTGCGGGCACGTCCGAGGCGGACCTCAAAGTGCGCCAGGAGATTGGACCGCGGGGGGTGCCGGACATTGATGCCATGTGAGGGATGTAGGGGAAGCGGCGAAGCCGCGGCGACGTGAGAAGAGACGAGGAGAGAAGAGGGGGGAGGGGAGTGACATGAGGGACCGGGGGGGAGTTTATGTGGATCCCGCAATCTTACACGCCATTGGCTCGCTCACCGCGGCTTCGGGTTCGGGCACGCTGTGATTGGCGGCGGACAAGGGTCGCTGTTGGTGCTGTAAGTGGCGGCCCGTTGGACGCTAGAGCGCTAAAACCAAGGTTATTGCAGGGCGGGGTCTGCTGTCAATTCAGGTCAGGGCCAACCGTTGTCAACGTTCAACGTGCTCTCTTTTGTCATTTCGTCAATGTGGTGTATTTTGGGTGGACAACAATAACAATGATAATAAGTACAATATTACCAAAGACGTGCTCCCATTCCATTTAGTCATCCAACATCTGCATCATATCGGTGTACATCGTCCCTGGTGTCAAAGTGTCCTTGGACGTTGCGTTCAGCTGTAGTCCGTTGTGTCCTCTTGCGTTAAAGGCCATCATCGGTGCGGTCGAGTCGAGAAAGTCTTGGAAACTCTGGTCTTGCAGAGAGCGTAGTGTGTCCAGAGTTCGAGGTGAAAAGGTCAGGTCGAGCGGGCCAGTCACAGTGTCTAGATTGGCGTCCACGTTGGTGGTGCTCGCATGAGGCGACACGCTCAACGGCCTCGGTTGGTTCGGCCCTTGCGTCTGCTCCGGTCCCAGCCGCCGTGTCTGCCCCTTCTTCTCCGTAATGATGCGTGCCTGCCGCACAAACTCGGCCGTCTTCGTAAACGCCGCCTCGCCGGACGTCACGTACTCGAGCCGCCCAAAGAAGCCCACCACCACCTCCATCAGCGCCATGTCGTTGCGCGTCGACGCGGCGTCCGTGCTGCTGCCCGAGACGACGTGCACAAACAGCGTCGTCAGCGCCGTCATTGGGTAGTAGAACACCAGCCACGCGGGTGTGAAGCTCTCGACGTCCAGGTGTTTTGTGAGTAACACGAGAGCACGCGCCGCCTCGACGTGGCCCTTGATGATCTGGGTGTTGACTGCCTCCCCCTGCGTAAACAACGGCGTAAAGCGTCGGTAGATGGCGCACAGCACGTAAAAGTAGGTCGCGTGCAGCACGAGCAGCTGCATGCGCGCCGCCGCGGTCGTCGCCGTCGCGTGTATGGGCCGGCCCGGTCGTAGATGTGCCGGGATGCTGTCGCGCCACTGGGCCACGTCGCTCAGCAGCTGCTCCATCGTGGCCGCTAGCTGCGCCGACGGCGTGCACAGCGCCGCGACCGAGTACAGCTGCCGCGCAACGGCGCCGCATATCCGCGTCAGCCGTGTAAAACACAAAAAGAAGTCGAGACAGTCGACATGATCGTCGTGCACCTTGACCTGCCGCGGAAACCGGCACGAGATCTCGTCGTCCTGTAGCACGGCCGGCCGTCCGCACCGCAGCGCAATCGTCTTGTCCAGCCCGTAGATCACCCAGAACACCCGGTCCCGCTGCCGCTGTTCCGAGTCGGTCAGACCCCACTCCGCTGCCGGCCGCCGGTGCAGCGCCAGCCCCTGCGCCAGCCGCACTGCCATCGAGCACAGCGTGTACTCGAGCCGCTGCGGGCTCGACAGGCCTTGAGCGAAGACCGTCAAAACGGCCATGGCCTGAACGGCCGTCAGATCTGTCGCGTGGTGGATGATGAGCGGCTCGTAGGCCAGTGCATTTTGGAAGAACGCCCACGCCGCGCGGCCGGACGCCTGGAACGCCGCCGCCGTCTCCTCGTCCGACAGCGCCGCACGGCAGCCGGATGCCAGGACGGCGTTCAGCAGAGCCTGCCACGAGGGCGGACCCGCACCCTCGGCGATGCCGTACGTCTCCCACAGCGCGTCAAACTCGTCCCGGTCCAGCACGGGAAACACGGTTTGCACCGTCCCAAAGTACGCGTCCACGTAGCGCCGCACCGTGGCCGGCGGCGGCAGCGGCATGAGGGCTGTCAACGACGTGTGCAAGGCCAGCGCACCCGGTGGCACGCACTTGGGCTGCCGCAGGTGGCTCATGAGCACCGTGCGGATCTCGTCAATCGTCGCGCATAGGCCGTCCGCGTCGGCGTCCTCCACACCCGCCGCGTGTGCCCGGATCCACTCGAGGCCAACGTCCGAAATGACTGCGAGCCCCGACGACGGGCCCGTGTACTCGTCGCCGTCCTGCAGGCGCATCCACACGGCGGGGTTGCGCGAGGAGGGATGTGGCGAGGGGGTACTGTCGCGCTCGCCTTCGCCCTCGTCGCCCAGGATGCCGTCCAGGAGCGAGTGCGTCGAACTCTGGCTGGCCGGGCTGGCGCTGCTGCAGCCGGTGTTCACATATGGCGGCGCCGTGGTACCCAGCAATGCTGTGCTGTCGGTCGAAGCGTAGTCGTGGACAGGCGGCTGGTACTGTTGTCGTCGCAGTACAGCCGGTGGCCCACCCGCTCCGGCATCCGTGTGCCGTCGCTGTCGCCGCTCGCCGGCGTATGTACAGTGGCTCGCACGCAGCCGGCAGTTCTGGCACACCGGCCGTGTGCGGTCGCACTTGATCTTGCGCATCCGACACGCTTGGCAGGCCATTGTGACGTATACGTGTTTGTGAGTTTGTATGTGTGTTTGGAGGAGGAGGAAGAGCCGCATCCAGCCGGCTCAGGCGAATTGTTTGGGATCCCCATAATTACCCCGGAAAACTGGCCTACTACGGTACAATTGTGCTAGCTATTGTATGGGGTAGGAGCGAGAGAGCTACTTTCCCCCACACTCGCTCTTTCCCTGGCGGCTAGGCCAAGCAGAAAACAAGGTGAGGGTGCAGTTGGGGTCCGCTTGTCATAGTGGTTGAGGGTAGGGCAAGAGTTACTCTTGGAGATAGAAGGATGGACCCTCTTTCTCGAAAGGTCGAAAATAATAAGAGATTTTCATCATAATTCGGTTCGTTCTGTTCTTGTTTTTCATTGAGTTTCTTTGTTGGCCTGGGAGATTTGGTTGTTTTTTTTTCAAAAAGGAATCTAACATGTGAAAAATTATACATTTAAATGGTTTTTAAATATGAACAGTAAGTTAGCATAAGCTTTTGATGCGTTTTTGTATCGATTTTATTTTCATGCAGTGAAGTATTTGAATCAAAAAAATTAATGTTTTTACTAACACACACCCGTCCTAACAGAAACGACAAACGAAGATAATGATTTGCTGTATGTCCAGAACCCGTTGGACATCTATTATTCTATCGGTGTCTACAAGTGAAGCAGTAGAGAGACTGTGATAATCTTATTGATATCAATGCCTCCCGAAGAGCAAATTCTAATGGAATTACACCAGCTAGGTGACCATATGTTAGTAGACTTTTGCAACTGCCGATGTTGAACAGACAATGGCTGGCATCTTTTGAGGACGGCCGTAGGAGAAAAGAACCTGACTGGCGTTCATCATTGTGTTTATGGCAGGCCTGGGCCCGGGCCTGGCCAGTCACTCGGCATATTTCTGACTGACACGTCGGTTCCACCGCATTTACATCGCGGGGGACGTACGTCTTATGCCTCGGACTTGTCGTGCCATCAGTTCCTCCATCCTTTTGCGTACGACGGAACACAAAGGTAGCACACGTATCAAGGGAAAAGGGAAAGAAAAGGAAGAAAAGAACCCGAGAAACAATCCCGGGCACGGAAAGACGTCCTCGGGATCCCGCAGGCGCACAAACACCCAGGCTCTTCCTGGCAGACACGCGTAGCAGGGATTGGGGTTGGCACTTACTTTGGCGACGCAGGACATGGTGGCACAGCAGATAAATAGGCAGCAGGGGACGGTAAACGTGGAGTGCAGAATGGACTGCACAACACAGAGTACAGCACACAGAGAAACAAATAGAAAAATGGTCTTGGAGCTCTATCTAAATTAATGCCCGCCAACACGGCATGGACATTGCATGCGTGTGTAAAACAGTAGGCAGGCCTGTGAGGAGAAGGAAATGAAAAAGAAATAAACAAAGTATAACGTAGTATGAAGGAAAGCAGAAAACCCACACAGATGAACACATAAATCAAGAATAAATACAAATGCGAAAAAAAGACAATTGCCAACCCAAAAACCAAGTGTGTCCAGCGGCGCCCGGAATCCCTCTTCTTGTTGAGGATCAAAGGTCGTCAAGGCACCCGGGGCAAGGCAAGTCGTGTGCAGCGTCTCGGGGGAGCAAAACGTCCTTGCAGCCGGCGTTTGCCGCCCTCGGAAACCAGAAAGTAGTATGTGGAACTGGCGGTATTAAAGGAGGTCGTAATGTTGTAACGTTTGTAGAAGAGAAAAACGATGCTCGTAACATGTCGGAAATAAACAGAGTTGCTTTTGTTGAGTCTATTGGTTGTTTGGCGCCCGGGCCCTGAGTGTCTTGGTCGTCTAAATCACTCAGCAACGCGGCGAAGCATGGATTTTGATGTGTTTTTTTTATCTTTTATTTGGGGGTTTCAAAAAAGATTTGCGGAAACGGACAGAACGATTCGGACGGAGGAGAGAAAGTCGAGGAATTCGAAGAATTTCGTGGATATATGTGAGAAAGCGCTTCTGCCGTTACTCCGCCTCTTCGAGCAGAGTGATCACAGGCACATCGCCAAGCTTCTCGCGACCCTTGAGGAAGCCGATCTCCAGAATGAACAGGTAGCCGACGAGCTCGCCACCGAGCTTCCGGACAAGTTCGCCCGCAGCCGCAGCCGATCCGCCTAGAAATCGGGAGTTAGCGGAGAGCAAGGCCCGCAAAAAAACATGTGATTGGGGACGGGATGGAAGCAAAGCAAAAAAGAACAAAACGACCAAAAGACCAAAAAATAAAACACCACACAGAGAAAACGTACCCGTCGCAATGATGTCATCGACGATCAGGACCTTCTGGCCCGGCTTGATGGCATCCTCCTGGATCTGGAAGTAGTCGGCTCCGTACTCCTTCTCGTAGCTGGCCGTCACGCACGGACCCGGCAGCTTGCCCTGCTTGCGGACCGGCGCAAAGCCCGCGCCGAGACGCAGGGCCAGGCCAGGGCCGAACAAAAAGCCGCGGGCATCGAGACCGATGACAACGTCCACCCAGGGGGCGTTGGCGCCGGCGGCCGGGGCCGGGAAGTGCAGGGCCTGGAGCTCCAGAGCACGGAGGAGACTGGCGTGGGCGGCCGGGTCGCGGAAGATCGGCATAATGTCGATGAAGACGATGCCCTTGATCGGGAAGTCGACGAAGCGCCGGAGAGCATCGTAGAGGCCTATCTTTGCACTGGCGAGTTCGGCGGCGGCGGCGGCGGCGGTGGTGGACTGTCCTCCCGAGGCATCTTGGGCGGCTGAAGCGGTGGTGGCAGTGGGTCTGGAGGCGTCTGGACTTGTTTCCTGACTCTGGGCAGACTGAGGGACCGGCGAGGTCATGATGGGGAAGAGAAAAAGAAAAAGAAGGAAAGGAGAGAAAGAAAGGCGGCGAGGAGGGGAAGCGGGAAGAAAAAGGAAAAGGGCGAAATCGAAAGGGCGGTATCCGGAAGGAGGAGGGGTGAAGTCGACAGAGGGAAAGGGGAGGAAAAGTGTGTGAGAGGATGAACACGAGAGATGCAGTGCGTGGAGGGGTGCAGGAAGAAAAAGGCACTCCTCTGTACTGTGCAGAAATGGGTGGTGGACAGGTGGTGGTTGACGAGGTTGCAATCTATCTTAGGGAAGCGGATGGGGAGGGACGAGAAAAAAAAATTGTTCGCGGGAGCAGAGCTAGGCTGTAATGGAGGGGTGTGTCGTAAGGAGGGGAGCGTGTAAGAAGAAAAAAGTGAAGGCTAAGAAAGAAAAAATTGCGGCTAGGGACGAAAAAAAAAGATAAAAGAAAAAAAAAGACATAAATTAATAAAGAGGGCGAAAGAGACCCAAATAAAACAGCTGCTAAAACGGAACCTAAGAGAAAACGGCCTAGAAAAATAGACATGGCGGGCAGCAAACAGCCTAGCGACGTTGCGACGCCGTGGCAGTTCACGCTATGAGCCATGAGCGGCAAACGGGCTTGATACAATGCATATTTGGATGCATTTGGATCATTGTGTATTCGATGTATTGGTGGATCGGTGAAAAACAGCGCGAGACACACCACGCCAGGCAGCGACGGTGGGTGACGGCTCGAGCGTGAGGTTTTGATGAGAGGGGATTGATCCGTGCTGGATGTGATGGCAACTGGGAAGAGAGGGGCCGTGGAGAAGGCGCCGAGAAGGCGTGGATAAGGATCTCGAAACAATACCTGAAGGATGCAACAACGCGCGCCGAGGCCATTGGGAACAGCAACCTACGGATAAGAAGGCTGCGTCGACGTGGGAGGAGGATGGGCGATGCAGCCTAGCCGGCGAGCACCGCAGCGCCTCGATGTAGAAATGCAGCCAGTCGCGGCGGCCATAGACAACAACAAGGATAAACAACAGGAATAAAGTCGGCGCAGGCGTGGAGAGGGTGGTGTGGATGAAGCCGAAAAACGACGCTGTAGATATCACGAAGTGGGATGGAGTAGGAAGGGTGGGATAGGATGGCTGCAAGGCCGCACTTTTGGCTTTACACACCCCACGACGGATCAGAGCAGCAGAGGAGGTGCGCCGCTTGTTCTTTCCTCTCTCCCTTCTATCCAACGCCTTGCGGTTTGCTCCTTCTGCTTTGATTTCTCTCATCCTGTCCCAGCTTGCCTTGCACGTTTGCGCCTTCCTCTTCTCGATCCAGGCTCGTCGATTGCTGCTCTCGCCGCGGACCCGCTCGCTCCTTCCTCTATTACTGCCCGCCGTGCCTGTCCTTTCGTCTCTTGTCTCGTCTTTGATCGCGACAGGAGCTAGTGCCTTCCGCTTCACCCCACCAGCACAGCAGAGTGGAGCGGTCTTTCTCTCGCTGTCTCTTTTTCGGACAAGCGTCCGCAGGTGCAGAGCGAAACGAGCCCTCGGCGTTGTGGTGCCTGGCCATGCAATTGGTGCGCATTGGTGCTGGCGAGTTCGCTTTTCTGTGGACAGCCCACCATCGCTCCTTCCCAGACGAGCAATTTACGTGCCTCCATTGCGGCAACAACGACCCTCGTAAAAACACCAAACAGGAAAGTGAGATGGGCACAGAGCGGTGAGGCTGCCTTTTCCTTGCTCCATGTCTTTGCATCTGAAGCTGTCGAGTTTTGTTTCACCAATGCACTCATTTTTCAGGCTTCGGCATTCACTTTGCAACCTTGTTTTTGATCCCCCCCAATCGCTCAACGGACAGCGGTTCTTACGCTTCTAAACATCCCCTGCGAAACGCCGTCTTTTGCGGCCCGCGCTCCGCCCACACCAGGTACGTTTCTCCCAGCTATGTTCACGCCCGCCGGTTGACTCACTTTTTCACGCAACTCTCGTTGCCCCTGTTGGGAGTGCCACGCTTATACCATTCCAAGATTCACTCGTGTCGACTACCGACATTCAGATACTCACGCCCCATGCCACAAGGTCGACACATGTTGCTGACATGCCGGGGGCCTCCATTGCCAATGCTATGAGGTATCTTACATGTCTTGGGCGGTATCAAGTAGGCTGACGCTGGCGGAACCAACGACGCGTCCATTGCACGGAAACCAGCGGCCAGGAACGTGCAGCATTGGACAGCTAGCACCTCTGGTTTCTGCATCTGCAAGGGATAAGCGGCTGGTCCGAAACACAGCAGTGAAAAGTGGCGAAGAGAGAAAAAAGAGAGAAAAAGAACAACACATCAAATCGAGAAAAAATTGAGATGGAAACGGGAAATCGTCTTACACCATACCCGGCCATCGTAAGAACCCACCGCCGCTGCTCTGGAGCCACACCGTCTCCATCCCACCCCTCCACAGGTATTCTGCAGGCAAATGTGCGGCGTACTCGTACACCATCTTCCTCTCTCACGACTACAATGCCCAAGCCAAAGAATATGCCCCGCGCCTTGTACTCTGTACTGCATCTTCCGACCGGCCGTCTCTCTCCAAACACAAGCCAATCATGGCCATGAGAATCGAATCGAGGTTTGCAAGGTTTTTGCCCGCCGTCTCTGAACAGAGCCTGTTGCGCTGCTCTGTTGTGTGCCGTGGCTTATCTTGTTCTGCGAAGGCACGCAAATCCAGTTCAAAACTAACCAAAGCACTAGTTTCCAATTTGTATCAACCACGACGTTGCCTGGCTTGCACAGCGTTGTCGCCGCCATGGTCTGTACCTGAATGGCGCTGGTCTACCGCCCTACGAATGCAGCTAAGTATCCTGGCTCAAGGGACGATGTACTCCAACGGAGCCTGGTCGCGCCAGAAGATACCACAAGGCGCTGATCACATCATTATCACCTTCTCCTTCGCTTTCACCGTCTCTTCTCCTGCCGTGCCCGATTCGACCAGGCCAGACCACAACCCCCCGCAGCCGCCCCCACTCATATCGAGTAATTCTAGGATGAAAAGACACAGGCACAGAGTGTACTTGCACAGCTTACGTTTTCGAAGCGCAGAAACCGCTGGGACTGCAACAACACCGCCGGGTAAGCCACTGCACAGGTCCCATCCGTGCCACGGCCTTGCCTGCTTCCCGTCTGCTCATCCTCGAGCGTACTTCGCATGCGGAAGCCACCCCGTTCTGAACAACGACGTCGAGTACGAATCCCATGCCGTGAACGGATTATTACATCGTACAAATGAGCGTCACTTACGTACAGCCGGGCGGGCACTCACACCATTTCATACTCGGCGCCAGCCAGTCAGAACGCAGAAACGACCACCATGGTTTCGTGGTGTGCAAGCCGCCATTGCCGGCAGAATTGGTGTGCTTCGTACTCTCAATGTCAACTTCCATGGCGTAAACTGCTCCTGGGATTTTTTGTCGTCGATTTGGGTTGAAACGAGACAACGCTCAACTTCTCATTTTCTTCCCATTGAACGAGTCCGTTTACGCCGCCCCACCATTCACATGCCACGGGCCAAAATCAGAAATACATCACTTATCGCCTTTCCCAACCATTGGGCGTGGTATGTGGCCGCGCTTATATATCGCCCATTTGCGTGGTCTACTCCTTTTGTTTCTCTGATATCAACAGCAGTCTTTATTTCCAGCTACTTTCTTATTGTTTCGCAGCATAGCGTGTTTGTTTGATAGCTGCCTTGGACGTGCATTGGTTCTTCCTCCTTCTGCCATCCCCAAATGAATTTCCCGATCTGACAACGTTGTTCAACGCCTGACAAGCAGAACACCACCAAGCCGGTGGAAGCACAGTACAAATTCTCTGCAGATATCGAAAATTTACAGGAAAACAAACAGCGTATCGGGAAAGGGACGGAAGACCGACACAGACAGCGTACATCCCTGTGCAAACTCGTTCGAGATCTCCATCGTCGGTTGTTAAGGAGCACAAAATGTGTGTTTGAGGCGGTGGCCCGCAGCCCAAGATATGGGGTCTTTCAAGGGCTTGATCTTTCTTGTTGTGCATCAAACAGCGGTCGAACGCAGCAGGCCAGAGGCTTTGGACAAGTCTTTTGTTGACATATCTGCCTCCCATCTTCCCTGCGGCACGATACAACATACAAAGCTACTTTTACGCATGCGGTTGATGCATGTCCCATTCCCTACTACCCAACACGAGTTTTTTATTTGCATTCAAGCCGTTTCATGCAACAAAATCTCGTTACCTGCCCAGCCTCCAGCCTACCTGCCTATATGCACTGCAACATACGGGGGCCTCTGTCCGCCGGCAACGAGCCCCGCTGACCTGCGTCGGCTGCTTGCTTGTCCCTACTCGGCTTAAAATTCCGGAACTTGAGTTCCACTCCCGCCCAGCACAGGGCCAGGCGCGGCTTACGATCGGCCAGGCCCAGGCCAGAGGCTGTCTAGCCTTTTTGACAACATCTCCCGGAACCTTGCCATATGAATGACGGTATCAGAGGTGCGTTTTGTAAGTGTGTACTCCGGACCATCCATGCTGATAAGCTGCAACTTTTGTGTACCGCCACAAATGTAGATGATAACATGTTGGGCAATCACTCTTCGGCAAGCCACTACCTAGACAAACTTAAATCAATACGAAAGACCAACATGCCGGACAAGCGTGATATTTGCTTTGGCAGGCCACTGTCAACAATGGCCTAGGCGTACAGTTGCTTCCAACCAGCAAGCCTCGTCTCGTCATTCCTAGCGCATACTTGAAAGCTTGGGCAACGGCTCGCAATGCGGCTGATGCACCTCTTTTCATCCTGTTGCAGCTTCTGCCGCAGCAAGCATCCTTCTTCCTTTCTTCTAGCTCGTTATCGGCCCAAGATTCCGGCAAATTCTGGACCTCATTGCCAGAAAAGGACTGTTGCAGAGGCTACAATCTCTCTTCACCCTTTCTTTGGGCATCAAGAGGATGGCCGCCGGGAACGAGACGGGAGCAAGCGAAGCCCGAGTGCATCCAAGTGCATCAATTGTGCATCCATGACCGGCGCCCGGTGTGCTCTTTTTCATGCATACTCCACCTCGCCCAGCCTCGGAATGATAAAAAGGGAGTGATGTACCCAGTTGGCTCCTACACACCATCCTTCGCCATCCGTTGTACGAGTGTGTTTTGTATGTGCGGGGTGCAATCTTTCGCAGCTTTGTTTATTTGTTGTCAGTGCAACAATGGACGTGTCTCGATGTGCACTGTTCTGCTGTCATCAATTGCACAACGAGTGCGGAGAAGAGGCCAAGTGGCGTCCGACCATCTAGGCAGTGGCATCTATGCCTGTGAAAAAGAGGGCGGTTAATTTTGCCCGACCGCTCACAGCGCAATGCATGCAACGGTGAATGAGATGACTGTTTTTAATCAGGCAGAAGCGTTGAAATTGCCTGCCGGGGCCGTTGTCATTTTGTTCTACGCGGGCTGTCTTCCGTCGGCAGAGCACAGAACAAAAATGTGCATTTCCGATCTTTGCGGGGCATCCGTTTCTTACGTTGCCCATCTTGTTGTGAAACCAGGAAACAACTGCGCCGTTTAAAACTCCAGCTTCCACGGTCAGAAAACACAAAAGATTATGACGGCACGGGCCAGCAAACAAAACATGTAAATCGAAACACATGTTGGGCATCAAAATAGCAAAGCACAAGCACAATATCACGGCGAAGCATACTGATAACGACAAGCAAGGCGATTTGATGAAGAATGTGCAGCGGGTATCCATATTAAGAGGCGGGTATATACATTGGGGTATGCAAATAAACACATTGGTGAGGAAATGATGGGATAAAACGAAGATGGAATGGGGGTATCGTTGAGGAAAAAGACCAAGGCAGCACAAAGACAAAACACAACAAGAGATAAGAGATGTAGAGAGACACAAATATCATGCATTGCAAAACAAAAAAATGACAAAATATGCACAGCACATGAGAGCCGGAGGACATGTTGAGATGGCCACCGTCGCTAGTAGAGCAAACAAAATGCATGGGGTATGAGGGGTGACAAGTAATCATGTAATGGATGAAGGAGGACATCACCAAAACTGCAGGCGAACAATGGAAAACAGCATGTTCTGCAGCACATGCACAGACACGGCAACGCTCGTCGGCAGCAGCTCGGGCCACACGGCCAGGTCCATCTTGCCCTCGCCAACGACGCTGAGCCCGTAAAAGTAGCGGATCAGGCCGGACACGACGAAAGCAGCGACCAGCTCGCAGGCCCATGTGATGCTTGACGCGTACAGCGTAAACGAAAAGGTATAGCCCGGTCCGCCGTCCAGGCCGCCGTCAAATGCAAAGTAGGGGTACACGTCGCGGTTGGGCCCAAAATGTAGCACGAACAGGCTGCCCAAAAACGCGAGCATGCTGGCGTTCTCGGCGACAAAGCGCACAAAGATGTTGCGCACGCAGACCTTTTGGAAGGCACCGTAGGTCTGGGCGTTGAGGCCGAGGGCGACGAGCAGGCGGTGGGTCCACTTGCACATGAGCAAGGGGCTGATGACAATGAGGGTGGTGGACGACAGGATTTGCAACAAGACGAACTGCGAGGGCGAGCGCAGGCGCACGTAGAGGGCGCGCACGTAGGTCTGGTAGGTGAGCATAAAGTAGAGCTTGAAGACCCAGCCGAGCGGGTAGCTGCCGACGCGCTCGCCCTGGCGGCCGCCCAAAATCCAGCCGGTGAGGGCGTCCAGCAAAAAGACGGTGACGATCCAGCCGTAGACGTAGGCCACGGTGTAGACGGTGGCGTGCTGCATCTGGGGGAGGGCGGCCAAAAAGAGCGAGGCCGAAGCCTCACCGAGCTCGTAGACGAGCAGCGACGTGAAGAGGGCGCTCATGAGCCACAGGAAGCGGACGAAGCTAGCCGGCAGCCAGTGGCCCCCGCGGCGGGAGGACGCTGCTGCTGCTGCGGCGGCCGAGGATGATGCCGAGGCAAAGGGTTGATCGAGTTGACTAGTAAAGGGCGGCAGAGTGGGAAGTGCGGACGACGATGGCCGGGGAATACTAGCGCCATGCTTGGCTAGGCGAGAGGGTTTCACGGGCGATGTCGTCGCACTGCCACCCAAGAGCGCCGATGTCTCCAGGCCGTGTTGCCGCTGCTCAAAGCTGAGAGCCAGCTCGGCATGCTCGTTTAGAATGGCCGCCGTTATCGGAGCGCTTTCGGCCCGTGCCCGCCGACCAAAGATGCCCACGCCAAAGCGGCTGTTTGGTGCAGAAGAAGCGGCCGCAGCGTTCCGTTGGTAGTCCAGCTTCTGCTGCTGCTGTTCGCGCCACCGCCGTGGGAGTGTGTCTGGCTCGCCGGCCCACCGCGCCGACGTAAAGATGCGCTGTGTGTCCGACAGGGCGTGCCGTATCGTGCGGTGGCGCTCGTGTAGTAACAAAAGCACGAGAGCGGCGGCCACCGGCATGGCCATGACGGCAAACGTCCAGGTCACCCAGGCGGTGTTGTGGCTGGCCAAGAACTCGGCCGCTGGCACGCTCGTGAAGAGCACGGCGGGCACGGCGAGCGAGAACGCCGCCAGCAGCGAGACACTCAGGGGGAATCCCAGCGACGACGGCCACCAGTTGAGACTGTAGAGATTGAACACCTTGGTGATCCAGACGAGGGCGGTCACGTTGTAGGGGCCATAGTAGGCCAGCAAGAAAAACCAAAAGTGGATGCGCACGCGGGCCTCGCCGTGACCAGGGGTGCGGTGCTCGCCGCGCTTGCCGTCGTCGCCACCGCTTCCATTTCCACCTCCATTTCCACCATCCGGATCGTCGCCCAGAGGATACTGCGGGAACGGCAGCGCGCACCAGGCGACGGCCAGCACAGCCGGCACCACTACCAAAAGTGCCCACCGGCTCCACCAGCGGTCGACGGCACGGCGCACAGTCGCGTTCTTGGGCGTCAGCCAGAGGTTGCGCAGGTGCCGCCCCGCGCGGTAGACGGTGCGACGCAGCCAGCGGCCCACGCGGCGGCCGCAGTAGCGGGAAATACGGAAAGTGCGGCGGAGCTTGCGGCGGAGCCGGCGGTGCTGGAGCTGCCGCTGGCGCGGCCATTGCCACTGGCGCTGGCGGTGCTGCTGGCGGCGGACGCGCTGGCTCAGGCGGTACCGCTGAGCAGACGAGGGGGCCAGGGCACTGCTGCGGCGACGGCGGTTGTTGTTGCTGTTGTTGTTGCCGTCGTTGTTGCCGGGTACTGCGGCCGAGCCCCGCCTTTGGTTGCCCCACGGCAGCCAGGCCCAACGCGGCCAGCGGGCCCGCCGTACTGTATCGTCGACAACGCCTCGGCCTGGCACGCCTTTGCCGCTGCCGTCTTGGTTGCCAGCAACACCCACAAGGTCCCTGGGGCCGGTGGCCGGGCTCCCCATCTCGTCGTCGACGTATCCAGGGTCGTATTCGTTTTCCAGGTCTTCGTCGTCGTCGTCGTCGTTGTCGTCGTCGTCGTTGCCGTTGTCGTCGTAGTCGTCATCTTCGTCCTCGTCGTCCTCGTCATACCCGTCGTCATAATGCTCCACCTCATCCTCCTCCTCTTCTTCTTCCTCGTCGTCGCCGATGCCGTCGTAATACCCGGCCGCCGCAATGGCACCGTACCCGGTATTGTTGTAAAAGCCGTGGCCGGTGGCGACGTCCAGTGGTTGCTGGCCACGGCTCAGACCGCGACCAAGATCACGACCGCCAAAACCGCCATCGCTGGAGGACTCGTAGCCCGTCGTGTTCCGCCGCCCGAGTCGTCCGCCGCCCGCAGCCGAAAACGGCGACGGTGACCGCGAGGGAAGCAGCGAGGCCGGCGCGTTCCAGTACGACCGGCTGGCGAGGTAGGGCGGGCGATGCGGCTGGGCCCTCTGTCGCTTGGGCAGCGGAGCTACCGCGGGCAGCAGCGGTGGCGGTGTGGCTGCCTCGGACGCAGGCACCACGGCCCGAAACCGGCCGACCAGCAGCGGTGTCGTTTCGGCGCCACGCAGCCGGGGGTTGTTCTCGGCGCCGGGCGTGAAGGAGAAGAATTCGGGCATTTTGCGTGTCTATCCCTCGGGTTTCTATTTCCTCCTGTTTCCTCCTGTTTCCTCCTCTTTTTGGTCTTATCGTCCAGGGTCCCTGTTCCTCCGGAGTCGGATTACCGTAGGGCAAACATGGTCGTATGAAGGTCGTCGAGAGTCCGGTCTCTTTACTCTTTCGTCTATGTTCTCTTTCGTCTCTTTTCTCTTTCGTCTCTTTCGTCTATTTCGTCTTTCGTCTCTTTCGTCTCTTTCGCTTCTTTCCGTCTTTTTGGTCGTCGCCCGTCAAACCAAAAGGCGAGTGTGATGTTTCGAGGCACCGCGTGGTCGGACTGGTCGACTGGCTGTCTTGCTCCTCTGCACGTGTGCGGTCTAAAGAGAAGACGGTGTGGTGGTGTGGTATGTGGGAGGACAAGAGGGTGGTGTCAAAAAGCACAGAAACAGAGAAGGCGGGAAACCCAAGTGGCCCCTGCCCCTTGAGAGGGAAAAGCCGCCGTAACCAGACCCTTAATTCTGGCGTGTTCAGGTGCCGGTGCTGCTCCTCATAGTGTGCTTGCCCCCACCTGTTCAGCACCAAGTCTAGTGAATAAAAGTGGGTCTTACAAGGCTACGGAGTCTCCTGGGTATGGAGTAATTAATACAGCTAGCACAGTGGGCATAGTGAGCACTGGCCATTTCTTCAAAGCTTCACCTCTTCACCCCTCAACCTCAACCTCGACACCAGCACTCGGCCCTGCGAGCGAGACCGGCACACCTGCCTACGCGAACACAATCACAGGCTGTAGCAGCCACAAAGGCTCTCTTTCCTCCTCTCAATTGGGCCGACCGCCTTGCTGCAATGGCCGTGGCGCGGGCGTAAGGGCAGCGAAGACACGAGAAAGCCACGACCACCGCCAAGATGACCATCCACGGCATCTTCTATGCGCGGTTCCTGCCGCAAGAGGGTGCGCTCTCCGTCTGTACGCTTGATGAGCCCAGCTGCTAATTACCCCTTCCAGGCACCAAGATCGTCGCGCAAAGCCCGCCGGGCTGCATTGTGCCCGTGGCCGTGGCCGACGAGAGCGACGACGACTTTGACGACCGGGACCGTGAAGCCGAGGCCGCGGCTGACGATCGAAAGGAGAGTGCTGATTCTGGTGTGGCCACAAACAGCGATGCCGCCGACAACGACGACAGCGACGACGACGAAGAGGACGATGCCACAACGACCGCCGCGGCGGCAGCAGCAGCAGCGTCGGCCCTGCTCGGCGGCAGCAGTGTCCACACCCACAACACCCACACCGGCAGCAGCTTCCTGCCCAAACGCGCCCGCGGCAAACCGCTCTTTGAATTTGACGTCATGCAGGAGTACGTCATCCCGCGCCCGGCCTTTTTCAACCGCTACCTGGCCGCCCAGGACCCCAGCGGACGCTACACCGTGCTGGGCCTGCCCGTGGCCATCCGCGACGCCAAGTACGACCGCAACGAATTCATCTTCAACTTCGGCATCGTCGTTGACGCCGGCGACGACCAGGGGCCCTACGAGCGCGTCGTGCGCCGCCTCGCGTCGACGTTTGCCGAGATGGAGAAGCAGAACGAGTTTTTGAGCCGCGAAGAGCAGCGCGAACAGCAGCGCGTGCGGAGCATGCCGGGTGGTAGCGGCGGAGGAGGGAAGGCCACAACGGGCACAGGCAGTGGTGGCATTGGCGAGGCCTTGCTTGCCGGGGGGATCGGACCCGGCAGCGGCCTGCCCACCAACACCTTCCCGGCCAGCCCTGCGGGCGCCGTCGGCGGCTATGCATCAGGCACGGGCTCGGACGCCGGCGGCGGCACGCCCGGGTTCCACGCCATGGCCGGTGCACTGGGAAACACCATGGCCATCAGCAGCATCGACGGGTTTCTGGATCGGCGCCGTATTGCCGCACAGTCGCCTCCGCTGGGCCCCCATCAGCAGCAGCTACAAGGTGGCGGCAGCAGCCGTACGGCCAGCGCCGGCAATGCCGCCGCCAGGGCCGCCGCAGTCAACCTCGCAACCAGTGCCACAGCAGCGTCCAACGCGATGATGGCCATGAACGACCACAACGGCCACAGCCCGTACCACCGGCGGTCCATCCAGAGCCTGCTGGAGATTATCAAGGAAGACCTGAATCTCTACGGCGAGTGCATGATTCCCGTTGACGACGCAAACACAATCAACATGAAGCTCTTCCCGCTGCACCCCAACCCGCCCGCCGTCGAGGGCTGGCACGTCCCCGTCCCCAAGATGCGCCTCGCCGACACCGTCGACCCGTCCTGGGACCTGACCCTGCAGCGCGTCATCGCCCACATGGACGGCGTCTCCGACGTGCGCCGCATCGCCTTTGAGGCTGACATCTCCATGGAGCTGTGCCGCTCCGCTCTGCGCCACCTGCTCTACTACGACACCATCCTGCTGCTCGACATGTTCTTTTTCGGCTCCTGCTACGCCCCGCGGCCCGGCATCCACGACTTTGTCGCCAACGTCGGCGGCATCGTCGACGAGTGTGCGCGGTACGTGTGCTTAGGCTGGCAGCAGCAGCAGCAACAACAACACGACGACGAGAACGACGATGACGACCTTGTCATTGGCGGACGCGGCGTCGGCTCGCGGGGCACAGTCAAGAGTCTCGACGGCGGGCGTAGGCAACGACCACACGGCGGCCTTTCGTCTGATCAGGGTCATGGCCACGGCCACGGTCGCAGCCAAGGAGGACGCAGACATGACTCGGGCGACGACTCCGACTCCGACGGCCAGCACGGCGATGACCACCGCCCGCTGCGCGTCAGCAACTACGACCTCATCCGCCTCATGACGAGCTTCTGTGTCGGCCGCACCGTCACCGAGTGGCTCAAGAGCCACGCCGACGCCGGCTTCGACGTGCTGCGGTACGTGGATGTGCGGCGCCTCGTGCAGTTTGGCGTCATCAAGGGCTGCCTCTACCGCGTGCACAAGTACGTCGTCTCGAAACAGTACCTAGCGTCGCTCGTCACCGGGCGGTCCGCCGTTGACCATACACCCCGGCATGGCCGCCGGAACAACCACGGCCACGGCAACAGCGACAGCCATGACGACGCCCCGTCTTCGCATCCCCACCGCTCTGACACGGCCAAAGACCCGCTGCAAAAGTACACCGACGGGCACCACCACTTTGACCAGATCATCACGGAGCAGAACCTGACCGAGGTCGAGCTGATCGACCGGCTCAAGCGGCTGCCTCTACCGGCAGGCGATCTCAAGATCCTGTATCGGTAGGGTGAGGAGGGAAATCGTTGGCTGGGTCTGGAGATCATGAATCTTAATGTACAAGTATATACCAGGGTTGGCGTTATTATAGCAGGGTCATTCATAGTTCAGGATACGTCTTAGATATCATGTACATTTTATTTTACAAAACGCCGAAGGAAGTCTACAGTTGTTGTACAAATGTCTACAAGATGAAAAGAAAACCAAAAGTGCATCCGCTAAATGCTCATCAGAGTGGTGTCATAAACAAAACTTGTCCTCCTCCCCACCCGTCATTAGAAGCTGGACTTGCCATCGCCGCCATTGCCGGCCTTCTCAGACCGCCGCACGCGCTCGCGCTTAATGTCCGCCTCCAGGCTGCGTACCTGCGCCGGCTTCTCGTCGGGGAACACCAGCCGCCCGTCGTCGGCGCCGTCGTCCTCAAACGCAGCCATGACCGCCTCCTTCTGCGTGTCCGTGAGAGACCGGCGGCCCTTGGCTTTGGTCGTCATCGTCTTCTGCTCATCGGCGGCCAAGTCCTGCCGCAGCGTCGTGAGCTGGTCCCGCAGCTGCCGCACCTTGCCCGTGTAGGGCTGGCCCGGGTACGTGCGGCCCGACGCCGTCCATTCTTCGTCGCTGACAATCTCAATCACGCGCAAGTTGTGCTGGCCGCGGCGCAGCACCATGTACTTGTCGTCAATGATAAAGTTTTTGGTGTCCTCGGGGAACCACAGGTGCACGGGCGTAAAGTCCAGCTGCGTCAGCGGCATGCCCTTGTTGACGTGCGCTGCCTGGCCCGGCGACGCGCCCACGTACGCGCCCTTTTGGATCGCCAGCCGGTTGCCTTCGGACACGCTGCCGACAAGGCCCGCCGCGTACAGGATGCGCGCCACCTTACCGGCATCGAACAGCGACCGAGGCAGCTGGATGTCGGCCTTGGGCGCGTTGTTCAGCGTAACGGGATGCTTTCCGTCGGGCGGCGCAATGCCCTCGCTAGCCGCTGACACATCAGCAGCCACTTCCGCGACATCGCTGTCCTGCTTCTTTCCGTAGGTAGCGCGATGGCGATCGCGCGCCTCGTTGGCCTCGGCCGTGCCGTGCACGAGCGCGACCACCTCGAACGCCAGGGCGTGCTGCGCGACGCGCTTGCTCGGGTCGGCCGTGTGCTCGGCCATGAGGCCGGCAATGTGCTCCATGGGCATGAACGTGAAGAGGCGCAGCAGGTGCTCGACGTCGGCGTCAGGCCGGCGCACAAAGTACCCGTACAGGTCGAACGTGCCCGTCTGGAACTTGTCGAGCCAGATGGCGTTGCCGGCGCTCTTGCCAAACTTGGCGCCCGCGCTGTCTGTGAGGAGCGGCACCGTGAAGCCGACAGGGTCGTGCATCGGGCCCGCGGGCAGCTTCTGGGCCGGGTTGGGCTCTGAGGCGCGGATGATCTTGAAGGCGTCGGCGCCCGTGACAATGTTGCCGTACTGGTCGGAGCCGCCAATCTGCATCTGCACGCCCTGGCCCACGTACATGTGCCACCAGTCCCACGCCTGCATAAGCGGGTAGCTGAACTCGGCAAAGGACATGCCGTCGCCCTGCGTCAGCTTGCGCTTGACCGAGTCGCGCGACAGCATGGGCCCGATGCGCAGGCCCGCGCCCAGCCGCTGCAGCACCTCGAGCATCGGCAGCTTGTTCCACCAGTGGCCGTTTTGCAGCACGCCGCGGCGCCACGCCCACGTCTTGACATACCCGTACCGGCGCGCCTGCTCCTCGACGTTGGTCCACAGCTTCTTGAGCTGGAAGTGGATCTTGACCATGTTCATGGCCACGACGGCGTTTTTCATCTCGTCGCGGCTCTGCAGGCGGTCGGTCGGGTCGCCGATTTTGGCCGTGGCGCCGCCAATCAGCGTGATGGCGCGGTAGCCGTTCATGTACATCCAGAAGAGCGGCATCAGTGGTAGCAGGTGGCCGACGTGCAGCGAGGGGGCCGTGGGGTCGATGCCGACGTAGGCGCCGATGCGCTTATCCGTCAAGAGGGTGCGGATGTCTTCGCGGGTTCTACAAACGAGTGTGTCAGCGATGCTCCAACAACAGATCCCATTTATTTCTCTGCCGCGAGCGACTCACCCTGCCACATCTTTCACGTAGCCACGCTCCTCAAAGATGTCCCACATGGCCTTGGCCTCGCCGCTCTTGATCTTCAGGGCCTTTTCTTTCCACTCGTCGTCTGCTTCGTTGATCTTCGCCGTGTACTTGGGTCCGTATTTGGCAAACGCCTTGCCGGACATCTGTCGTCTCTGTTGTGTCGGTTGTGCCTGGTAAGGCTGCCTCCGCTGTTTCTGCGTCAGCAGCAGCTGTCGTGCGCATCGCCGACAGATCTCCGCGCCGGGCGACGGCCACCTCCGGACAGCAGCCGGGAGCGACATTGTTGGTGTCGGCGGCCCGGATGTGGGAAGGTATATCGTCGTATGTCGTGTGGCGTCCGCTAAACCTATGTACCGCACTGCTCGAACTGGTTCCCCTGTCTGTTGGCGGATTGGCGTTTCGCGTGTTTGCGTCGCTGTCGTCAGTCGATCAGCCTCTGCACCAGCGAAAAGCTCCTAACAAAAGCTTCATCTTTTTAAAGCGGGTCCCTGGTGCTCCTTCCTCTCCCGCCATTGGCTGCCGCGCTCCCATTTGCATGTGCTTCGGAGAAACCATATCGCGTCCCCGCCTTCTTCCTTCCCCCCATTCTCTCCTCACTCTCTAGACTCTCTCCGAACCTTTCCCCACCTGCCGAACCCACACGGGCCAATCAAGCATGTGCGAATTGCGAATTCTCATCCAGTCATCCTCGGGCCAAGCGCAGCTGTGCCTGTGCTCTCTCTGAATCTCGGCTTCCGGCTTCTTCCCTTTTTCGCCTACCCAAAATCCCAATCGTCATTGCCTTTTTCTCCGACACATCCAACACACGACACGGTTTTTTTCTATCACGACCGCCGACGACCATCGCGACAACCCGCCAATTACCATCTCCGCTCCATCCAATTCGCGATCCTCCTTCTTTTTTCCGTCTCCTCCCCTCCTCTTCCGTCTATTCACATCGCTTCGCCATGGCGTCCATCGCGCGCACCTCTCTGCTCCGGCAGGCCGCCACCGCGTCCCGGCTGTCGTCCGCCCGTCCCGTCTTCCAGCAGCAGCCCCTCTTCCAGAACACCGCCCGGATAGCCGCTTTCCACGCCTCAAGCAGACGGAACCTCCTGCCGCCACCGAAGCGTACGTCCCCCTTCCCGATCTCCCTCGGTTCCGATCCGATCACATGCGGATCGGAACTATCTTATGCCATTGCCATTGGTATTGGTACATATTCAGTCGCTAACTCCTTGCAGAGGTCATCGTCGGTGGTGTCAACGACGCCGCGCCCATCCCCGACCCGAACCCCAGCCACGGCTCCTACCACTGGACGTTTGAGCGCCTCGTCGCCGCCGGCATCGTGCCCCTAACCGTCGCGCCCTTTGCCGCCGGCTCGCTGAACCCGACGACCGACGCCATCCTGTGCGCGCTGCTGCTCGTGCACTCGCACCTCGGCTTCCAGGTGCTCGTCACCGACTACATCCCCAAGAAGCGGTTCCCGACTGCGCGCAAGGTGTCCGCCTGGGGCCTGAACGCGATCACGGCGCTCGTCGGCCTGGGCCTGTACGAGTTTGAGACGAATGACGTTGGCGTCACGGAGCTTGTCAGCAAGCTGTGGCACGCATGAGCGTAGGCGGCTCGATTGTGTGTTGAGGGGTTGAGGATGTTTGGATAACGATGAGCACATGGGCCGACAGTACGCCCAGTGTGTGTGTGCGTGGCACCGATACATGCCCGACCGGTTTCAGTTTCAATACGAAAGGGAGAAGAACAAAAAAAAAACTCGAAAATCAACGAAAATCGATACCAAAAAAAAAAATAGAAACCTCGGACGATTGTCAACCTATTTTCTTCCTTGAACGAAGGCAAAAGCGCTCGAGATTGGATGGCATCATTACCGGCTTCTTATAAAAAGACGCAGAGGAAGAGTATCAACTTCGTCCAGTTTTTTATGTGTAAACATTTCCGAAACAACCATTTTATATTTGTGGCAAATAGGTATACAGTCGTTTTTCTTTGTTCAGAACAATTCATCAAACAGTCATCTACAGGCTACCGTTGTTCGATTGCGTATCAGCATATCTTTATTTTGCAACCGGTGAACTAGACGAGGCCGGATGTGACTGGCAAGGTGGCGTCGGAACAGCGGTACCCGCGTCTCTTTATCATCGATCTGTTTAGCTGGCTGGCTTAACTGTCTCAGCTGGCAGCTCCGTCTTGACAAAGTCCGCAGGTAATATGGTGTCAGACGGAAGAAACCGCATCGTTTGGCCCGTGCCCGCGGGGCATCCTCAGAAATGTATTGAAACCGGCAAGATCATGCGGCGGTCGAAGAACACAACGGTGGGACACTCTTATCCTGCCGGTAGCCTACCACTAGTGGTCTATGGTCGCGGCCTTGTTGTTCCAAGGAAGTGGGAGGGCGTGCGAAGTCGTCTTGCCTATCTGTATGAGAACTATGCTAGTCATTGGCAGTTATATTCAGTACGACGTGTCATATCCTCTCTCAGGGCATATTGCGTCGCGTCGCAGCAATCCGAGAGCCGAGTTGAAGATAGGCTGCTTCTTTGTAATGCTTACGATGGCCTGTCCTTATGATCGTGGTAATAATTGTGCGATATATCGCTTTCCAACGACGGGGGCTCGGGGTGATCATTGCTCTCGGACAAGGAAGTTCCTCAGACCTTCGTTTTTTTAGCGTTACCGGCGCTTGTTCCTCATTTACGGAGATACGTTGTAGAAGACCTTGGCAGAAACGTCGTCGGGACAGAAAAAAGCAAATACGAAGTATGACCAAAACTCCCAAGCAATAGGGGCAGGGCAGGGATTCGAGTACCGAGGCTCGGGGTGGATAGGTCGTACATCGCGCGAATGTGCTGTTTTGGCTTGTAATATCTTACAAGTATTATCTTACACTGCCAGCAGTGATTAGTGGAGGGAGCGGCTTCATAGCATATATCAGCTTTTCTTTGCCGTTCGTTTAATTTTTCTTTTGCCCCTTCTTCCCGTCTTTCTATCTATTTCCTCGTCTTCTTTTGTTTGTCTTCTTTGTCCAACGTCGGCTTCGCTTGGAGCAAAATCCCCGGTGTGCGTGCTCACCGAACCAGGCCTCGAAGTATGATATAGAAACGTAAATGACAATATGAGGGCATCGATGAAAATTACAAGTCCGACGCGAAAGGAGGGCTCGCGGTGAGTGCTCCTATGAAACTGGGGCCTCAGATACTTCCACTTCTTCCGTCTTTTCAACAGGTTTTTGGGGAAAAATACGATGTGGGAATCCTGCAAATCAGATGAACAAACCTTTCCTTTTTCTATCTTCACTTTTTGACCCGATTATTGGACGCGGCAGATCTGCCACCTCCCGCCGTTCCCGCACGGCATGGACGGCTGGGATACCAGTGCTCGACGGTGTTTTTTTTTTTCCCTTCATGCGCCGAGTGATCCTCAAAAGAGCAATGGCATCAGCCATGCAGACCCACGATACGGGAGTGCCGGTACACATTGTTAAGTGTGTAATTTCCATTGAAAGTGTGAATAATGAATGCCCAAAGAGAAGCCTGAAAAAGACGAAAGAAGGAAAACAGGCAGGAAGAAGAAACCGAACAAAAAAGATAAAGCCCACGGCAAAGGAGAGAGAATCCCGGGATCCTGGTTCCCTATGGGTCGCAATGAAAGCGGACGAACGCAACCTGGCCCGTGCTTTGGTGCCTTGGCTTCTGGGACTCGGGAGACCTGGGACTCTTGTTTGGGTCGTTGCGCCGAAACAAATGAATCAAAACAGGATGTCGTAAAAAGGTGAAAATGGAAGGGCGGGAAACACCCTGGGAAGGGTTCCCAGGAAGACGACCCAAGAACGACTTTACCGTGTAATACGAGTACGAAATACGGCTGAGTCCTTCTCCGGCTCCGCCGCCCGCGAACGCCCACTTTCTCGATTTTTTGGTTGATCTTGTGTTTGAGGCGCAAAGAGACAATATTCCTTCCACGCGTCCCGATCCTTCCCTCCAGGCTACGGAGTAGCTGCAGCTAGAGGGCAAAACCTTTAAGCTGCAGCTTTCAGACGCAGCCCGGAAGGACCCCCGCCGTAGCATCTCGTCTGGCAAGTGACCTTTGACCGGTGTGCCAAGGTGCGTCAACGAGACAGGCAGTCGAATGGCCCAATGGTCCAATGAAGCCGGACATTTGCGCATTCCCGACAACCACGAAGTACGCCGTCCTTGTAAGATAGGTGTGCAGTATGCGCGGAGAGGGGGACAGGGACCAGTCGTATCATTGAAGAAAAGCAACGCTAGCTGTGCAAGGCGCAGTGCAAGTTGTGGGAGTGGGAGACGTAGTTGTTTCTTCTTCTCTTGCTGCCCCCTCTCTCTCACCGCCACCTCGTCCGCTTTACCTCTCCGGGCCATCAATGAAACCCTTACGGAGGAGTACTACCTTCACCGGCCCCCAACGTCCATCACACGTACCGAGCGAGTATCATTGATACGATTGGCTTGTTTTGTTCCTCTATTTTAATATTTATTTTCCGAGACTTTATTCTTTCTTCACGGGTTTCTTTGTTCTTTTTGTTGACCATTTTTTAATGTTTTTATTTTGATAAGGATAATATGATGTATATAATAGATGAGAGTGTGGACAAAAAATTATATAATATTAGATAAAATAAGATATTATTTCGCACGCTTCTTTACAGAGCCGTCTTAATCAAAAGAACCGACTCGACCCAGAAATACAAAACCGCCCATACTTCGACGTAACCCTCCTTGTGGAAGATGGCCCGCGGTTGTCGCTGCGACTGCCGTACCGTGTGCATATGCGCAGCGGCGCGGGACAGGAGAAAGGAGGCTGGCACGGGATGCAAAGGAGAGAAGCAGACGATTACCAGGGGAGACGCATCGGAAGGACCACGAGCCGTGTGGGCTGTCCTAAGATACCAGGATGGATGGGGTATGGAGTAATTAACGACGTATGGAGCACGGAGCACGGAGCAGTGCTACAAAGTTGGGTCTGCCGCCCGTTCGCTTTTGTTTACCAGCACTTTCGTATCAACTGCCAACCCATACGAAACGGAACATGCCGGCATCCGCCACGGAGGACTGCGGCGTACAAAAAGACGACGGCGCAAAACGCAGAGTGCAAGGTGCACGACGCCAAACCCAGGCAGCTGGACAGGACTGTCTTGTACGACTCGTGTAGGGCATGGGGAGCAGCTGCAGGTATTTGAAATAAGAGAAGAACATTTGAGTTTCTTGGGTCGCGTCTTGGGTCGAGCGTCGGAGGTGGGCGACGTAAGGGAGGAAAGAAACAAAGAGAACCCAAACGCAGCGACCCATCGACCCAGCGATCCAGAAAGTCCTCATCCTCGAGACGCTACTGCGACAGACCAGTCGACCGGGGAGCGGGTCCATTGTCCATCACCTCCACATACTCCGTAGTGAAGAGAGAAGGCAATGAGGAACTCTGAACGTGCATGCTGACGATTGCTGCAGGGCTGTCTCAGCTGTGGCATGGTACATCTATATCTACAGCGCTGTGGTATAATTACTCCATATGAGCTCGTTCTCCAGCGAATTACAGCGGACGAGCAGTATCCCGTAGAGGTTAGGTGAACAGGAAAGGAAAATGGAAAAAAGGAGGACAACGGAAGCGACAGGGGGAATTTGCTTGATGCAAACGATCGAGGATCGAGCCGTGGTCGACGGAAATGAAGGGAAAAAGAGAGGAGATGGAACAAAAAGAAAAGGGAAAAGAGGAAAAAAGGCTAAGCGGCATGGGGCGGGAGTAATCACGCACTGGACACCAGGCCCCAAAAGAGAATAAAGAGGGGACCAAACCCCAGGCGACAGGGACCTGGGCGCCGATCTCTGGCCAGACGCTTGGGAAGAAGGGGAGGAGGAAAGGCGCGACGGAGGAAGGATCATCAGTCGGATAAACGTAGAGAGCAACAGAATAGACGAAACAGACGAACCAAACGAACCAAACGAAACGAACGAAACAATGCAAAACAAAAGTGAACACAAATCTTGTCGATCGTAGACACCACTTTGTCCAACAACAGACATGTCAAACCTGTGCAACGTGTCGTCCCTGGGAAACGTCAACGCCGTCGATCCCTGCCTGCCAGCCCGGTGTCTTTCTCGTCAGCTCGATCTGCTGTCCATTGTCTCTCTTCACCTTGTCTCTCGTCCTAGTTGTCCCGGCGCTCTGTTTCTGTGTCCACAAAGGGGGCCAGGGCCCTGTTTCCACTTTCACGCCAGGGTCTGCGCCGAGAAGGGCAAGTCTGGTCCCGGGGGTTTGTCTGCTCTCTGGGCAGATGAGCTTGTATTGTATCTCAAGTGTCGTTTGTTGGTTCTGTTGGGTCTTGACCCGTGAGCCAGGTTCTATGGGAGTACTCGTACGTCGTACTCCGTACTCACGACTGTCCCAATCTCTCGGGCTCTTTTTATTTTGGCGTCTTGGGTTGTCGTCGTCGTCGTCTTTTTACTCTTCTTTTTTTATGGAGACTGCCCCCTACTGAACGCACCTTATTTCCCTTTTCAACCACCCACACCCACACGCTCGGTAACCAACCCATTCCGCCATCTCCCCAGGGACCTTTCCCCTCCCTTTCACCTACGGAGTACTTCGCACCTTGACCTTTCCCACCAGCTTGGTAACCGTCTGTGATCCGTCTCACGTCTCACTTCTCGCCACCAACAATAGACAATATTTGCAGTTTTCGCCGTTTTGTGCCATTTTCTTTTAACCTGGTTGCTTCTTCGCATGTCTTGTCTAATAAAATAACTCCTTACGGACGGCTGTGTTTGAAAGTTCACACAAGCAAAAGTACCTACTTACACATAAGTCGATTCCGTCCACCACTGCCATCGTATTGATCGACGGCTCCGTGTCATTCGTCGAGGAGAGTCGGCCAGTCGTCGTGCGGAGCTCCTCTTTTTGGTCTCTTTTCTTTCTTGCTTTCTTTCTTTCTCTTTCTCTTTCTTATTTCGCCCGCTTTAATACTTCTTTTTTTTTGCCTTTCCTCTTGCTTTTCTTTTGCTTCCCTCTTGCTTTGCTATTTCTTTTCTCTTCCTTCCCTTCTCTCATTTCTCTCCTCCTCGACTCTTCTCTTAATTTAAACACACACCCACCACACCCATCACCCACACAATGGCCTCCATATCCTCCGGCCAGTCCTCAACACCCATCGAGTCGGCCGACGAGCCGCCCGAGAGCGACGAGTTCGACCCCGTCGCCGACTGGGACGACCTCAACCTGCCGCCCCGCGATGCCGCCACGGGTGTCTGGCAGCACGTCTACGAGAATGGCCGCCGCTACCACCTCTACAAATACGGCCGCTACCCCATCGCTAACGACGACATCGAACAAAAACGCGAGGACATGAAGCACGCCATGATGCTCGAGCTCACCAACGGCAAGCTCTACTTTGCGCCCATTGGCGACAACCCCGAAAAGATCCTGGACATCGGCACGGGCACGGGCATCTGGGCCGTCGAGATGGGCGACAAGTTTCCCCAAGCCAAGAACGTTTTGGGCACCGACCTCTCGCCCATCCAGCCCGAGTGGCTGCCCGAGAACGTGCGCTTCATGATCGACGACTGCGAGGCCGACTGGGTCAACGGGTCCGACTGGGACTTTGTGCACATGCGCCAGGTCGTCGGCCTGATCACGCGGCCCGACGACGTCGTCCGCAATGTTTTTACGCACCTCAAACCGGGCGGCTGGATCGAGATCCAGGAGCTGCACGCCTACCCGTTCTGCGACGACGGCTCCATGGACGAGTCCGAGGAGGGCGGCGACCCTGTTGCCGCGTTCTACGACCTGCTCCGCGAAGCCCTCGCGCTGTGCGGCATGAACCACGACAAAGCCCGCGCCATGCGAGGGCCCCTCGAGCGCGCCGGCTTCACCAACATCCACCTCAAAAAGCTCAAGGTGCCCCTAGGACCCTGGGCCAAGGACAAGACCCTGCGCCTCATTGGCAACTACTGCAAATCGGCCGTGCTCGACGTGCTGCCGACCGTCTTGATCCGGCCCATTGACGAGCTGGGCCTGACACCCGTCGCCAAGCAGGTCTGGGCGGCCAAGGTGCGCCAGAGCCTCGAGGACGCGAGCATCCACCGCCACTTTCACTTTTACTTTTGGTATGCACAGAAGCCGGAGTGCCCGTCACCCTCCATGGACGGTCAGGTCGCAGGAGGAGACGAAAAAGGAAAAAACGAAGAAAGCAAAGACGCAGAAAAACAACAAGGAAAACAAAAAGAAACAGAAAAAGAAACAACATAAACTACTATACCCATACGATGCTCTTTCCTGTAAAATATAATCAGTTACACCTCTTCTAGTAAGAATCATTTACACCTCTTCTAGTAAGCTTCCTTTGTGAGCCTTTTGCAAGTGAATTGCTTATGTTCGCTGTTGGAGAGGTTGTTGTAGCTGTACGACTTTATAGAACGCGTAAGTAAGGCTGGTGAGCTGCCGTGAGAATGGATTGGTTCTGGCGCAGACATGGACGTATGGATGTGCAAGACATAGACAACAATACTTCCTGACATACTAAAAATAAAACAAATGAATCAGGCAATTGAAGTGATTAATTCAAGAATTGAAAGTGAGTTGCATTTCATCTGTTCTGTGAGAGGTAGACGTCAGGGGACGTTAGCGCTGTGTCACTGCTGTAACTTTAACTTACAAGCAGCCGACCCTAGCTTACAGGATTATGTAATACGCGCCACCGTCCGTTCGCGGGAGGCAAAGAACAAAGCTCCAAAGCTTTCGCGGAAGCTCCCTGTGGCGCTTTCAACCACACTCCAAAAAGACAACCACCTCCACATCACGACATCACGACAAGCACGACAGCGACAAGCGACGCAACACCTAACGATTGACCACCTCCCTCATTTGCCTACCCACACAACACCCCACGAGTCTCGGTTGTCCCCACCCTCCACATCATGGCCGCCGCCGTCTTGCGGTCAGGCCCAGGCGCCGCGCCAACCGACTCGCCCTTGCATGCCAGCGCCACTCCGTCCGGACGCCTCGCCGCCGGCATGCTCGTCCGCGGCGCCGGCAGCGCGCCCTCCCACTACGCCTTTGCCTTTACGCCCTTCCTCCAGACCACCTACAAACACGGCCTGCCCTCCGACCGCCCCGTCTGCCGCGCCTACAGCACGTCGGGATCCTGCCCGCTGGGCTCGCGCTGCCCAGACCGCCACCTCGCGCCCGCCGCTGCCGCCGCCGCCATTGCCGCCGGCGCCATCTACACACCCATCGGGGGGTCAGGGAGCAACAACCCACACCACGGCTCCCATCGCGACCAGGGCGGTTTCAACTCGCTCGTGTGCAAGCACTGGCTGCGGGGGCTCTGCAAAAAGGGCGAGGGCTGCGAGTTCTTGCACGAGTACAACCTCCGCAAAATGCCCGAGTGCAATTTCTTTTTGAGGAACGGCTACTGCAGCAACGGCGACGAGTGTCTGTACCTGCACATTGACCCGCGCAGCAAGCTGCCGCCCTGCCCAGACTACGACAACCGCGGGTTCTGCGCGCTGGGCCCCACCTGCCCCAAGAAGCACGTGCGCCGCAAGGCCATCTGCCCGTACTTCTTGGCCGGCTTCTGTCCGGACGGCATGCGCGTCTGCAAAGAGGGGGCGCACCCCAAGTGGACGTCTGTGGCGATTGTGGCGCCGCAAGTGGCGGCCGAGAAAGCAGCAGCCGAAGCGGCAGCAGCCGAGGCGGCCCTGCGTGGCGAGACCCTTGACGAGGGTGGCCAGCCCGGCTCGCCGTTTGCTGGAGGCGGCGGAGGCGACGACTACAATATGGGCGGCACAGGAGATCACCAACAACAGCACGATATGGACGGCCAGAACCCGTACCAACAGCAGTACCAGCGGCAGGGCCACCACATGGACGCCGGCGGCGACGACATCAGCAGCATCGCAGGCAGCGACCGGACAGCACGCAGCGGCGATTACCGCGGCGGATTCCGGGACAGAGGGCGTGGCGGCCGGTGGCGGGGCCGCGGAGGCAGTGGACGTGGCTTCCGCGGGCGGGGACGAGGCGATCATTGAGCGGTTACTTGGGACGGCACGAAAATTATTTACATTGTATGAGTTTTGAGCACCGATTTTTGCGTTTATTTGTTTGCATTTTTCTGTCAGAGACAATATGGTTGTATTTCATGCCATTTACATGTACGGATTTTATGTATTTGTATAGCAAGCGAATGATAAAAAGGAAAATTATGGACAGAGATGAGAGTCATTATGTGCGAGTACAAAGTTAAAATGCAGAAGAAAAAAATGGTTCCATTAAAGGGGAGAGGATATGAAAAAGAAGGCAGAATAGGAGAGTGGGCTATGGAGGAGGACTTTGTTTGCCTCCTTTGCCCATTTTCACCGAGAAGTAAGAAAATGTCCAAAAATAATGCCTCCCAAAATAAGAAATTCTAACAAGGAGATTATCGAATCGTCGGTCCAAAAGATATGGTTCTGTGTGAGAGATAGGAGACATGGAGATTGTTGCGTATGTGGTATCAGCCGTATGTCGTTTTGTTTTGTGTTAAGATATTGCGTCGTAGCGTCGTAATCGAACAGCTTGCGCATGTTCGTAGTTGTGTGTGCATCCCCGTGCCATCCTCTTTCCATCTACTGCCAGATGTGCGAGTCGCCCACTTCCGAGCCCACGGCAATCACGCCGTTGGTCGGCGCCCGCTTGCTACTGCGACGGCCGGGCGACGGGCTGTCGCTGTTGTTGGATACCACCGACGACGTCGCCGTCGGCGGCATCGGCGCCTGGTACCACGCGCTCAGGTCCTCCACCTTGCGCACGCCCATCATCCACGCCACCAGGCCCCGCGGCACAAAGCTGCCCACAAAGCCGTACAGGTCGGCGCCTAGGCCCACCCGCACAATCGCGTTGGTGTTGGACCCGTCCAGCACGTCAAACACGGCGTGGTGCAGGTCGTGCATCGACGTGCCGCGCACGCCGCGAATCGCACGCCCGCTGCCGAGCGCCGACGTGCTCTGGGCCGTAAAGTTGCGGCCGTAGACGTGCCGTGCCGGCTCCGACCACGACAGTGTCTCGGCGGCGGGCAGCGGCATGCGTCCGGAAATAGAACGGTGCGCCGTGACACTCCGTGCTGGAGCAAAGCCGGAAAAGTCAAAGGTGCCGAGCTGGATGTGCGTCACGGGGATTGCCAGCGGCCGAAGCTCAGCCGCGAGCACTTCGGTGAAGGCCGTCAGGGCCGAGCAGACGGTCGACTCGGGCGCGTGGAACGGCGGATTGACCGACGAGATGATGGACGGTGTAAAGACGAGCACCTTGGGAGGCGTCGGCGTCTTCTCTTCCGGCGGTGTCGCCTTGGCCTTCTTGCCGATCTTGGCTAATGAGAGGCCCGATGCGGCGGCCAAAATCGACTGTGTCTTGTCGCCGGGCTGCAGAGCCGTGCGCGCTGTGAGGAGAGGCAGGAACGCCTGAATGGAGAGGATGGGGTGGAGGAGGTGCGTGTTGAAGAGATCGGCAAAGTTGGCGGGTGGGATGGTGGCAATCGGCGAGGTCTGGTAGTTGAGCGAGGGAATGAGGATGATGCCGGTGAGCTGGAGATGGCTGCGCTTGGCGCCCGGCACGGCGGCATGGGGGGCATGGAGGTAGAGGGCGAAGCGGTCGAGCGCAGCGCTGGCATTTGCCGTCTATGAGGCAGGAGGTTAGAAAATGCAGTGGGGAAAAGATGTGAAAACGGAAGAGCAAACCGGGGACATACATCAGTGATATCGATCGACAGCGGCTTGATGTCGGGCCGCGACATGTGGCGGACGGCCTGCTCGTCTTCGGCCGACCCGCACACAATGTACACCATGTAGCCTCGACGCTCCATGTCGAGCGCGAGGGACTGTGTAACAGGCAGCGCTGGTGACGCGGCAATCACGACCACCTCGCACCGTGCGCCGTTCTTGGCTCGCCGCGCCCGCCGGTACTTGCGTGCTGATATCGATCGCCGCACAGCCCGGTAGGACAGTGAGCCCGCAAACAAAAGGGCCATCGTCACCAGGATCTTGTGGCGCGCCAGCCAGTCTTGCAGGCGTTCGTAGAAGCTCATGTCGGCTTGCGAGGCAAGCTCCACAGCGGTGGATGTCCGCGGTTTCGGCAGGTAGACCTTGACCTGGTCGGGGATCCACGGAACAGACGCCAGCTGCTCGCGCAGGATGTCGGCGGCGCGGTCAAAGTTCTGGTCGACATACTGTGCAATCTCGCCGGAGTACCTGCGTACTTCGGCCGAGACGTTCGTGAGCTAGACATGTTAGCATAAACGACAGGACAAGGCGATAAGAAGATGAAGTTGTTGGAAGTTGCAGCTTTGTACGTACCACGTCCATATACGGTTTGCTGTCGTCGCCCGACATGATGGCGGCTGTAGTCGTCGACTATTGGGGGGAAAGGGAGAGGGCGGTAAGGGGGAGGCGTGGGCGGGGGTCAGGGAGAAATCATCGGCCAGCGAAATACGGTCGGCCGTTCTGTCGTTATCGTCAATTTCGTCGTCGTCGTCGTCGTCGTCGTCGTCCAGAGATTTTTCGGTTTGTGGAGAGAAAGAGGTTCGTCGAAGAAAAGAGGACGGAAAGGCGGTGGACGTGAAAAAGGGCTCCACGAAGGGGGCGTTCTGGGGTTGGGCAGAAAAAAAAATAGAAATAAAAACACGGCGTAAAGAGGATGCAGCGAAATACAGCGGAAGAGGGAAGGGGCGATCCACAATCCACATGCCTGCAGCGCGCCAGGCCAGGGTTTTGTTATCGATAGAGGAAGGCACCGCCTTCCACAATTTAAAGCGAGCAAGCGTGAGAAGGAACGAACCAACAGCACTGCAATCACTGGCAATCACACAGCAATCACAGCACGTTAGGCCAAAAACGTCATTTGCAGCTGCCAAGGGGCCATGCGTTGTCTGCCCCACTTTTATTTTCCAGCTGTGAGAACCAGCGCTGATGGCCTGTAGCTACAGGGCCCTCTCAACATACGATATACCACTGAAGACTGTACTTGTTATGTCGTAAATTACTTCATTTTGAACTCGCCCATGTCTTTTCTGTCTCACTTCATGCACACATCCTCTACCCTTACAACTTGCGCGCCTGGACGCGCAGACGCACATACTGAAAGGTGTACGAACCCTTGGGCGTCCGCGTCGTGTACTCCAGAATCTCGACGATCTCGCGCGTGCACGCCTCGCGCTCGGCCTCGGGCACCGCGTCCAGGAACGGCCGCGCCATCAGCCGGATCCAACCATCAACACCGCCGGCATCCGCAGGCGTCTCGCGCCACTCGCGCTCGATCTTCTCAATCTTCCAGCCGCCAACGCGGTTCTCCAGAATGTCGCGGGCCCACGCCTCGTCGGGGAAGAACCACGGGTTCGCCTTCTTGGCCGCCTCCATGCCGATGCGGCGGCTGACGCCCGACATGATGCCCGTGAGGAGCTCCGTGACGTTGCCGAGGCCGCCCATCTCAAAGATAAAGACACCTCCTGGCTGCAGGGCCTTCTTCACGCCGTGGAAGAACTGCTCGTGCTTCGCCGTGTTGCTCAGGATCCAATGCATGGCCGCGTTGGAGAAGACCTTGTTGAACTCGCCCTTTTGCAGCTCGGGCTTATCCACAATGTCGTTGGCATCGTAGACTGGGCGGGGAAGGTGTGTCAGCGGTGATACATGTAGGAGGCAAATTGAGTAAAAAAAATTGCAAGGCGGCCGACTTACCTTCAAACGTGCTGTTTGTGTAGCCGGCAGCCTCGACGGCCTTCTGCGAGGTTTCGATGAAGGAGGGCGAACTGTCCACGCCGTGCAAGCGGCCGGTGCCCTTGGAGAGGATCTCGGCGAACTGAAGGTCAATGACACCGTCTGGATATGGTAAGTATGTGAACAACACAAGGACACGGATGCACAGTCGCAAAGGGTAAGATACGTACCACCGCAGCCAAGGTCCAGGATCACGTCGTCTTTCTGCACATCGAGCCACCCAATGACCTTGCCAACCATCTTGGGGACGAACGAGGCAGCATTTTGGTACTTCTATAAAGGTCTCAGCAGTTGCCTGACATGGCGAGAAAACAATTAAGGATATAGATGAGCGGGAAAAGCACATACCTCAGTGGTCCAGATGTCCTTCTTTTCGGCGGCCATTTTGAAAGAGTGCGGCTTGGAGGAGGGCAAGCGAAAGAGGAACTAATGAGTGAAGTAACAGTAGATACTATGATAAAGCGTGAGAATGGAAGTTTATGCCAAAAAGGAGCAACAAAAGGGTTGTTTACAGACAGCTTTATATACTCGTAGTTAACGAGCCTCCAAAAGCTTAAACCCCGCGTTTTGGTGATGCTCTGGTAGCCAAAATGTGGCCCTGCCTGCAAGCTTGCTAGGTCCGATCTCGGAGCACCGTGTTAGTCGACAAGAGCTGTTGACTATTCAAAAGCAAGTCAATTAAAATAAAATACTAAAAATAATCGAAAAAGATAACATTGGGGAAATGGACAAGAGAATCAAAGGATCTGCCTGTCCAGGCTTCGGAAACTAAGGTCGCAGCCGCCTGCTGTGGGTGTCTGATCAGGCCATAGGCTACGTTTCAATTACGAATTGCAAGGAAGCAATGCAGACATGATGCAGGGCACCACCTAGCATGCTTTTGGCAGCTGCTTTTACGTCGTACATTTCGTGGAGATGGGAAGTTGTGTTATTTTACGGGCTGTCGGTTGAAACAAGAACATCGTAAAACCAAAGCACACATATCCGGGCATCGGTGAGATGAGAGAGACATATCAAGAGGGGATCATCATTCAAATTTAACTGTCATAACATCACACGAAGTTGTTGACACGGTCGTGTTCTTTTTGTTGACATCAAACAGCCTAGTCCAACTCCAGGAGTTCGTACTTGGCGTCTCCGAGGGCGTCCTCCACCCGCTTCATGACTGCCAGCACCTTCTCTTCTTCCAGTCGCCGACCTACCACCTGCACACCCACCGGCAGGCCGTGCATGGCGACGGAGTCATAATGCTTCATGGCGCCCTTTGCGACTCCATTCAGCTTGCGAAATGAAAAGTCTGCAGGGAGCGCGTCATCTTTTCCATCGACCCGCGTAACCGGCAAGACGCCAGCTGTGTAGTCGAGCTGTGTTGTTTGGTGTTAGTGGCAGGGAGCGATATCGGCCATCAAATCGATTTTCAACGTGCAAGACAACAACACAACAACGCCATGAAACCGAAACCGAAATAAAAATGCAGAAAAGAAATGCAAAAAAGAGTCAAAAAGAGGAGAGTCATACCAAATTAAACAGGAACGTGTAGCCGCAGCTGCTGACAGCGTCGTGCATGGCATCGTGCGGAAGCGCCGGGGTCGCATTCGGCGGCGTCAACAGCACGTCGAACTTGGTCGAGTCCCACCACTTGAACCAGCGTGCACGGTAGGCCTCACGCTGGGAAACAAGCTTCCAGTTTTCAAACGCGCTCTTCGGGCCCCAGTCGCGCACCAGGTCGGCCCAGATCGGGTCCCGGCGCACATACCGCACCCAAAGGTAGTACATGTACCGGAAGGGCGAGGGCAGCTTCGCCAGGAACCGCAGCTGCTTGGCACCGGCGTCGAGCCACTCACCAGACCGGCGAGCAACCTCGAACATCTGGCAGCCGTCCGCGTTGAGGAGCAAAGAAGCGAGGCGCAGACCCTCATATGCATCGGGCGGCGGGTTCGGCTCGCCCTGGCCGATCATGGTGACGCTGTGGCCGGCCACCTGGAGAGCCTCGACCACCGTCTCAACAGCCCGCCGACACGCAGGGCTCGGGTCAACCACACCGTCACTCATCAAAACACCCACACGCAGTTTACGCGACGGCGACGAGAAGTCGTCTTCCGCCTTCTGGTCCCAGGCAATGCGGTGGACGGAGTAGTCGTACCGCCACGGCTCCATCTGGATCATAGTACGCGTAAAGTACGTCAAGTCGCCGAGCGTCCGTGCCATGGGGCTGTAGACACTGGGCACGCCTTCCTGGCCGGGCATGCTGGTGCGGAACGCCATCTTGGGCCAGCGTCCCGTCGAGCAGCGCACGCTGTAACAACCCGACCAGTGCGCCGGCAGCCGTACGCTGCCCGCCACGTCGCTGCCAATGCCAATGCGGCTGCCGCCGGCAGCCAGCAGTGCCGACTCGCCGCCCGTTGAGCCGCCAGGCGAGTACTTGGCGTTATGCGGGTTCGTACAGCGGCCCCACACATCGTTGGTCGACTCGAAGCTTAGCAGCGTGATCGGCATGTTGGTTTTGACAAACGGCACCGCACCGGCCTCCTTGAGCATCACGACAACGGCACCATCCTCCTCCTGCTCCTGGTGCGTGAAGCTGCTGTATCCCACCGTGGCGTCGTATCCGCCGACCACCACGGTGTCTTTGAGGCTGACCGGAATGCCTGCCAGCGGGCCCTTGAGATTGATCGTGCTTTTGTTGAGCCACTCCTCGGCCGATCCAATCATCACCTCGGTCAGGCAGTTGGTCTTCTCGTGGGCCTGTATCGCGGCCTTGCCGTACGACCGCAGAACATCGACTGCGTTGGCGGAGCCATTCTGGACTTCCTTTGCCAGCTGTTCTACGGGCTTATTGAGCGTCGCGCGGTCTTTTGCCGAGAGCGGCGCATGGTATTCGGCTGGCAGACTGCGAATGCGCTCGGCGCGCTGGTCCTGCTTGAATTTGCTGCGAAACAGAAGTGTCAATACACGCCAGAAACCAAAAATGATGTTTATCGCAGTCTCCTCTTACCAGTCCCGCTTGTGCTGCAGTCCGAGGAAGGATGACATCGCGATAACAGGGCGGCTGTCTTGATAAGAGGTTGTTCTGAGTTCAGATTTGTCTTGGGCGAGAGTTTGTCGCAGGATGCTACAGTTTTCCGTATTGCGGCGTCTTCATGAAGGTGTATTTCCTTTTTGTACGATGTGTTCGGTGAAGGAGAAGGAGACGGAGATGGAGAGAGCAAGAGGTCACTTGAGCTCTCGGAACTGGGCTGCCCCGCACCTTGCCTTCTTGTTGATAGTGACACAGCGGACAGAAGGGCGATAACAGCGGGCGATCTGGGGCGCACAAAGCCGCTAGAAGCCGATGCGGCCTTCCCCCTGGAGACGTCCGCCGCCGTTGAGCTCTTTCCCCAAGCGGAAGGTTTTACCTTTGACCTCTGCGCCAGTTGATGATTGCTGTCCAAACCTGCGCTAAAAGCTGTAAGAGCGTTCCTGGGCCACATCGCCCTTTCCTCTTTTAGTAAAATGTCGTGTTAGATGCTCACGCCAAGATAGGACGCTTGTTGTTGATTGTTCTTTCCCCTCGAGTTCGAGGAGCAAGAGCAACCCAGCCAATCGATATGCACACGATCCAGGAAGGTGCAAACGGCAGCCCTTTCTTGCAATACATCGTTTGCGTAGAATGTACTTTCCCACGATGTTTGCTTTCGGCTCCCCCCTTTTTCGTGCCCCTTCTTTGTCATGGCTTCGCCCTCACTGCATTTCCATGACACATACCGAGCGATCTTCCTCCCTTTGCAAGCCGGCCTCCCAAACAGCCCAACGGCGTTGCTTCCAGAATGACTAACCAACAGCCGCGCGGTTGGCCCTTCTGCAGAGTCGCACAAGCTCTTGACGGGCACGCCGCCATTTGACGCTTGATATTTCGTTGATCATCGACTTTTCGTCGATGTGCATCCCTTTCGCCCCAACAGCCGTGATCAGCACATCTCCGGCTGCTTCGTCTCCACGCATGCCGCAGATCTCTAGCCATTCTTTCCAATATGTCAACAAATAAGGTGAGTGGCGAGAACATAACTGCAGACATGCATTCATGTACTGAGTCAAATGGCTTCCAAAGCGTGGTGCAATGTCGCTGCAAGCAACGATTGGACGGAGATAACGAGGCAAGGCACGCGTCGTCTTCTTTGTTCTCGTCAATGACAGTCAAATTGTGAGCGTGACGATCACAGGGAGGCTGCATGACGCATGTCCAAGGACGCATCTTTTCGTTGACGGGCGTGCCAAATGGGTCTCCTCCGCTGGAGCAAATGCTAACTTGCAGAAGCGCCGCCAACTAGCTGCAAGGTCAAACTATCTCGCCGAACGAACAAACACATCACTGACAGGAAGCGAACTCTCTAACAGACACGTGGACTAGAGACACCGCAACGGCCACAGACGCCACCAACCGTCGGAGACGGTTGGACATCCGATATGGTTTGGTCAGTTCGTTGCTTCTGCGAAACGCATAGGGAGGTAAGGAGGTAAGGCGGAGCTTCCATCGAGCGGCACACGCGTCTACGGATTGATCAACATGTCGACTAGGTAATTCGCGGGACAGCGGCGAAGAATCAAATCTTTCGACTAATTGCCGACACTGGTTTGGAAAATGCTAGGTTCCGCATAGGGCCGGCCACAGACCCTCACGGCGAATGGAATACGATACATCCTTCGCAATTTTACAGCTATCACCACGCATGTTTGCATTCATCTATGCAGCGCTAGCATATCACACTGCCTGTGCGCACATATTGGCTTTTTCACATCATTTTCACCTAGTCTTGAACAAGCCCACTTAGGTCAACGCAAAATGTGGACTGAGATACTCGATGCGAACAAGATGAGAAGGGGATTGCCCACCGTCCTCCAACTCGGTGATGGCTTGGCCTCATTACCACTAACAATACGACAAGACCGAGCACTGTATGGGGTATGAGTGATGAGAGCTCAGAGCATGCAAGGGCTACAGGGAGGATCCTTGCTCTCCATCTACTGCAACTGTCGCGCACACACATCAAACTTCTCCGCAGAAACTACTCTTTGTTGTAAGTTGTACGCACTTCGAAGATGCATTATCCTTGCCGCCTTTCATGTGAGTCGGACCATCCGCTATTCGTCCGTTCTATGTTCGCTACCTGAAGTTCCACCTTCTGAAATACGGCCGCATTCGCAAGTCTTTTCCCTGCACGGAGTTTTTCCACTTCAAGAATATCGCCGTATGCAAAATCTAGATTCCGTCTGATCCGGCCACACCCTTGACCTTCAAGATCACATCTTTCGCAAAACGTGTTCCGGTCAAACTATCATAGGACAGGGTACTTTCAAGGGTGCAGAAAGAGTAAGCCTTGCCTTTTTTAAGCACATTATATCCACTCTGCTCCCATGCTTGTCACATAACCTAACATGGCATGCACCACGACGCTCTCACTAGTCTTAGGACAACGATCTAGCTACTCCGTATGCAGGGAGGTAAAAGTCGTCGTTCAAAGTATTCCTAGAAGAAGAAGCCCATCATAGACATCATCCAAAGAGCCGTGGGTGGACTTTGCTCCGCCCAATGAAGCCGACTTGCAACATTGGCTTAGGGTTTCCAATCATCAGTCCACGACGTACGCGGCACATGATTGACAGCTGACGCGAGTTCAGCCCTCAAAAATGGCCCAGCCGTCTCTAAACCTGCGCACTCGGGCTGCGGAGTGCGGAGTGCTACCCTATGCAAAGTCGCCCTGCATGCTACGCTGCATTTTTTTTTAATTTGATATTTTTTTTATCTTCTCTTCGTCAACTGTTACGACGTGGCGAGGCCACCCGTTCCTCTGCACTTCCCTTCCTTGCTCCGTGTTCTAATTCAGAAAGGCAGCGAAAGGCCTCTCAGGTTTGTTCTAACCCCGTTCTCCGCACAGATTACACAGGCCGAACTTGCAAAGCAACTTGCAAACAAGCGTGAAAAGCAGTCCTCGAAATTTCGGTTCCAGTCTGTCGGGCTCTGAAAAGAGGTCGGCGCTTAACGGACTTCATTTGTTGGTTCAGCCCACAGCCTAGCTCGGCTCAATATTCTATCCGGTGCGGTTTGGCCTTTTACGACGTACACCAACAACTGACGCTCGCATGTCGGGTGTCACCAATGCAAGGGAGTGGTTTTTTTATGATTATTTTATCTCGGTTTTTATTCTCTTTTACTGACAGAGACCTACGGATTATCATGGCCAGGTCATACCCAACGGACACACAGCAACATAGCACTCGACAGACAGCGTCCAGGTGGCTTGGCTCTACCTCTTATCCAATCTCTGCCTGCGTCGTACCTGAGCCTAGTATTCCAAGATTTCCACCCAGTTGCTTTCGTCTTAACCCTTTTTTTAAGCCACAGACATTCATACCCCGTCCTTCACCCAACATACTTACACGGTACATGGTCGGCTCACGCGGGCCCCAGCCAGTTGACAAAATGTACCTTGTTGAATATGAGACCTGCTTTCGTACATACCAATACTTCAGTTTCACCAGGTCGTGGTGAGCCCAAAGGCGCACACTCTCCTGAGTGACAAGTAAGGAAAACAAAGAATGACGCAAAGCAGAGAGCAGAAAGCTAACGAAATCCGAGTAAAACAATAACGTGGAAACTCACCCGCAACCACCTTATTTCTTTTCTTTCTCCTTTAGCGCGCCTACCCTTGGGAATCAGAACAACAAGCAGATCGGTCATTTGCATCCGCGGCAAGCAACAACTTTAAAGTCGTTGGCACTACGGAAGATTCATCCATGGACCGAGCCACGGCCTACGGAGTACATTTTTCACACATTCTCTCGAAAATCATATTCTCCAGAACAGGTCAGGAAAGTCTTGGCACGTATTCGAACAAGTTTGCCAGCCTTGGTTAGCACAGCTTGCCGGCTACTCCGATTTGTGCTGTTGGCTCGCAAGGTTTGACAGACAGTTAGCTGTGATGGAGCACCATGCAGCCTTTTATCCTCGGCCAGGTCATGCTATCAATCCCTGCCTAGCTCGCACACGCCTAGACCATGATCATTCTACGTTGCATCTAGGACATTTTACGAAACGGAAGCCGCCCTGGTTTGTCTTGTTTTGTTTTCTTCTCACTGGACGAATCGACAAAATGGTGGCGAGGGCGATCGCCTGCTACGGTACTTTCTGAATGTAGCTCTGATTATGAGAGCCGGTCTGCTCCGGTTTCCCGTTCACATGAAGCATATGCTGACCTGCCTCGTTCTGATCCCCTTCACGTTTTGTCACCTTCCGTGCCTCTAAACGCCACACGGTAGGTAAGCGATGACCTACAGTACTAGCTGAGCCGTTTCCACGTGGTCATAAAGTACATCATTCTTCATCGTCGACGTTTCTCAGAAAAGTATCACACTGGTGGTGTGTATGGTATTACCTCCCGGTTGATGGTAGTTCCCATTCCTTTCTTTCAAGGCGACTGCCTTCAAATATTGCCATAGGAACAAGTGGATGGCAAGGGCCACGCCGGATCCGAACAAAAGCGTCTGCACGGAACATTGCCAGGCTATTTAAGCCAACAGCTCCACACGGATTGCAAGGTCTGTCAAGGATTTAATTCGTGTTCTGTTGGTTGCGGGTTCCCCCCCTTCCTCTTGCCCTCTGCCCCCCTGCCGCAAAAACCCCTGTATTCTTGTTCTATGATTCACCCACAAGTTGACATCTCAACCGCAAGCATCTTTCACACGCTCACTCTCCCGTATTCAGGCAGTGGGTGTGTAGCCCAGGGCGAGTGCAGGTCTGTGGCGCACAATTTATTTTCTCTACGTTCCCCTTTCCCTCCTAATGAATTTTTTTTATTTCAGCGGGCTTCCATTTGCTTCTTTTCTTCTTTCTTTGTTCTTCATCTATACAGCCCATACTGTATCGGGGCTCTAAGGCATTCCTCTTCATGCAGTGCATGCATTAGATTCGCGAGCATGTTGATATTTCCTCTACACTGCGTTTTATTTTCATTTTGCCGGTCTCCTAGCACGTTCCAGCAGGGAATTTCTTTATACATTCGTTTTTGTACTTTTTAAGGCATATCGAGCATACCATTATCCATTTTGTTCCTGTCGGCTCTCTAAGCCCAACGTCCACTACTCGCGGCACTGTCTCCCTTTTCTACTCCCCTCCCGCGCAACCAACTCATCCCCCACTGCTTTTTTGTTCCCCTATCGCCTCACTTCTTGCTGTCGCATCTTTGTTCAAAATCACTCAACATCAATACGACAGTAAGTCTGAACATGTTTTGTGCTCGGAGGTGGCCAAATCAACGAGGTGACGGCGTTTACTACAACAGCTCAAGCCATTGTCCAACTGACGTCAAACAGGATAAAGCTGCCCGACACGATACAACACACCATACATTCTACCAGCCCCTGGACCTGACAGTCGTTGCAGTTTAAAGGGAGAAGTGTTGTGCCTTCGTCCTTTTTGATGTCTCCATCAAGAAAATGAGGTCGCACTAGGTTCTTCATGATATATATGGGCCTCGCACGCCGTTCCTCTTCCCTTTCTACCCCAGCCTTCTTCCTGTGTTGCATGTCGACCTTCACTTGCCACAAGTCTATCCATCATCGTGTCCATATCTTGTTACTCTTACCAATCTTCTTTCTTCCCCTGTCAATTATACAACATCACCACCCTATCACAGCCGAGGCGCTCGCGAGCAGACCGACAACAGGTCTTCACACAGAGCAAAATTCCGTCTGCCTGTCAAGACTGTTACTCCCTTCCCCATGGTACTCTACATCTATCCCGTCTTTGATGCATACACCCAGAAAGCGTCATTACTTTCTTTTGAAAAGCATTCAACACATACTAATAAGCATGCTTTCGCCATGGGCCAGTCCGATCCATTGCCCCTCGTTCCTCCTACATACCACTGGCTTCTTCGACTGCCACCTCACATCTGGTCGCAAATACACCTCTACCTTGACTATGTCGAAATTCTGAATCTCTCGTCGCTGAGCTCCGAGTTCCTCGCCGAGGGTGTCGAGAAGTACCTGCCTTGGGCCGTTCGTCACCAGGTGGTGGCAAAGATCGATGCCGTTTCCGATCCGACGACACACAGCGCTTGCTACCTCTGCTTCCGCATAAAACGCATCGAGGAGTTCCAACAGCCATACACAATGGCGACGTACGCACGCGTATTGCAGCGCAACGAATATAACGGACAGCGCATATTCGAAGTCGTGTCGGAGCCGTCTCCAGGTCAAACGAGCAACATCGTGCAGCCTCCGTCCTTGCCAGTGTCGCCGGTCGGGATGGGACTGGGCGTTGGAATGAACCCCTTCCTTTTCGGTGCCCCAGTCAGCCCATCAGTACATGCGGGGCTCAACATTCCGATCGGAGTCGACGGCAACATCGGCAGCTCGGCTGTTGCCGGTCCATCCAGCGTCGGTCGCGTACATCGCAAATGGCGACCCCAAGCGCCAGGCGCTGAAGTGGGCCAGATCGAGAGCCTCCGCACATACTGCATCCAATGCGCGCTGGAAACGCATCTCGCGATCGCGGGTGACGTGATCGAGCCACGCGTCGGGCCGAAGTTGTGGGTGTGTGCTTGCCAAGTGGCGCGCAGCCGGGACAATGGCCAACGGTGCCCGACCTGCGGCATGAGCGCCGTCTACCGAGACGCCGTGATCCGGTAACTGTGCAGTCAGAACTACTGCTCGCCCTTTTCTGTTTTGTCAATCTGAGGAGGTCTTTCAGATTAATTCTACCCCGTCTTGTTTTTTTTTTCTTTCAGTCGACTTTCACATTACACTGTTTTCTTTTACTAAACGATTTTTCGACCGCGTTTCATCCCTTTAAGACGATGTTTGCTTTCCTACTTTGTTTTTCTCTTTCCCTCATCTTTCTTTCTTTCCCAAGGGATACTGTTTATTTATCTTCTACAAAATGGGCCGTTAGAGACATAGGCAACTATGCGTCCACGCGGATGGTGATGCGTTGGTGGGGGGTGAAGTCGAGAAGATGGGATTGGGTAGGTAAAGGCGACGATACTGTCTACCCTGCTTCGATTATTACACGTCGAATTGTCAGTTCTCACGGCGTGTAGTGCACAACTTTTTTGGTTTCGTCATTTCCCCCTTTCTAGTTTGCTTTCTTTTTTCATCTTTCTTGGCTTTTCTGCTCCCCTATGTCGTTTTGCTGTTTGCAATTGTTTTTTTTCTTTTCTCGATCGCCTCATACAGAGCATTTCTATGGTATTTTTAGACTTTCCTTTCTCTATGAAAATTCATTGGATCCTTCAAGTTGTTAGCAAGGATGGCTATCACTTTTTGTCCTATGGTCCCTGATCTTTATTTATAGCAAGGAGCCATATAGTATTACCACCTTTCTAACGGCACAGTCGGCGGCACAGCAATGTCACGGCGATATAGTAGCGTGTATAGTAGGTTGAATAGTTGAAGGCAACAAAAGGAAACGAAAATCACGACGATGGGAGGAAAAGAGGCAGAGAAAGTTTCACACGGCATACGGTAGGGAAAACCAACAGGAAATGACAGCGGCCTGGCCGTCACAGCAGCCAACAATCTCGCTCTCCCCCATCACAGATCTGGCACAGCAGCTAAGCTCATCACAACAACAACAGACCACCTCCTATTAAGTAAGCTTTATTGCGTCTTCCTTCGCCCCAACACAGACCAGTGAATTCGCGCACTGCGACGAGCGACTGGCCCCCAAAAGAGCAAAAAGGGGGGATCGAGCCGCAGAGTGGCCAAGTGCTATGTTTTTTGGTCAGTGGACGGACCGCCTTGCAGCCATCTCGCCGCACTCCCTACAATAGGGGGCCAACTACAACTTGGGGTCCACGGGCGGCAGAGTAAGCCGCAACCAGAGAGAAGCGCAATGAGGGAGGTTGAGGTGAGGAGAAAGGGCGAGAGGGGGGAAGCAAAGGCAGAAATGATTTGCTTCGATGCACATGATGCGAGTAACGGTCTGGTCCGGGGAGGGGAGAGGACGGTGCGGGCCCGACGGGCGGACGGGGGGCCGGCGAGGCGGAGACGGGCGCCATGCTTTCATGCCCGAAGAGGTATATTTTGTTCACTGCCCTGCTCGACTCCTGTCATCCCGACCTACCTGCCTTTGGTCACACTCCACTGTTCTCGCACAGTCACCCACAATTTTGTTGTTGGTGTCTGTGCTTTATGACGAAAAGGAGAGTGGTGTTGGTTATGTATGTGCCTGAACGCAGAGCACAAAAGGGGAATAGGAGGAGCGTATATACACGTATGAGAGAGCTAGGCAAATGTTTCACGCTCCACGACGTACCACCCCCTTTATCTCTTTATTTGGGGGCCAGTTGGTCTGTTTGATGAACCTTCCGTTGTCATCTTTTGGTTCTGTCCTCTCTCGACGGACGGCTGTCCCCTTTCTGCTCATTGTTGTTGGTGATGAAAATAGAAACCACAACCAAGGAACAAAATCGTCGCAAAGCTGGTCGCGAGGATCGTGCCGCCGTCTCTCCTTGTGTACTAGTCTGTGGCCGCCGCCTCTCCGCCCCCGAGTTGTCTCGTGCGCGCCGAAAGGACAGGGATTGGCGATATACGGAGAGTATCAGAACCATGGATGTGCTCCCGCCCTGTGCAACGGCAGCTTGCCACAACGAGCTACCGGCCGTCGAGGCAGTGGTCTTGTACGGAGTCGTCGTGACAGCTTATGGTTGGCTCTCTTTATTGAATATGAGTGAGCTTCTTCTGGTATTTCTGGACCGTTTTGCTCTCCCCAGTGTACGGAGTATCTTATTATTTTTGTTGATTTATTCTTTTTCTTCCCGCTCCTCATCCCGTATAAGTCGAAATTGTGGACAAGAAACCAGCCGCACTTGTGCCAGGAGTACTCCGTATGGCTCCGTAAGAAACCGCCGCAGCACAAGTTCAGCACAGCACCCGAAAGAGAAACGATCGGCGCCACACAACCGCAATGTCGACACAACCCAAAACCGCCGCGGCGATTGTGCGATTGTTGCTTGCTTCTTCCTTTGTCGCCCTGTCGCCCCGTGCCCTGTGGCGGCGCTGATCCTGGCACGGCTTCTTGGCATGCATCGTATTTCGCATTCCCGCCCACCCTTATCGGCTGACTGGCGCATGCATCTCTCAGCTCAGCCCAGTTGTCCTACGTAACGTCGCCAGTTATGTTTCGTGATTCGCTGTGGACGCCTTGCAGAGCGCCTTGACGACGACAACTGGCCGTCTTACCGCTTGGTCCGCAGCCAGTGCCTGAAAGCCACTGAAACGCGCTGAAGGCTTTGCCGCTCCAACGCCCGGCAAATGAAGCTGCATTACGGAGTACATGCCCCCACAGTTTAAGGTGAAGCTAACAGAGACAAAACGGCATACGACGTATTCTTTATTTTGGTCCATTTCTTCGCCATTTTCCGCGGTGTTTTCCCTCTTTCCTTCAGGGTCTGGAAATACTGGAGCCTTGCCTGAGTGGGCCCCAGAACGCCCCAAAGCTCCAAATATGCGAGACGAGCGAACCCGAATGCACGAATCTGAACTCGCATTTGGCTCGGGTCATGATGCCCAAAAGGGTTTAGACAGGCTGGCAAGTAATACCAGCTTGGCGCAGCGCGTACTCCAGCACGAGAAGGTGTAGAAGACAAAAAAGACAAAAAAGAACAAAAGAACGAAGACCGACATACGGCAGTTTCTTCCGTCTTTTTCTTGAAGACCATGTTTCTCCTTTTCTCTTAATCAAGGGGGGAAGCTTATCTTGATCCTCTCTTTTCTTTCTTTCTGACCTTACATCCCCATTGTTCTTGGGCAATACTTGGCTTTCTTTTCATTTTCATCCTTTGTACGCCCCCAATTCTCCACAATGGACACGGACAGCAATACGTACACCACAACCGGCACGGCAGAGGAGCTCCTGCTGCAGGGCGAGCGTTACCGGGACGCTTTTGGCAGGAACGACAGCGAGAGCCTTCCGTTTTTGGGCGGCAACGACGACGACGACGAGGACAACATAACACCACAGCATCACCTCAGACAAACATGGCTGCAGAGATGGGGATTGCGGCGCCCGACATGGATGGCGTCCAGAGGCCAGCCACCACGGCAGTACCAACCTATTGACGTCGAGGACGACGACGAGGACGACACTGCCAGCGCACCATCAGACGCCACGACAGATGTTGAGGCGGGCACCGCGGCCGACGACAATGTCTACAGCTACAGTGACGACCCGGTCGCGAGGGCACGGAACAAGCAAAGACAACGCGACAGGGACGCCGACGCCGAAGCCGACACTGACGCCGACGCCGACGCCGATTCCGAAAACAACAACAACCGCAACCGGCGCATCGCCGGCGCGACCTGGTACCAGGCTCAACGCCCGGGAAGCGTCATCGCGATCGTGGCCCTGCTGCTCTTCTTCTTGGTCTTTGCCGCCACGCTGGCCCTCGTGCCCATGATGCGCCTCGTCGAGGACGCCATCTGCCGCCGGTACTACGGGCTCAGCTACGGGCCGCCGGGCGACAGTGACAGTGGGGCCCCCGGCTTGGATGGCAACGCCAACGCCACCGTCCTCTTCAGCACCCACAAGCAGTTCCTCGAAAACGACTACGCCCGCTCGAGTCGCAACGGCACCACCGACGAGCGCATGTGCAAGGTCGACGCCGTCCAGGCCGAGCTCGCCTGGCTCGGCGGCGTCGTGGCCGTCACCGAGGCCATCTTTGGCCTGCTGGTGTCGTTCCCCTGGGCCCTGCTGTCCGACCGCATCGGCCGCAAGCCCGTCTTTCGCATCTCCTTTGTCGGCGTGTCCCTCTCCTTTGGCTGGACCTCGCTCGTCCTGCTGCGCCGCGACGTCCTGTCCGTCTGGTGGGTGCTGACCTGTGAGGTCTTTTTGCTGGTCGGCGGCGGCGGCGGTGTCGCCGTCACCGTCCTGCACGCCATTGTCGCCGACGTGCTCGTGGCCGACCGCGCGTCCGGCTTCATCTGGCTGGCCATTGGCGCCGTGAGCGGGTCCATTGTCGGCCCCGCGTGCGCCGCGCTGCTGATGATGACGGGCGGCGACAACGGCGAGGGCCGTTCGGCGTGGCTGCCGATCGGCCTGACGCTGTTTGTCGTGGCCCCCATCATTTTGCTGTTGACCATCTTCCTGCCGGAGACGCTACCCAAGAAGACGAAGACAGCTGGCCCGTCGTCGTCTGTCTCGCCATCGCCCTCGGCCAACTCCTCCTCCTTCTGGACGGGCACCATCCCCACCCACATGCGCGAGACGTTCAAGCAGCTGCAAAAGACCCTGGCCGTCCTGCGCCGCAGCCGCCCCGCACTGCTCCTGCTGCCGTCCTTTTTGTTCCATCCGGCCATCACGGGTGTCCAGGGCGGCATTCTCGCCCAGTCCGTGAGCAAGCGCTTCGGCTGGTCGCTGGCCCAGACGGGCTACCTCTTTTCCTTCCGCGGCATTGTTACGGTCGTCGTGCTCGTCCTCATTCCCATCGTGTCCAAGTACATCCTCGTCGGGACCGCCACCACCGCCTCCATACCCAAGAAGCGCCGCTGCACCGGCCTCGGCATGTCCGAGACCCGCAAAGACCTCTTCTTGGCCCGCGCCTCGCTCGCCTGCCTCGTCGTCGGCAATTTGCTCATGGCCGCCAGCACGTCGCTCACCGCCCTCGTTTTGGGGCTGGTCCTGTCGACCCTCGCCGTCGGCTTTGGCTCCGTCACGCGCTCCCTCATTACCCATTTCTTCCTCGAAGCGGACAAGCTGGGGCATTCTGCCACTACCACCACGACCACCACCACCTCCACCGAAGGCAGTGACGACCACACGTCCCGCCTCTACACCCTCACTGGCATGGTCGAGACCGCCGGGTCCGTGCTGGCCGGCCCGCTGCTGGCCTGGACTTTCTCGTCCGGCCTGGCCCTGGGCGGCGTCTGGGTCGGCCTGCCCTTCTACTATGTGACGGGGCTGTGCGTGGCCGCGCTGGTGTGTCTCGTCGTCATCGGCGACGGCGGCAGCAGCTCCTACGAACAAAACGATGGCCGCATCCGGCTGTCGGCGACGACCGACCGGCGCGAGGAAGGCGCGGCGGACGAGCATGAAACAATTGGCGGAGGCCAGATTGCCCTGCCATAGTTGTTATTGTGATCTGTTTTTAGAGATGTGGGAAAGGGCGTTTGTAGGGGCTGAATAATGGCCAACACGGTGTCACTTTCACTTAACATTGGCGTCACATATTGGCGTCCTAGATTTCTTTTGTTTATTTTATTTGAATATATTTTAATGTTGTTAATATTGATCGAAACTGTTGTTCTATAGCTCAATTTGAGTTGAGTTGAGTTGATTTTGGTTCATTTCATTTCAGGAGGTTTTTTATTTTATTTTATTTTAATTGTAAACAACAGTAAAAGGCTATGGCTTATCGACATCATCAGACAAAGCTCGCAATCGTCAGAAAGTGTTAATTATCACTCTCCAAAGTTTCCTTAACCCTCCTGATTTGCCGATCCCATATACGACATCATTCGTTCTTTCCCTTATCCTGGCCTGTTCGACACTCGAGGGGTCCCTTGTTTGCGACACGGTAGGTTTGAGATCCGTTTGCCAGTCTCTCATTTTTTTGTGGACAGCCGCTGCCATGAAAATGCCTCTCGTATTATTGGCTTACAACGGCACCCTTTTCGACTCTTCTTCCCCTTCTCTGCCCTGCCAAGTCGGATGGCAGCGGCAAGCTGCTCCTTCTGTGGTGGATGGACAAGGCGTTTTGGAGATGGCTAAGACTTTGCGATGAGCACGGAGAGGCGCGTATCCCGACTTGGCTTTTTTTTTTTTTTTTCGTCAGTGTCGTTCATCTCTGGTTTTGGTAGTGTTGTGTTTACTTTGAAAGTCGGGTTTTTATCCACCAAGTGACAGATGTCAGTCAAATTTTACAAGTTATGTTCCGAGCCATGCACAAAGAGATAAAAAAGTATATATGTAGCGATAAATGATAAAATATAAATATATGGAAAATTCGTGTTTAAAAGACAATTCGGGGTTTGGCTTATTTAAAAAGACATAGGAGAAAAATATCCAAAAAAAAAGATTCCTCGTCGTTGAAAGAAATAAGGGGTTAGGACGTGAGAAAAGGACAGAAAGGAAAGAAAAGATGCCTCCTGCTCGTTGCGTCCGGTAAAAGGGTCGGGCTGGTAATGTTGATTTTCTGTATCGCTGTATTTGTACCCTCCCTTTTTTTGTGCTTTGCTTTCCCTCCTCTAGAAATGTTCTTTCCAGAAGCGGAAGTTGACCTCCCGGACACATGCATCAGTTGTCGCCTTCTTGATATCGCGTGCTGGAGGAGTTAGTAAGGAAAACACACAAATCGTAGAATATGGGAAGAAGAAATACACACCTGCTGATGACGGACCGCAGAAGTACACACCGACGGTGGTCTTCATGCTGCCCTCGAGACCATTCAGGTAGGTCCGGTCCAGGATGCCGTCGCGCATCGTGCAGAACAGCTTGTAGAAGTTGGGACGGCCAAAATTGGTGCGCGACTTGAGCTCCGTCAGTGGGTCGTAGTCGGCGCCCACTGAATTGAGCACAATATTCTGCGTCGTGTCCATGTCGAGCTTCTGTGTCAGGTACGTGTGGATCTTGAGGAACTCGATGCCGTTGCTGCCCGGAATGCGCGCAGCATCTGTCGACTGCTGCTCCAGCGACGACAGTAGGGTCTGGAACCACTCAAAGGACGTCGTGTCCTTGCACACCCAAATGAACTCGACACGGCGGAGACGCGTCGGTGGGTTCGGACCGTTGCGCAGATGCCAGATGTTCTTGAGAATGGCGGCCCAGGGCGTGACACCAATACCGGTACCGATCAACACGGCAATTTCGTTGTCGAACACATCCTCGGCGGGAGCACCGTAGGGACCATCGATGCGCAGAGCCGGCATCTGCTGGCCGTTCTGAAGAGCAACCTCGTACATGCCCAGGGGGTCGACGCCCTCGTACAGCTTGGCCTGTGCAGAACCGGCACCAACAGCATCACCCAGAGCGCGGGTAAAGTCACCGACCTGGCGGACGTGAACCGAGACGTAGGGGTCGTACGGGCAGGACGTAATCGTAAACGGGTGCCACTGGTACTTGGAAATGGAGGGCACCTGCAGGAAGAGCCACTGGCCGGCCTTGTAGCGGAACGACGGCTTGGAGAACTGGATTTCCACGGCGTCTATACAATGTTAGTGTTCGTTTGTGGGAGATGAGGGTTGCATTCCCGAGCCGTGTACTTACCATACGGATGGCGGACGACGCGGGTGATGCGAGTCTCACGGCGGGCGCGAACCTCACGGAAGAGACGCTCGATCAAGTACAGGCCGCCCGTGAAGAGCTCCCAACGCCAGCCTTCGTAACCTATGCAGTGGTTCCAGAAGTTGGCGCCAGCAAACGGAGAGAAGCCGTTGGCGGTGTCGCGCACGAAGCAGCCCACGGTGTGGGTGTACAGGCCCAGCATGAAGGGAATGAACAGGTGGTGGGTGTACCAGAAGGTCTCGAACGACTGCTGCCGGATACGGTGGTGTGCGGTGGTGTACATGAGCAGCATGCAGAAGAGCATGACGTGGCCCGTGATTCCACCAGGCTCGGTGTAGTGGATCTCGAGAGCACTGACAGGACGGATCTGAGTCTTCTCGACGTTGAAGAAGCTATCTGGTTAGATTTACTTTCCATAAATTTCATGTTGTAGATTTACCGGCGAGTGTATTCTTACTTCACGTAGTGACTGCCAGTGTGGAGAATAGCGAAGAAGAGCATGGCATAGGCGAGCTGGCGATGGAACCACAAATTCTCATCTAGTGGCAGGAAACGAAGCTTTGGTCGGACAATGCGGACGAGCGTCCGGCAGACCGGGAGGAGAATGAGCATGGCATCGAAACTCAAAACAAGACCGGCACCTCGGGAAATCCACACGGAGAACTTGAGCGTGTTGAGACCGGCTAGTCGGGGGTCGCTCGCTTGCTTGTACCTGTGACACTGTCAGTTTATGTGCCCTGGCCACGACGCTATTTTTCCTTTTTCTTTTTTTCTTTCTCTTTTGATCCCTCAGTAATATCTACCACGTACCAACCGAAGGCAAACAGGCCCCAATGCACACCCCAAAACAAAAAGTGGAAGAACAGCTTCTGCGCCGTAAATTGCTTCTTGATCAACTGTGCCGCACTCATGATGGCGGTTGAGGAGGTCGAGCCGGCTCGAGAGCGGCTCTGCGGATATTTGTGGGAGGAAATAAGTGTGTATTAAGTATGACGACCTGCGTCAGTATCGACGAGCGTCGAGTTCGGAGATCAGATCGTCGATGTCGTTCGTCGTCGTTGTCGTCGAGATGTCTCGTATCCTAATCGTAACCGGCTCGAGATGATGTGATTCGAAAGATGGCGAGGCGTCGAACTTAATAACCAGGAGCGATGAACCCAAAACAGCAGTACAAAATACAGTGATAGAAAAGAAAAGGAGTGTTCTGAGCCAGCAGGATGAAGAAGGGAACAAGAAAAAGAAAGAAGCGAAGGAAAATAAAGGAACAGAGAGGAAGAAATGGCTCGCAAATATGACGACGGCAAATCTTCTACCAAGCCGAGTGAGGAAGAGGGAAAAAAAGAAAAGCAGATCGAAGATGCGCGGCGACGGTGGGCAACCGGTCAGTCATAAAGGGACGAGGCCTGTTGGGTCGGGAGAGGAGAGAGACAAGAGGGAAGAGGAGACGGAGAAGAAAGGAGAGTTCGATTCCCCAAACGGGTGTGGAGACGAGGATGGACAAATAAGGGGGGCAGGGGTGGGCAGCGAAGTGTCGACAAAAAGGAACGACAACCGAAGAAAAATTAGAGAAGAAAGCGACGCTGAAGCCTTTTCTCGTCCTTGGGCCTGGTGCAACTCTCCGTGTTGCTCGTCCGTCCCTGGGCCCACACCTGGCAAAAAAAGGGGAAATGCGAAAGGGGGATGGGATTTCGAATGGCCGTGGCACGATGCTATGCGGAAAACGCCAGACTGCGACAAATTCGAGGGAGGGTGCGTGAAGCCGGCACCACAGCAGGCAAAAAGCGACAAGAGGCAGACAGACAGAAAGCAGACGAGAGACTGATGCTTGTTCGGATGTCAGGTGTCTTGAAACCCTTCAGCTGTTTCTGGCAATGCTTCTAGGTCCTTGTATTGTGGACCGGATGAGGGTGGGCCAACACGAGCGCACAGTAACGCCAGCTCGGAGAGGATGTCGACTGATGCCGGCAAGAAAAGAGAGGGAGGAGGGGCGTGCAAAGAAGGGGATTAACGAGATCGAGGGCTGGGATCGCGGAGCGCAAGAGACGTGAATGTGTTGGCAGCAATTGTTGACAGTGAGGTAAGAGTACGACGTACTCAAGACGGTGTGCGAGTATGGCAGCGTTCTCGAGAGATGGGATATGTTGTCAAGAGCCCGGCAGCGCCCCTGGCTCAGAAGTGTGGGCGACGAGGTAGATCAGACGTGCGAGAACGTTTCGCAGTCGGATGGGGCCTGTGTCAGGTTGTCCCCTTGGTTGATTTGGCGATTCTGGGCGGAGAGGGACTGCGTAGAAAAAGAAGGACAAAAGCACGCAGAAGAGCAGGAGAGAGACACACAAGAGGCCCGAAAGATAGAAGCGGCAGGGCTTTGCGACGAAAAAGGCTGGGGGAGGGTTCGAGTTGAGACGATCCGTGTCAGAGACGCTTTGACGAGGGGCGGCTTGGAAGCTGTGCAGAGTGGGCTTTGCTGGTGTTTCGGCTTGAACAGGGGGAGGGTGGGAGTGCGAGTGGGCGCAAAGATGTCACTAAGGACGCTGTTGAAGTCTATGAAAAAGTAGGGAAAAGGGAGAAAACAAAGTCTACAAAAATCATCACGAAAGGCGTCAAAACAATCCAGAATCGGAGGCTCAGAAAAGGAAAGAGAGAACAGAATCAAACGGCAAGAGAGACCGACAGTCGTGATATTATGGGAAAGAGCAATGAGAGGCGAGAGCACCAGGAAGGCACGATGAAGGTTGTCTTGCGACGGCACTAGCGGACCCTCACAGCGGGGTGGCCCGCTAAGAATAGACAAGACTGAAGAGTGCGGCGGGCACTCATTGGCTGCAGGGGAGATGTGACGAGACGGAGCCAAGACAAACAGGGTGTGACCACGTTCTCGGGCGCTTAAACGCTGTGGGCGGGACGACAGGCGGTGGGTGTTGGTGGATAGTGGAGGATGGGGAGGGGGGGATTGACCAGGAACGGGGAGATACTTTATGTACTGCGTAAAAGTGGTGGAGAAAAAAGTACTCTTTTCATGTAAGTAGATGACGCTAATCCGCATTGGGACAGCGTCGACACTGGAAGTTTGGACTCAGGCCAATCAGTGGTTCCGCCTCTCTGCAAGTCGTTCACTGTGCTCTGCGATAGGCTGCAGACGGCTGTTGTGAACAGCAAAGCTCTGGCCGCATCTTTTCGTCGCCTCACACGTTTTGACCGTCCTGTGAGCCACTTTCTACCCGCAGAAGATATGTGGTGTGGTGACGGCTATGCCATCCAATGTCATCACGCTACTCGAGCACATTCCGTGCCCCTTTGTCCTTCCGTCTGGAGTCACCTTTCGATGACCCGTCGAAATAAACAAGGGCGAGCGAAGGAGATGAGAGGGTGGTGAGGGAAACACTTGACGTCTATGCAACCGCCATCCTTTTCGATCCTTTTTTACCAAAGAGGGGGGGTAAGAACGCAAACCTCCTTGGGCTCGGCCCGGCGTGGCACCACATGTTGGACGATATCGTCTCTAATCATTCGAGGTCTGTGTTTAGAGATCGCCTCGCGAGCTCGGAGAGAACCAAGGAAGCCACCCTTGGAAAGGCTCCTAAAACAAGAGGACGCAGCGCTGGATTGTACGCCGCTTTAGATACTACGCTGGTATTGCACCACTCATTTTTTTTGTGCTCTCTTTACGCTCGGCGGCCGGTGCCTCTCGACAGAAGTGGGCCTTGAGCCCAGGGGAAAGGGTCCCGCCTCCACTCTTGGCTCGCCTTGGCACAAGAAAGCTTACTCTTTCTAAATCCTTCTTCATGTTGTTGCTCCTGCCGCCTGACGGAGGTGCATGGGGCGCGCAGAGCTCGCCATGTTGCGGGACAGGGCTGCCACGATCGTGCTGTGGTGTTGAGATATGCGAGATTGGAGACAGCATCAAAATGCTCCGCCGGGCGACAGACCCCTCCTATGCACAAAGGCCGTGAGAATCAGCTTGTCCGATGGTAACGTGGTGCAACAGAACCACGATGTTGGTGGGAATTGTGACAGACTAGAAACGCACGGTGAGGGATGGCAAAACTACGGATGGCCGATATCCTATTTTCAGACATCACAAAGGGTCAAAGATAGTGGGGAAATGGAATCCAGAAAGGGAGACAAGACGATAGAGTAACGAGCGAGAGCGAAAGCTGGCAGAACGGTAACATGGCAATATGGAAAAGGGGCAATGCCACACGCCTTCATCGGCAAGTTCCAAAACCGGATTGTCAGAAAGGGCAAAATGCCATCTCTGACTCTCCCGGACCTACTTTGGCAACACTGTCGAGGCAAGCCATTTTGCGTGTGGCGGTCAGCCCCATGTGTCCCACGTATGTGTTCCATGCATTTTATGACCGGAAAGTACCAAAATGCCATCCCTGTGTTCCAGAATGCCATCCCGGAGACGGGGAACGGACGCGGTGTTGCAAGAGGAGGCTGCCAAGCGGCAGAAAAGGAAGGAGCATGCCGTCTGAGGATGCATGGCTCCGTATTTTTCCATATTGTCTTTGGGCTTCTCACGGAGCACGTTGTACTGAGATGAGGCCCACTCTATCCAGCGTCTCAACAGGAGGAGGCATGTGCGGCTCGTGTGAAACATGCTAACACTGTACTTGTACGAATATGGAGGACACAGAAAACACAGAAACTGCAGGCCAATGAGAGAATCGCTGACGCGAAAAGGACCTTACAGACTCTGAGGCTCCAGACCTACGACCCAGAGGCTCAACGGAAGCTGGCCATCCTGCATGATCTACACTCAACAGCCGCCAGAGCTTGTCACAGCCTGTCCCAGGGTAGGACTGGCCGGGGATACGGCGGCGCCCAGCGGAGTCTTTTTTCTTCGTTGGCTTCTTTATTCTCCAGCGGAATAGCACCTCTCATCACGAGCGTGGCCGAAGTTTTATGTTGCAGTGTTTCAACGACGCAGCTTGTCTGCGGCGCCCGACCAAACATGATGGCCTCTGCTGCCCTGTCTCTACGACGTAATTCCGGAGTACTTGCACCTGCATAGCACCTCTGCAGCGGGGATCCTTTCTCTTTTGGGCAAGACACGACAAGGCGCGACACAGCTCGACACAGTTCGACACAGTTTAACCCTCAGATCACATTGTCTCTGTCTGAGATGCGAAATCGCAACTTTCCCATCTACCGCTTGCCCATGAGACAGACCAGCATTATTGGAAACCGGAGACATTGGCGAGACTGCGCGTGTCTGTGTCTGTGTTTGGGCTCGCTTTGTCGTCCGAATGCCCATTGGAGAGAGTCTTCCATACAAGCTGGGACGAGTAACCGAGAAGACGTGCCAGACGAGGCCGGGTCCCGTCAGAGACTGTGATCGTGGGTATGCACAGAATAACCTTATCCTCCGCATGAGTGCTCACTCAGACACGCGCTTAACGACCAGAATCCATCCAGGAGGCCGTAATCCGAATATAAGGTGCATTGGATGCCCAAACTTGAAGAGCATCCGATTCCTCGCCGCAAAGGAATGCGCCCGGTTTGCTCACCGTCAAAGAATGCGTGCCAAATCCCGTTGTCGGTTGTGGTTTGGCCTTTAAAAATCCTCGCCGGTCAGCTTCGCATTCGTTCACCACGCCGTTGTCCGTATGCGGCGTGCATCGTGCAGGATAGTGTCATCGTGCAGGCAGCGCAAAGGGCAAAGTCCTCCAAAAACCGGCGGCGAAGAGGCAGCCCTGATGTCACCGGGTGAGATACTTCGGATTGGCCGGTTTCGCCGCAGAAATGGCGCGGCGTCAGGTACCTCGTCAAAGACCCCTAAATAAAGCAAGAAATTGTGGCCCTTCCCGCTGGCCTTGCCGCTAGAAGGTGGCTGGATTGCGCGGCGCCCCCCTTTTTTGCTTCCGTTTCGCCCCAAATGGCCTGGCAGGTCCCTGTAGTTGGCGCTAAAGACAGGCGAGACAGGCAAGAGACAGGCAAAAGCGCAGGCAATTTCTGCGTGGCTGTGCACCCCGCACCTGCCGCGCCCACTGAGAAACATCGGGGGCTGGTCCTGCCCGAACCTTCCATAATCGGCCACAGTTGGCACCAGTCGCAGTTGCCTCTTTTGTGTGCGCGTATTCGTCAGAGCGCATTGTGGTGCAGGAGTGTGTGTGTGTGCAAGGCAGCCGGAATAACCCTCCTTCCTCTCAAACCCCGTTTCGTCACCAATTCCACACGTCAACCTCGATAAACCTCGATAACCTCAACGAGCGACGTCCAAACAGCCAACGACGTTCCACGAACACCAGCACCGACGACAGACAGCTCGCATCAACGACAATCGATCGTACTTGTTGGATTGTGCTCTCTTCTCGACCCCCCTCCCTATTTCCCCCCTTCTCATCTAACCCCCGCCGTCACCCAACGCTCTGACGATCATCCCGAGAGCAACCCTCTTCCTCCCCTCCCCACTCCTCTCCCCATACTCTGGTTGACTGTGAACCGGCTCCTTGACAGCGTGCCGCCCGTTTCCCTTTTGTTTTACTTCTTTTCCTTGCTGCACCGCATCCGGCGCAAACCACACCCAAGATGGTAGGTCTCCCTCCCCCCCGCCTCCGCGCCTGACATGCCGACTTGGCTTTCGCGATCCCGATTCCACCGTCTCTTTTTGCTGTCCGTCCCGTTATGCAACCGGCCTCTAACATCAGTCTCTGCAGGGCATAACACGACGGCCGAACAAACAGGACAAGCCTGACCGGGCCGGGGGCGGTGGCCGCGGCGGCGGCGCGGCGCGACCGAAAAAGGCCACGTTCGAGACGACAAAAAAGAAGGAGATCGGCGTGTCGGACCTGACCCTGCTGAGCAAGGTGTCCAACGAGGCCATCAACGAGAACCTAAAGAAGCGCTTTGAGGGCGCCGAGATCTACACATACATCGGCCATGTGCTGGTCTCCGTCAACCCCTTCCGCGATCTCGGCATCTACACCGACGAGGTGCTGGACAGCTACCGGGGGAAGAACCGTCTCGAGATGCCGCCGCACGTCTTCGCCATCGCCGAATCATCGTACTACAACATGAAGGCCTACAAAGACAACCAGTGCGTCATCATCTCCGGCGAGTCGGGTGCCGGCAAGACCGAGGCCGCCAAGCGCATCATGCAGTACATTGCCAACGTCTCCGGCGGCACCGGCGGCGACATCCAGCAGATCAAGGACATGGTGCTCGCCACGAACCCGCTGCTCGAGTCCTTTGGCAACGCCAAGACCCTGCGCAACAACAACTCGTCGCGCTTCGGCAAGTACCTGCAGATCCACTTCAACGACGCCGGCGAGCCCGTCGGTGCCGACATCACCAACTACCTCCTCGAGAAGACCCGCGTCACCGGCCAGATCACCAACGAGCGCAACTTCCACATCTTTTACCAGTTCACCAAGGGCGCCTCCGACAGCTATCGCCAGAACTTTGGCATCCAGACCCCCGACACCTACATCTACACCAGCCGCTCCAAGTGCTTCAACGTCGACGGCATCGACGACTTAGCCGAGTACCGCGACACCCTCAACGCCATGAAGATCATCGGTCTGAGCCAGGCCGAACAGGACAGCATCTTCCGCATGCTCGCCGCCGTGCTGTGGACCGGCAACCTGGTCTTCCACGAGGACGACAGCGGCTACGCGGCCGTATCCGACCAGTCCGTGGTCGACTTTCTGGCGTACCTGCTCGAGGTCGAGCCCAAGAAGCTTGTCTCGGCCATCACCATCCGCGTCCTGACGCCCCGCAGCGGCGAGGTCATCGAGTCGCCCGCCAACGTCGCCCAGGCCATCGCCACGCGCGACGCCCTCGCCAAGGCCATCTACAGCAACCTGTTCGACTGGATCGTCGAGCGCATCAACCAGTCGCTCAAGGCGCGCCAAGCGACGAGCAACTCCATCGGCATCCTGGATATCTACGGCTTCGAGATCTTTGAGAAGAACAGTTTCGAGCAGCTGTGCATCAACTACGTCAACGAGAAGCTGCAGCAGATCTTCATCCAGCTGACGCTCAAGACCGAGCAGGAGGAGTACGCCCGCGAGAAGATCCAGTGGACCCCCATCAAGTACTTTGACAACAAGGTTGTGTGCGACCTGATCGAGCAGGTCCGCCCCGTCGGCATTTTTTCGGCACTCAAGGACGCCACCAAAACCGCCCACGCCGACCCGGCCGCCTGCGACCGCACGTTCATGCAGAGCTTGAGCGGCATGTCCAACGCGAACCTGACGCCGCGCCAGGGCAACTTCATCATCAAGCACTACGCCGGTGAGGTCGCCTACACCGTCGAGGGCATCACCGACAAGAACAAGGACCAGCTCCTCAAGGGCCTGCTGAACCTGTTCCAGGTCAGCCAGAACCAGTTCGTGCATGAGATCTTCCCCAACCAGGTCGACCAGGACAACCGCAAGCAGCCGCCCACCGCCGGCGATCGCATCCGCTCGTCAGCCAACGCCCTCGTCGACACCCTCATGCGCTGTCAGCCGTCGTACATCCGCACCATCAAGCCCAACGAGAACAAGTCGCCCTCCGAGTACAACGTGCCCAACGTGCTCCACCAGATCAAGTACCTCGGTCTGCAGGAGAACGTGCGCATCCGCCGTGCCGGCTTCGCGTACCGCCAGTCCTTTGAGAAATTTGTCGAGCGCTTCTTCCTGCTGTCCCCTGCCACGTCCTATGCGGGCGAGTACACGTGGACGGGCTCGTACGAGGCGGCCACCAAGGAGATTTTGAAGGACACGAGCATTCCGCCCGAGGAGTGGCAGATGGGTGTGACCAAGGCCTTTATCAAGTCGCCCGAGACACTGTTCGCACTCGAACACATGCGCGACCGCTACTGGCACAACATGGCCACGCGCATCCAGCGCATGTGGCGTGCGTATCTGGCATACCGGGCCGAGTCGGCCACGCGCATCCAGCGCTTCTGGCGCAAGAAGCGCGTCGGTGCCGAGTACATGGTGCTGCGCGACCAGGGCCAGCGGGTGCTTGGCGGCCGCAAGGAGCGCCGCCGCTACAGTCTGCTGGGCTCGCGCCGCTTCCTAGGCGACTACCTGGGCATCAACGCCACGACGGGCCCCGGCAGCGTCATCCGCAGCGCGACCAACATCAGCCCCAACGAGAAGGCCGTCTTCTCGTGCCGTGGCGAGATCCTCGAGGCCAAGTTTGGCCGCTCCAGCAAGCCGAGCCCGCGCACCCTGGTTGTCACCAACACCAAGTTCTACATCATTTCGCAGGCCCTCATCAACCACCAGCCGCAGATTACTGTCGAGCGCGCCATCCCGCTGGGTGCCATCAAGTTTGTCGGTGTATCCACCGCGCGCGACGACTGGTTCTCGCTCAACGTTGGCTCGCCGCAGGAGCCCGACCCGCTGCTGAACTGCGTCTTCAAGACGGAGATGTTTGTGCAGATGCAGCGCGTCATGCCGGGCGGCTTCAACCTCAAGATCGGCGACGGCATCGAGTACCACAAGAAGCCCGGCAAGCCGCAGCTGGTCAAGGTGCTCAAGGACTCGCAGGTGCCCGTCGACTTTTACAAGAGCGGTGCCGTCCACACGCGTGCAGGCGAGCCGCCCAACTCCATACCGCGACCCACCCCCGCCGCGAAGCCCGTGCCGCCACGGCCCATTACGCGCGGCAAGCTGATCAAACCAGGCGGACCCAACGGCCGCCCCTCGCGCATCAAGGCCCCCAACGGCCGCAAGCCCCAACCGACACCGGCCGCGCGGCCTGCCGCCAACTCGTCGCGCGCGGTTCCGCCTCGACCGGCCGTTGGTTCTTCGTCCGCCGCCGCTGCTGCTGCACCCACCCCGACGCCGCGCCCTGTGCCTAATCGCCTGTTCCCGGCCGCTGGTACTGCTGCGCCTGCGGCTGTGACCACCTCACTTCCTTCGCACACGCGCACCAAGTCCAACACGTCGGCCGTGCGCGCGCCACCACCGCCGCCACCGCCCGCAGCACCTGCGGTCATGATGGCCAAGGTCCTGTACGACTTTGCGGGCCAGAAGGACAACGAAATGTCCATCAAGGCCGGCCAGAACATCGAGATCATCCAGAAAGAGAACAATGGTGAGTCACCCTGCGTGTTCGATTCAAGCAAAACTTTCAGCTATGCATATGTACTAACAAAGATAGGATGGTGGTTGGCCAAGATCAACGACAAGCAGGCCTGGGTGCCTGCGGCGTACGTCGAGGAGATCATTGCAGCACCGCCTGCGTCCTCACGTCCCGCCCCGCCGGCGCCGCCGCGCCGGCCCATCGGTGGCGCCGCAGCAAGCCGGTCGTCGGCCGCCTCGTCGACCCTGCAGCCGCGCGACTCGGGCATGAGCCTCAACGGCGGTAGCCAGTACTCGTCCGACAGCGGCAGCCGCACGAACACGCCGACGCCCTCGGCCACGGGCAGCATGAGCCTGGCGGACGCGCTGCTGGCGCGGCAGAGCGCCATGACGTCGCGGCGGGAGCCGGACGACTGGTAGACAGGTGGGAGGAGGCAGTGGCGTGTGTAGAGCGTGAATGCGAGATTTTGTTTCATTCTTCTTTTCTTTCTTAGGTGGTTTAGACAAATAGTTGCCTTTGTTTGATATGTTTGCTACTGCGTTGTCTTAGGTTGTCTAGCCTTTCTGTTTTGTTAGTTGGTGTGTTTTCTTATTTATCTGTTTTCCTGCTGCGATGCGGTTAAATTTTTTTACTATTTGTCTGGACTTCTATTTCTATTTCACACCCCCCCTTTTTTTTTACGAATAGAGAGAATATTTGCTGTTTCGACTTTGTTTTTGTGTATTGTTTTCGTTTATGATTTGAAAAAATAGATCGTCGATTTTAGATGGCCTTCCCAACAAAGTTATTTTCAAAAATAAGAAAGAAATGAAAAAAAAACCAAACCCGTATGTGTTCCCGCTTTGATGTCCAGTTATGTTGCTTGTTATCTCCACCAGTTCCCGTCCTGACTCTCTGCCACCAAAACCGCCCCGAAATATGTATTAATATTATCATATATAACCAACGATGCCCCTTTCCGTATATGCTTATCACTCTCCTTTTGTTTACCGTCTCTTCTTGCTCTGGGCAGCCGCCACGGCGAGCTTGGCCTTGGCGTCCCGTCGCTGCAGCAGCGTCGCAATGGGCACGTCCTCGTCGTTCTCGGCCTCTTCGTCGACGCCGTAGTCGCGCAGGCGGTCGCCGTCTGCGTTGGTCCAGCCCGGCTCGCCGTCCATGCCCTGCTCAAACTCGTCGTCGGATCCGACCTGGCGCACAGGGCCCGTGATCTGGGTCTGGGTCCGCCGCCGCCGGAAATCGGCTTCCTGCCGGGCCTTGAACGCGACCATTTCTTCCTCGGGCGTGCCCCACTGCCGGTCGCCGTCGTCGCGGCCCGAGGCAAACGCTGTCGACGACGATCCGCCGTAGCCGGGGCCGCCGATACCAGTGGCCGCCCAGTTGCCCTGTGCGGCCGCATGGCGTAGCTTCTCCGGGTCGGGCGGTGGCCACATGCCCAGGTGGTCGTTGAAGCCGTTTTCGGGCCAGTCCCAGCCAGCGCCGGATGCGCCGCGGCCGGTGGCGATCTTGGGCCCGCCGGCAAAGGGCAGGAACCACAAAAAGACGTTACGCGTGCCCATGGCCTGGGCCATGTTGTTGAAGACGCCGAGGTCGTAAGGAAACTCGATGCGCATGCGGAGGGCGGCCGCCCGGCGGGCCTTGCGCTCGCGCTTGGCGGTGCGGTCTTCATCGTCGTCGTCGTCGTCATCGACGTCGCCGTTGTTGCTGCCGTACGCATCGTCCTCGTCCTCATCCTCGTCGTCCTCCTCGTCATCGTCGCCCCACCAGGTGCCGTCCGAGGAGCTGGAGCTGTAGCGGTCGACGACGGCCTCGTGGCGCTCAATCTCCCAGCCCTCGATCATGGTCGCGTTGAACATCCACGACTGCAGGGTGGTATATAGCATGATGGACAGGGCCAGTGTGGTGCCGCCGCACACGAGGCCTAGGATGGTCAGGTGGATCAGCTGCGAGAGCGTTGGGCCCAGGTAGGCCGGCAGGTAGCGCTGGGCGTAGAGGAAGTAGAAGCGGCGGCCGATCAGGTAGGCGGCCATCCACAGCGAGAGGTTTGTGAAGACGACGAAGCGCATAAAGTGCGGGAAGGTCTGCATGGACACGCAGTTGCCGGTCCAGGGGCAGTGGTGGTCCATCTTGGGGATGCAGCGGCGGCAATGGCGGCAGTGATGGGACCGAGCTGGCTTGGGGGCGTCGCATTTGCGGCACCAGCGCACGCCAGCAGCGGTGCCATCGCCTGCAGTCGGCGAATGGGAGGAGGAGCCAGAGGACGAGGACGATCCGGGACGCTCGGGCTCTTTGGCGGTCTTGGTCAACGCGGTCGTTGCTTTGGATGCTGTCTTGGACTCTTCGTCGGATGTGCCGGGTTCGTCAAAGACGTAGCGGCCCGGGTTGACCGTGCAGGCCCGGAAATAGGACCACCAGAGGCAGCCAAGGAGTGTGTTGAAGACGACGGACTCGGTGGTGGAGAGCGGGCCCGGCTCGAGGTAAGTGGCCGTGTGGAAAAGCCATTGTGAGCTGTAGCCTAGGAAGAGAATGACGGAGACGGCGGCCGGGATGGCGATCAGGTGCATGCCCAGCTTGGATGGGCCGGTTTGGATGGTCATGACAGCGGCGGTGTTCGCATGGCGAGGGAGGATGTGTGGTGTGGCGGTGGTAGAGCTCGAGTCGTCGAGGTCGTCGAGGTCGTCGAGGTTGATGGGTTATTGTCTACTAGAGTCGCGGGTACTAAGAGCTTGCCAGGGGGAGGGACGGCGTGCCGTACTCGTAGCTGGTCACTGTCCGCCGGATCTCGTGGTCGTGTGCGCAGCGATCTAGGGCAACACGCGGACGCAATTGGGGTTGGGCGGGGGGAGTAAGAGTGCTTGGGGTAGAAGATGGAGGTTGAGGTTGGAGACGGCAAAAGGTTGGATGGAAGCTCCAAAGTACAAGTACGGGGTACTAAGGCAGAATCTCTGGAGCCAAGCACCAACAGAAAGGACAGACAGACAAGGCAGGCGGGAGTCACCGATCGCTCCTTCTTCTGGGCAGGCGCGAAGCAAAGCCAAGTTACGAGCTGATCGCCGCAAAAAAGACAAGGAAGACAAGGAAGGAGCGGACCCCTCTGGGGGGCACTGTGCGGAAGCTGTGGGTGATTCCCAGGGACGTCTCCACCCATCTGTTCCTTCCCCTTTCTGCGGAGACTTTGTACGGAGTACGGACTGCGAGTACGAGAATTCCATCTTTGGCATTCCTGCAGTTTCCCCAGTTCCATGTTCCTTTTGCGCCCGAAATACGACATACTGCAATACGGGTTGCTCGCTGTCTCCCGCCCCGACCAGGACCAGCCCAGACCCAGAAAGGTCCAAAGTCCAGACCACATCGAGCGTGTCGCGGTTGGGTGCCTGTGCTTGGGACGAGAAAAACACCCTCGAGTCTCCACTTGGTTTTGCTGTTTCATCGCTGCTGTCCACCGGGACGCGCAGCCGTGGCCTGTTTCGAGGCGTTTTCGACCGGTCTAGGCCGATTATGTAATTCGCGAGTGTCCAGGGACCGATAGGTGTTGTCCAGTAATACGCTGTAATATACGACATAATTACAACATACAGGGCATTTGGATGCACCGCGTTCTCTTAAAGCGCGTCGGCAACCAGAACGAGGCGCTCGTCTTGGCGAAACGGTCCCGAATTGCACTTTAACACGACTTATGGTGGCGCAAACCTTGAAATTCTCCGACAAAAGCATAATATAACGAGCGCAGCAACAGACCGGCTAGAGCACGGAGTGTTATCCGCGTGTTCTTCGGCCTCTCACTGGCTGCCTAATGTTCATAACTCTTGGTCGTAGGAGCTTCTTGGCAAAGAAAGCGGTCGTCTGTCTTGAACCAACTCGAGCCTAGACCCAGACCGACTGGAGGAAGTAGGGCCTGGCCAGGCTGTTTAATATGCAAAGTCAACATACTTTCATTGCTTCTCATTACTGTCAGACGCGGACAAATAGAAAAGGGACGATAGCAAGCTGCAGCCAGACCCCTGCACTTATCTACAGACACGGGCATACACAGATACATGGTTCACACCCACTCACTCACTCGCTCACTCGCCCACTCGCCCACTCACCCACTTCAACTACACGTTCTCCCAGGCGTCTTGGCGCGCCCAGCCAGCAAACTGCGTCTGGATCTTCATGCTGTCGAGCACGCGCTGCTTGACGTCCGCGGCCACAATGTCCGTGCCGACAAAGGCGCCGTGCGTGCTAGTAAAGTCGTGGTGCTTGAGGATTGCCCACATGGCAAAGACTGTCTCGCCCGACAGCGGGATCATGTTGGGGATGCTCCACATGAACGCAAACGAGTTCATGCCGGCCGGCCGCGTGCGCCGCGTGCCCAGCGCGTCCGTGGCCCAGCTGCCGAGTCCCGCGGGCGTCGTCACGAGTGTGTCGGCCACCAGCAAGTGCCCACCAAATAGTAGCACCTGGCTGCCGGGGAAGTGGCCACCCAAGCGGATGGCCAGTGCCGTGGTGTCGCTTCCGTTGGCAGACACGGGCTGCACGTCGGCGCCCTCCCAGAACACCTGCCGCGGCGATTGCTGCACGGTCCACTCCCGGTCCTCGGCGCGCAGGTACACGGGACAGTCAAACGCCGTGGCCCACTCGACGTGCGACGAGTAGTAGTGCGGGTGCGAGATGACAATGGCGCGCAGCCCGCCAACGCTGCGGATGTGCGCGATGGTGGCCTCGTCGATGAGCGTCAGGCAGTCCCACAAAATGTTGCCGGCGGGCGTGCGCAGGAGCACAGCGCGCTGTCCAATGGCCAGCTTGGGCTCGGTGGCGATGCTTGTCAGCCGTTCGTCGCCGCCGGTCGCTGGGTGGAAGACGTTGCGGTAGCCACGCCGCACGTCGGCCATGGTGGTAAAGGACTGGCCGGCGGGCGGCGTGAACTGGCGCGGGTCGTCGCAGATGCGGCATGACGGCAGCGATGCACGGTCGGCGGTCGGGAACTGCGTGCCACAGGCGGTGCAAACGAGCAGCTCGTCCGTAGCATGAGGATCGTAAACTGCCATGGTGAACTGGGCAGGACGACTCCTATGCTCGTCTTCGAATCTTCGAGTCTTTATTATATCTTCTCGGCGCGTCGTCCGCTTTGGAAAGAAAACGATCGTTACGGCCGCGTAGGACGCATGGTTGACAGAGCAGAGTGTGTCCTTTTGATATCGAGATAGCTTCTATCGGACTTGGCCGAGGCTTCAGGCGCGACGTCACAGGTTGCTCCTTCTCTTTGCTGCATGCGTGTGCACCTATCGCGATAAGAGCCGCGGAAGCTACCCCACCTTGACCACCAACGCGCGCGTTGTTCAGGCACGAAAAGGGCAGCTGCGACCCGTAAACACCGCTAATTTTTTCTGCCGCGCCTTCTGTATCCTTCCTTCACCCCGCAATAACCGCTGCATCGCGCTCCCGGTGCCAAAGTCACTATCAACAAATCCTCAACGCAGGCAAACGGCCCGACAAAAAGATTGTATTGCCGTATAGGCAGCCGTTCTGCATTGCCAACCGTGGCCGAGTCTACCCACGATATTTCGAAAAACACCCATACGATCCTCCTCTCCCGTACCAAGCATGAGCTTCGCCATTGAGGTGCCTGGCGCGGCCGTCCCGCTCAACCTGCCCGACCTCTGCAAGGCGCTGCAGGCCGGCAACTCAAGCGACCACAGCCAGCGCCAGGCGGCGTCACAGCAGCTCGACGAGTGGCAGACACACCAAAACTACTTTTCGTCATTACAGGTGCACCCCTCTTGCCATTGAGCACTTTCTTCTCCCAAACCATTTCCCAGGCACTAACCCACGTCTCAACGTCAGTCCATCTTTCTCGACCGCTCGCTCCCCTACGAAGTCCGCTTCCTGGCCGTGATTTTACTGAAAAATGGCATCGACAAGTACTGGCGCGGCTCGGCGCGCCTCAAGGGCGGCCTGCACCCGGACGAAAAGGCGCTGATCCGGTCGCGGCTGCTGCAGGGCACCGTCGGCGAGGACAACCGCACGCTGGCGCTGCACAACGCGCTGGCGACGGCCAAGGTCATCCGCATCGACTACCCGCAGGACTGGCCGGCGGCGCTGCCGGACCTAGTGGCACTTCTGCGCAGCGTCAAGGACACGAACCCGGCGCAGCTAGGCGGCGCGCTACTGGTGCTGCTGCGGGTGATTAAGGAGCTGGGCAGCGCGCGGCTGCGGCGGTCACAGACGGCGCTGCAGCACATTGCCGAGGAACTGTTTTATTTGTTGGGCGAGATCTACACGGCCAACACGACGCTGTGGATGGGCTACCTGACGGCACAGAATGGAAACGGACACGGCGTGGACCGGTCTAACGTCGACTACGCCATGGTCAACAGCCTGACAGCGCTCAAGGTGCTGCGACACCTGGTGATCAGCGGGTTCGAGCACCCGCACCGGTCCAAGCTCGTGGAGGAGTTCTGGTCCCTGACGCAGACGCAGTTCGACCAATTCCTGAGCTATGTCAACAACCACAGCCAAGGCGGCAGCAACGACGACGACATTGTCGGCAAGCATCTGCTCAAATTCACAAGGCTGCACATTGACATGAGCGAGGCGCATGCGGCGAGCTTTGCGGCTCTGCCCAACTCCGTCGCCCTGGCACGCGCATACTGGGGCCTCGTGGCCAATTTTGCAGACGTGTACACAACCTCGGGCGGCCTGCGGCAAAACGGGTCGTCTGTTGGCGACGGTGGTGGCGGTGGCGGCGGAGAGGGCAAGTCGTCCAAACTCGAGGGCCCCTTGTCGGAGCGTCTGGCGTTACGAGGCCTGCTGCTGCTCAAAAGCTGCATCCAGATCGTCACACAACCACTGAAGACGTTCAAGTACCGCAGTGCTGAAGCACAGCAGGACCAGAACGATGGTGTACAGCGCATTAAGAGCGAGCTGTTCACCGACGAGTTCCTGCTGCAGGTGGTCGACACCATCGTCACCAAGCTGTTCATCTTCCGCAAATCCGACCTCGAGGCGTGGGAGGAAGACCCGGAGGACTGGGAGACGCAGGAGAGCGAGTCTGGTGCGGCGTGGGAGTGGCAAGTGCGGCCCTGTGCTGAGCGTGTCTTTCTCAGCCTGCTCATCCACAACAAGCAGCTGCTGGCGCCGCCACTGCTCGCCTACTTTGAGCAGGCGATGCGCGACGAGACGGATCTGCTGACCAAGGAGGCCGTCTACACGGCCATGTGCAACGCGGCAGTGGCCATGGACCGGGCGTTTGACTTTAACAACTTCTTGCACTCGACACTTGTGCGCGACGCCCAGGTGCAGGGCCCGTTGGCCAAGATCCTGCGCCGCCGCGTGGCGATCCTGCTGGGCTCGTGGGCATTCTACGAGCTGCCTGAAGAGTCGCTCAAGCTGGTGTACTCGGCCTATGCGCACCTGCTCAACAAGGCGGATCCGGCTAACGACGAGGTGGTGCGGTTGACGGCGGCGCGCCGCCTCAAGGCGACGGTCGACGACTTTCAGTTCCGTGCGGCACTGTTCGAGCCACACGCCGCCGGCGTGTTTGCAGCGCTCATCGACCTGCTGCAAGAGGTCGAGAGCGACGAGACCAAGCTGGCGGTGCTTGCGACGATGCGCACGTTCATCGAGCGTATGGAGACGATTGCGGGCCAGTTCAGCGACGGCGTGGTGGCGGCGCTGCCGGGTATCTGGGCATCGGCGCCCGAGGACACGTTCATGATCAAGCAGGCCGTACTATCGATCCTGTCGACGCTCATCATGGCGCTCGGCGCGGCGTCCCAAAAGTACCACGAACTCATCCTGCCGCTGATCGCCGACGCGATGAACCCGACCTCGCCCGTGCACCAGTTTTTGTTTGATGAGGCCGTCGAGCTGTGGCGCAGCATCATGAGCCAGTCGGCGGCGCCGCTGGCTGGCGGCCTGGTCGATTTGCTGCCCCTCGCACTGCAGGTGCTGGACTATGACTCGCAGCTCGTCCAGACGTGCCTCGAGATTGTCAACGCGTACATTATCCTGGCGCCTGAGGCGGTGCTCGCGGACCGGTTCCGGATACCGACGCTGGAAGCGCTCACAGGCGCTATGGACGCCAAGAAGTGGGAGCTGGTGCACGCAGCGTCCACGAGCATACAAAACGTGATCCGCTCGGGCGAGCTGCTGGGCGGCGACTCGGGCGTGGCCTCCATTGTGAGCGACCTCGTCCGTGTGGGCCTGCTTCCGCGCATCCTGGAGCGGCTGCACGCCGCGTGGGAGGCGCATCAGTCGACGGGGCCCAATGCGAAGAGCAGCCCGATCAAGCCGACGACGCAGGTCGAGTACATGCTGATTCTGAGCCGCATCGCGCTGGGCGACCCGAACGCGATCCTCAACCTGCTGGCCTCCCTTCCGCTGCCGTCAGGTGGCGGCGTGCCGCAGTTGACCGAGGCGACAAGTGGCGCCAACGTCGAGGCAATTTGGCCGTGGCTAGCGACAGAGTGGTTCGGCAGCCTCGACAGTATGGGCAATCCGGAGCACCAAAAGGTGGCGTGCCTGGCGCTGACGCGGCTGTTTGAGGTGCAGCGGCCGGTGGGGGCTGGCAGCACCAGGCATGGCCAGTTTTCGGATCTCGTGCTGGGCCGCCTGCAGGACTACCTCTTCATGTGGACGAGCGTCGTAGTCGACGCGCAGGGCGACGCGACCAAGCCCGACTGCTACGTGTGGCCCGAGGGCGCGCCGCCGCCGACCGAGTACGATACGCCGCTGATGACGGCCGAGAGCGCGCTGGCGGCCAAGGACCCGGTGCACACGCAGACGACGCACGCGTTCATCATGGCACGGCTGCTGGACATGATTGCGCGCGTGGGCGGCGAAGCGGCATTCAACGACAACTGGCTGGTGAATGTGGACCGGGACGTGCTGGCCGGGTTCCAGGGCCTGACGACGCCGCGGCCTGATGGATACTATTAGTGACGCGGTGCAGGGGGTGTAGTCCGTACGGCATAATGAACCAATGAACACTTATAGAAAACAATGCAATCTACATTGACATGAACCATGTCCGTATCCAACCAAGTCTATATCCAAGGCCCATCCGTTCTCGCCCCTACAGCTTGCTCTCCCCCTCCTGCGGCACGGCCACGACCACCTTGCCCCACGTCTCGCGGCCGCCCAGCGCCTTGAGCGTCGCCGGCACGCGGTCCAGCCCTGTGAACTGCTCCCCGTCCGTAAACACCGTCGGCCGGAACGCGCCCCGGTCGATCAGCTGCCGCAAGCCCGTCCACACGGCGGGGATAGCTTGCTGCTCTTTCAAGGAGTACGCGCCCCAGTGGATGCCCACAAAGCTAATGTTCTTGAGGAGCACCTTGTTCATGGCCACCTTCTCAATCTTGCCGGCCGCAAAACCCACAATCAGGATGCGCCCGTTCCACGCCGTGCACTTGGTGCTAAGATCGACCATGCCGACGGGGTCGTAGACAATGTCGACGCCGCGGCCGGCGGGCGTCAGCTTGCGCACGGTCTCGGGCCAGTTGGCGTCGGTCTTGTAGTTGATGGTGTGGTCGGCGCCGAACGCGCGGGCGACCTCGAGCTTGTGCTCCGTGCCGCCTGTGGCGATCACCGTCGCGCCAAAGGCTTTGGCGACTGAGAAGAGGGGAAGGGGGGACAATCGTCAGCATACTGTGGTCGATCCTATTTTTATCCGAATGCAAGCACCGGGACCTACTCTGCACTGCTGCCAGTCCGACACCGCCGGCGGCAGCGTGGACCAGCACGTAGTCACCCTGCTTGACGCCCGCGCGCAGCACCAGCGCCGCATAGCTCGTGGGCGCCGTGACGAACAGGCCAGCCGCCTCGGTAAATGACCAGCCGGGCGGGACGGGCTGCAGCTGGCTCTCGGTAGCGACGACCTTGGTGGCGTAGGCGCCCTGGCCGGCGCCGAAGACGAGGTCACCGACGGCAAAGCGTGGCTTGAGCACGGAGCGGGCGCTGGGCGTGGCCAGCACGACGCCGGCAAACTCGGCGCCGGCAATCCACGGGAAGGCTGCAATGTCAGCGGGCACTCAACCTGTTTTGGCTTTCGAGGGGAGCTTGACCTACGCGGCTGGTTCTGGTACTTCCCCTGGATCTGGAGAATATCGAAAAAGTTGGCGGCGGCGGCGTGGACGGCAATGAGGTACTGGTCCGGCGCGGCCTGGGCGTCGGGCAGCGACTCAACGACGAGCTCGTCGGGGCCCTAGACAAAACGTTAGAAGGGGGAAACGACACTGAGATCAACCAGATGTGAGTTGCGAGCACTGCTGACCTTGACGTATTGGGTAATCTTGATGCCCTTCATTGTGACGATGCGATAGGAGGCTGCTGATGGGGAGGGTGAGCAGGAATAGGAATCAAAACGGATGAGGTGAAATGAGAAAGCTGAGCGAAACCAATTGCAAACTCTCGAAACCTCAATACAAAATGTGAACACTCAAAGATTGCAAATGCCAAATGACCGGCACTCGGCGCTGGGTTTCCCTTTGAAGCCAAAGCTGACCACGGCTAACAGGGGGTGTTAGGGCCAGCTCCCCGCCCACCAGCAGCAGCTTCCCTCCCCGGACGCTACAGCGCCCTTGCCCCAAAGAGACCATTGCCGAGGCAAGGCGGAGCTCCACCAGAACAGCGACGCCGGCCGCCCCCTTTCCCCGCAATTCACCCTGAAGCTCTGGGGTAGCCAAATTGGAAGAGGCGCGTGCCTATTCGTACTGTGATTTTCACCAAATGTGTAGTGCTTCGGATAGTGGCAATAGAATCTCCTTGGCACTGGACAATTCCAAATTGCATCATCACAACATCGAAATTCAGTACGTCGTTCCGTTTCTTAGCACAACTTCACCAAACGGAGTAATTGCTGATTAAAAATGGGTTGCTTTTAATTTTTTGCTGTTGGCAAGAGTGTATATATGATGCAGAATGACAAAAACAAGAAAACCCTCAAAATGCTGCTGCCCCTGTAAACCAAAAACGCCTTCCAAAAAAAAAGTAGAAAATGCTCCGACCACACTTCTCCTCAGTAGTAATGTCCTAAATTCTGCATCGCCGCCCAAATAAACAGTACTCCGCGACCTCCACGCCAATGTAGTTTAATCGCGGCCTCGGCGCTCTGCGTCGTACAGGGCCCGCTTCACGTCCATGCACACATCCTCAATCTGGCCCACCTCCTCGCGCGACAGCGTCGCCGCCTGCAGCAGCGACAAGCTGCCCTTGAGCATGGACAGGATGCCTGCCAGCCGAGGCTTCTTGGTCGGCCGGCCGTCGTTGTCGTCCTGGGTCTCGCCGGAGGGAACCTCAACCACGGAGTCCGGCTCGGCGTCGTCCGTGACGTCGACTACCTCTGTAAAGGCGGACGTATCGGCCATGGCGGTCAGGTCCACCACGTTGTTGTTTTTGTTGTTGTTGATTTTGTCGTTGCGGCTGCTGAGCTCTTGCAGCTCCAGAGCCAGCTGCGACTGCACGTCATGGTCGCCTTCCGAACCGACACTAGCGGTCTCGTCGGCCATGACGTTCTTGCCAGGCGAAGACAGTCCGATATCGGCCGTCGTGTCGGCCACGTCTTCAACGGACAGGGCTGGAGGCGAGGGCGAACGCGCAAGGCTTGGTGCCGGTGCCGGGCTGGCCGTCTTCTGGCTCCGCTCCGACCGAGCTTCGCTCGTGTGACGTCTGGTCCGGGCAAACTTGCGGTCGGCAGGGCTGCTGGCGACAGCAGGGCTAGACATCGCTACAGCGGACTCCCCTTCGGCCCGTGCTGAGGCAGACCGCTTCCGCTTTCTACGCCGCGAGCGCTGCGAGGGCGTCAGTTGCGAACTCTCCGGCGAGCCGGCGGCGGCATTGTCGTTGACCTCGTTATTCTTCACGTCCTTTTCGTCGCTCGTCCACACCGTGATACAGTCGAGAGCGTCCATGCCGTCCGTGGCGCTATTGCCGATCTTGCTGCTGCTGCGCGTGCTGGGCGGCGCGCTAGGGGCCGGGGAGGACTGCGACTCCGGCTGGGATTGCTTGTTGACCATATCGAGCTCGATCGCCAGCCGGAGCATGCTGCGTTCTTCCCCGTCGCTCATCCGGAACGACACGTTATGCAATGACGGAGGCGGCATGGCCATCAGCTTGTAGCGCCGGCCGCTGCTGCTGGACGCGCGGATGGGGCTCGACTGCGCAACGGCCTTGGACGCCGACGGCATTCTGTTCTTCCGAAGAACACGCGGCAGGCTCTGCGGCACCGACGAGGTCACGGAGCCCGAGAAGCCAATGTCGCCAATCGAGCTTTCGTCGTCCGCGTGGTTCTCCTGCGACGTCTCCTGCGAGAGAGCACTGCGACGACGCGTCTGCCTGGGAGTAGCAGGCGACGCAGGCGGCCGGCTCTTCTTGTGCGCGAGGGGCGAGATCTGCACAGTCAAGTTCTCGTGCGAAGAAATCGGAGGAGGGAGGGCAGCAGCCGGAACAGGGGTGGCTATGTCCTCCATGTCAATGTCGCCGTTGTCATCCGGCTTGGACACAGACGGCTCAGAAAATGCCGCCTGTTCTGCCGCTGCAGGCTCGCCGTGGGAAATGTCCTCACCCTCCTCGGCCTCCTGGATCCGATCCCGCAGGCTGGCTTCGAGGACGCCGTCGATACTAAGCTCCGGCTCAGGCAGCGTATGGCGGGCAGCAATAGGGGACCCGGACAGTGGAGAAGACGAGAACTGCCACTCATCCAGGATGCTGCTGCTGCGGGAGCGCGACGAGATGTCGGGGAGCAGAGGGTAGCGACGCGGTTCGGGCGGCGACGAAGGGGAGTCGATCTCGTTATCGTTGGTCTCGGGGAAGACAAGCGCTTGGCCGCGGCGGGGGGTCGGTGTCGAGGCGATAAACTCGTCTTCCGTGAATGCACCCCCAGCTTTGGTGCCCGGGCCAGCCTCCACTGTCGTAGGCTCGGGCGTGGCGGCACGGACCTGTTCTGGCAGAGCAACATCCTCAGGGGCCGGGGACGACATCTGCTTCTCCTGCTCCTCCTCGTGGCCGAGACTGGCCTGAACCAGTGCTGGTTCGATGGCCTGCTGCGGAAGAGACACGCTCGACTCCCGGACCGGAACAGTCCGCGTTGCTGTCACCAGCTTTCTAGCCGCAGCCTCACCACTGGGGCTCGAGCTGATGACATCCGAGTAGAGGGCATTCGTCTCGCGCTGGCGGTCACGGACTTCACGCTGTCTGTCGGTGAGGATCTGCGATTCCTCGACAACAGCAACGTCGCCGCTCAGGTCCTTGGTGGCCGAAGCAGCACCACTATTCGGCACGGCGCTCGGGAAGTCGATGGCCGTAAATTCAATCTGAGAATCGTCGTGACGAAGCCGGCCAGGCGTAGACTTTGACTTCTCCCGCCGTAGCTTGTCCTTCTTAGCAGACTTCTTGCCTTTGCTGTTCACGGCTCTATTGACAGAGGACGGGGACGTGGCAGACAGCGGCGTCTGCGTCGGTGTTGCGTGCAGCTTGCTTGAGGTCGGGCGGGGTGTGTCGACCTCGTTCATGTGGGTGTCGGCCGAGGAAAGAGTGATCACTGCATCCAGGCCGTCCTGGGAATCAACAAACATCGGCTGCTGGGCCCCGCCGGACGCGACATGGGTGATGTCCAGCCCGGGGATGGGCGTATCAACAAAGACCTGAAGGGTCACGAGGGCTTCTCTGAGTTGCTCCGGGTAGTCCAACTCGCCGACGTGGCCGCTGTAGATGTGGTTCCACATGACCAGAGTCGTGTTGACGATATGGCGGTGCTTGCTGGAGAAGGAAGCGTAAAGGATTGGCTCCAGAGTTGCAATGGGCAAGCTGGAGGACTTGCTGCCGGCACGCTCCAACATAGAGCAGGCCGCATCCCAAACCGCAGTCGCCTGAAGTAAACAGTCAATTTTCTGTCCGTGTCTTGGTTTGTAAAATGTAGGCTCCCTAGCTGCGGGAATAGGGGGTCTACTTACCGAGTCAGCAACGCTTGATCCGCGGTGCAGTTTGCCATCCTTGTCCTGCACCCAGTCGGCCAGGCCATCCTGAACAGAAGCGAGCGCTTTCATAGAGAGCTGCTCGTTGGACCGGCTAAAGAAGCCCGCGAGCTCCTTGAGCAAGGTAGTGCTGAACTCCACCGACTCGGTATTCTCGGTGTCGTATGTCACGTAGCACTGGTGCAGCGAGCCGCTCACCAGTTTGTAGAAGTGGTCAAAGGGATCAAAGGGAGCCAGCGGCCCGGATGCGGCGATGGCAGAGCCCCAAAGGCGGCGCTTCGCAGCATCCACTGCCTGACGGTCTCTCGGGTGGGTTGCTAGAGAGAGTAGCTCGACCACTGCTCGAGAAGCCGTAGGAGAGAGGGCTGCTGCAATCGGCTGGGACCGGAGCTCCATGATCGTCTTTGCTAGTGGGTCCAGAACGCACATGGCCAGTCCTGCTTCTCCAGCATCTTCGCGGACTCTGTCGCAAATGGTACAGAACAGAGACTGCCAGCGTGCCCATGGGAGTTTGGGCGTGGAGCGAAGGCCGCGCTCTAGGACACGGACAACCTCACGGTATTCATGGCCGGCAGGCGTAACATTGGCGCTGCCAGAGCTGGGCGACAGTGACATTTGGTAGTAGTGGTAGTTGTTGCCAATGGAGTCACCGTGGCTTCCTTTGGTGCCGTTGCTTCCACTTCCGTTGCCGCCACTACCCCCGGCGCTGTTTGGAGGAGCCATGCTCGACGCAATCTGCGATGCCACAACCTGCCACGGACCGTAGGGACACAGGGCATCCATGGGGGTCAACTGCAACAACTCGTAGGCCAGGGTGCGGCGACCCTTGCCCGACTTGGCAGAGAAGAAAGGAGCAAAGACCGATTCCACGAAATCAGCAAAGTCATCGTCATCCTGTACACCACGAGGCAGAGAAGAAAGGATGGAGAAAAGGTGGCGAAGCGGCGTGCGGGAGACCGAATGGCCCTTGCCGGCACGCTGCGAGGGCGTTGCCACGGGCACAAAGGCATTTCTCTCGTCTTTGGACAGCTGCTTTTCGGTGAAGGGCAGGCAGCCGAGAGAGTCCACCATGGTAAGGAGAAACTCGCGGGCCGCGGCCAAAAACCGGGTTGTCGCAAAAGTGTTGTCCGTGTCGTTTGCGGAGCTGGTAGAGGCAACACTGCTGTTGAGGCTCGCGTTGTTGCTGCTTGAAGAGGGAACGCCAGTCGTCCACACTTTCAAAAGAAGAGAGAGCGAATGGCCTACGAAAGCGGCCGTCTCGGGCGACACCTTGATCTCCTTTGCAGCCGCAACGGAGACAGCCCCAACAACCGACTTCCATAGAATCTGCGTGGCGCTGCGCGGCGTAGCGAGTTCGAGGCAGTTCTGCTCCAGGATGGGGCCGACAAGGGCGAAAACGCGGTCGGCATTGCGCCGAATCCACTTCGCATCGACCGCCGGCAGGTCTTCTGGCGACACAGTGGGGCTCTTGGCGATATGGTCTTCCTTCCAGGGCCGGGTCGTGGAGCAGTCGATGAGACCAGTGAGAATGGCGCACGCGGACGTCAGGTTGGCTTTCCGCTTCTCTCTTGTTGATTCCTCGGCTGCGGACATTTCCAGCAGCTGCAGCACAACGGGCTTGACGACGTTGTCCCAGATGTTGTCGAGCTGGCTGGCATCACGCATGGCATAGTAGAAGAGGTTGCAGACACAGCCCAGGACGACTTTGCGGAAGTCGTCGGCCTGCTTGCCCGAGCCGCGGCGGCGCAGCTGGCTGACAAGAGCCTGGTTCAAGACGACGGTCATTTTCTTCGACAAGGTGCGGTTGTTTCGGAGCAAGGCGTAGGTGAAGCGACTCCAGGCGTAGTTGGCCTCTTCCTTTGTCCGATAGTCGCTGCTATTGAAGCAGGCCTGAAGAATGTGCAGCCACTTCATAAGAAAGTCCCATTTCTCGAGGGTGCGCAGGAACAGGGTCACCACGCTCCAGACCTGCGGCACGGAGGAAGCCTCGGCCTTGTTCTTGGTCATTGTCTGCAGGCGGTTTGCGTAGTAGTCGAGATATCTCTCGTCGTCGACGGTTGCCTGCAGCAGCTCTGCAACCCGCAGGGACGTGGGCCGCTCGCGGCCGAGAGCAAACGAGGCCTCGAGACCGAGGCTGATCGCTGCCTCCCGGATGTGCGGCACGGTGCTCACCATGTCGGCGAGCAGGTCTGGCATCCAGTCCAGGTGCACCGTCATGAGCATCTTGTTGTTCTTCACGAGAGAGCGGTAGATGATGGACCGCATGACAATGGTGTTTTTGCTCTCGTATTGCTCGTCCATGTTATGCAGAGCAGACACCAGGCGGCCAACCCGGTCGGATGTCATGACTTTTGCGGGGAAGCTTTGCAGGGCAACGACACGCATCAGTGTGCGGAGCACGTCCCGAGGCACGCTGGAGACTTCAAAGGAACGAATGCAGTGGTCGATGATGAAGACGCCAAAGTCGTTGGAGAGGGTGGAGGCGATGGCGGAGAAGCGGAGGAACGTGTTGAGGAGGTCGAGGGCGGCGATGACGAGGGTCGAGTCGAGGGCGCCTTCTGGCGTCTTGGGCGATGTGATGTCGCGCTGGATAAACTGCGTGAAGAGCGACATCTTGCTTTGCAGGGCGATGCGGTCGGGGAGGTTGTCGGACGTCTTGAGTGCGCGGGCCAGCATCATATAAGCATCGAGCTTGGAGTCGCGGTCCGCGCCGACCAGCTGCTGCACCGTTGACGCGAGCATATCGGAGATGTTAGTCGGAGATGAAGGGAGAACGGCTTCGTATGCAGTGGCCTTGAGAATGGACTTGGTCGGTCGCGAGGCGCTGGAGGATGGAGGGACCACAACGATGGGCGGCGTCGTGTGTGTGTGTGAGGTGCCAGCGGTCTCTGGGTACACGGGCGGCTCCTTGTACTCGGCCTGGGCAGAGAACTCGACCTTCTTCTGCCGCGAGCCGGTGCTGCCGGTTTTGGTGGCAGAGGATAGGAGAGACTGGGCACTCGGGGGTGTATGGAGGCTGGAGCGGGGGTCGAGCGGGTTGCATCGGCTGGCGGCGAGCAAAGGCTGTTTCCGGGGCGCCTCTACCACCGGTGTCTCCCGAGGCGGCGTTGGTGGCCGGGCCGGCAGAGACTCCAGAAGCCGAGAAGGGGCAACTTCGGCCATACCGGCGGTGCGTCGAGAAGAGGAAGTGAGAAGAAGAGATATGAGAGATAGGGAGAGAGTTGCACGCTGCGCAAGCAGCGGACTCGAGGATTAGATTCTCCCGCAGACGAGCATAGCAGGAAAGGAGACGAGCAATCAGGGGCGATCGGGCAACGAGAGGGCTCGGGGTCAGCCGATGTCGCGGAGCGCGGCTAAAGAGGAGACGATCGGAAAAGAAAAAGAGACGAGACGGAAAGCGAGGGTTGAGGCGAGATGAGGCAGGCAAGCCTCGATGCAGCGCAGGATGAGGCAAAAACAGAATGTGGTGAAATGCAGAAATGGACGGCAGCCCGAGAACGATCCGATGGAACAGAAAAGGCACAATGGCAGAATGAATGAAGGCTGAAGAAATTGAGGAATACAAGAATGGGAGAGAAACGCAGATGGCAGTGGCGGGAAGGAGAAGACGTCGTGCCAGACGAGGAAGGGAGGTGAAAGCGCAAAAGCGTCGCCTGGCCCTTTCCCAAATGAGCCAAATTGGTCTTGCCTCGCCAGCGCCGAACGCGACGGGTCGCGTCTCTGCCCCATCGCCAATTTACGCGTAAAAGGCTGGGACGTGGCTTCTGCGCGGGCTTAGCGTGTTCGCCCGCGCGCGCCCACTGTGGGACGAAGGACAGTGTGGAATACAGTGTACATACCAATAATCGCACTCTACACACGGTGTCGAGCCTCCTCCAACCGGCCAGGGGTAGGTTTGCTTGCGGCGGCTGCAGCGGCGGGGCGAGCGGTGACCTGACCGCCAAAAAGATAGCGGGGTTGTGCCACTGGCCGGCCGTATTGAGTCCCTGTCGACGTCTGGCCTCTGTGCCTCTCAGCTCGGCGTAATTGATATCGTAACGGCATATTCCACTTGTGCGGTTTGTGCGGTGTGTGCTGCCAACGCAATGCACGCAAGCGCCACCAGTGACACTGTGCAGAGGTGCCCGGCGCGGCGAGAACCTGGCACTTTCGTGGAAGTTGGTTGCTCCTTCCCTGCACGATATCAGAGCGCAAGCCGCACTGACAGCAGTTCCGGCGTCAAGCTTTGTATCTTACCGCAGCCTCTCGAGCCTCTTTTTTGGCTGGCCGCTTTGAGTCCCGTCTTGTCCAGTCTGTCCCCCTCCTCCGTGGAGGTTCCGAACGTCCTCTGATCTTTTCGCTTTTCTCTTTTTTTCTGTTCTTGTCCTCGGGCCCCGCCCCTATGCGCCCCTTGCACCCCCGCCGCCGATCGACGACGCAGCCTCCCCTTGCGTTGCCTCTCGCGGGCCCTTTGAGCCTTTCGCGGCCCTCAACTCCGTACTACTGCTGCTTTACCGCTGCTCTGCCGTGATATGACCGCTGCCGGGGGGTGTTAGCGGGTGCTCGACAGCACTAGGGCGAGTCCGACCGACATCTGTCCATCCAGCCTGGCCGGTGATGAGCGTTTGAGCGTATCCGCTGTAAGTTAGGCGGCCTTATGCTGGTGCTAGCGGGCAGCAAATGGGCTGGATTATTGGCCCTGCGTTCTTACCGTGCGTTCTTGCCCTGCAGCGGTGTGCTGTCAGTCCTGTGGTGCCGTAATTAAGTGGTGTCTTTTTGTTCCCCCCCGCTGGGCTCGCCCCAGTAAAGCCCGCATGACAGGCGTCTGCCGGCACTTTTGGGAAGCCGCGATGGGACGATGTCTGGCAGATTCTGGTTAGAGCGGTCGGAGTGGCTCGCTCCTGCCGCCGTGGCCTTCTGACCCGCCAGGCTGCCGGTCTCTTGCCCCCTTTGTTTTTTGCTCCTTGCTTGTCTTCGTGCTCCTGCCGTCTTTCGTCCCCTTTCTTGTCCAGGGTCCCCATCCATCGGACACTGCAGATCACCACACCCTGGCGCCAGGCGAGCCAGCCAGCCAACAAGGCCGACCTACCTCGTCTGCTCCTCTTGTCAAACCCTCCCCTCCCTCCTTCCCCTTCCGCCTTCCTTCCGTTTCGTTTCTCGGTCAGCGGCGCTCTTTCCCGTTTCCTTCTTCTTTTGATGGCCTGCCCTCCTCTCCTCTTCTCGTCCCCTTCCTCCTTCTTTCTCTCCCTTCTTCTCTTTTCTCCTCCTTGTTGTTGACACCCATCATCTTCTCACCCCCGACCGGCCTCACGCATTCTGTCGCTTTTTCCGCCTCATCGCATCCCCGGCGCTCTCGGCACAGGGCTTGACACCGCCCCACCATCCTTGCGATCCTGTCTGCATACCGACTGACGTGCACAGAAACCATACCATTCTACGACGCAACAACCCGAGGATTACGACATAGAATATCCCTCCAGCCCAGCTGCGAATTTGCCAGATCGATCGCCGCGTACGACATTTCGCCATCTTCCCAAGCTACCTACCTCTCCGCATTCCGTCGCGACCGCCCCGGCAAAACGTGCGCTTGCGCTTCCTCTGCTACCACCGCGCATATTGCTTCGATCGGCGCATCGCCTGAAAGCATTCTCCGTCGACGTCTTCGTCGCCTCGCCCCTTTTCTCCGTTGCGACGCATCCGCATCGCAACAGACCGTCCTGTTGACCCAGGCCAGTCCACATGGGCGCTGCCAAATCCACTCTCCTCATTACACATGCTCGGCCACACCACGAGAAAACGAAAATGGCTCAGCAGCTCCCCCAGAGCGGCCTGACCGGCGCAGGTATGTATTTCTACGTCTCTGCTTATTGCTGCTATTGGTGCTCTCCGCCCGGGCCTCGCACTCGCGGACGGCGGTGACATGTCGCGGCCTTTGCGGCCTTTGTCTCATTTCCACAGCCAAACCCGTGTCCACCAAAAAAGAGCCGCGGACAACCATGGGCAAGTGGGCAATTGCTAATCATCTGTTTCGTCCCCCAGCCAAATTGAAGGCGGTGACCGACCTAGTCAACATCCTCACGCAGGACCTCACAAAATCGAATATGCGTTCGCAGCGTGAGTGGAAACCCTTTTTTTAATATTACGTCTCCGAAATGTGCCGGCCCCGCCCATAATTTGAACTTTGACCCCTCGGCGATGGCTGGCACCACTTTGTCCCGTCATCCTCCAGTCTCACCTCATATTCTCTCCAGAGAGCCCCTTCAGAACGCATGGAAACTAACAATCGCCTCAATGGCCCACAGAACGAGACACAGCCTTGGAAGAGCTCAAGGTTTACGGACGAGATCCTCGGGACGCGGATCCCATCTTTACCAAGGGAGTACGTTGAAAAGATCCAAAACAAGCTTAGATCTATTTGTCTCTTTTAGGGGAGAGATTTCCCTTTTCCTGTCTTGCCGTATTGCCCTTATTTTCTCTCTTATTAGTTCTCCGGCGGGCACACCCATCCCTCCCCCTTTCCTTATTTGGCCCCATCGCGCTAACTGGTATCCTCTCTTTTTACACAGGGCATTGAAACGCTCACAAAACATGGGTTTAATAGCTCCTCCGCCACAACATCACGAAACGCCCTACGATGCCTGGCCAATTCTCTGCTGATCAAGCCAGAAACCCGGCAAATATTCGTCGACCTAGGCTACACGGCAAAAGCGTGTAGCAAACTCAAGTCCGGCAACGTGGACGATGAGTTCCTCGTATCACGCATCATCTTCCTCACCACCTACGGCACCAGTGTCAACCTGCAGACCTTGATTGACCAGCACCATTTGGCCGATGCTATCAACCAGAACATCGCCCGACATGCCAAGTTGTGCCCGTCAAAACCCGGCAGCAGCAGCAGCGGCGGCAGCAGCCCCAAGGCCAAAGCCAAAGTGGACCCCATGACAGACATGGCGCTCACTGAGACCGTCAAACTCTTGTTCAACGTCACACACTTCTGCAAAGACCGGGTGGATGCGTTTACGCCGGCCATCGCGCCAATTGTAACCATGATTTGCAAACACGATACACCGCAGCCGAAGCCGCTCGACCCACCGCTGGGCTCCCTGGTCAACGCGCTCTTGACGCTGAACCTAACCAGCGACAAGGGCACGGCAGCGCTGTTCCCGAAGAGCGAGCCCGCGGCGCTCACAGAGCGCCTCATCCAGCTGCTGGACCTGTCGCTGCACAAATATCCCGACACAGAGCTCGACACTGCGGTGCTCCCGCTGGTCACGGCGTTACGCAAAATCTACGAGCTGGCGCCGGTGGAGACCGTTCGCCCGGTCATGCACGCCAAGCTGCTCCCGACCGAGGCCGACCGCAAGAAGGTGCTCGGCCGCGGCGACAACCTGCCCTCGCTGATTCTCAAGCACACGACGAACGCCCTCGCGCCCGAGTTCCGCAACTCCGTCTCACACATGCTCTTTGAGTTGTCCGACAAGGACGCGACCAAGTTTGTGCAGAATGTCGGGTACGGCTTTGCCTCAGGCTTCTTGTTCCAGAACAACGTGCCCATCCCCGAGGGCGCAACCGACACCTTCCGTGCCGCCGCTGCTGCAGAAGGTGGCAGTGGCCGGGCGATCAATGCGGTGACGGGCCAGTTCGTTGACGAAGAGACCGCCACCGAGCTTCCGGAGATGACCGACGAAGAAAAGGAGCGCGAAGCCGAGCGCCTGTTTGTTCTCTTTGAGAGGTAAGACAATCCCATTGTGATCTATCACAAAGATAGGTACATTTGCTAACTGCTCGTCGTATTGCAGATTGAGAAAGACGGGCATCGTTGATGTCGAGAACCCGGTCGCAACAGCTATGAGAGAGGGCCGCCTCGGCGACGACATGATCGATGGAAAAGACCGGGTAGAAGAGTTGGACGACTAACTTCTCAAAGGCCTGGCGGACGGATTTCTCCTTTCCTTTCTGTTATCAGCGTCTCGTTCGGGGGGCGTTTATTCTTCATCCTTTTTTTTCGTTCTAGACCCTGACATGTCTCTTGTGAATTTCACATGCCTCGCTTTAGCTTTTTACCACTGCATCAGCGTTCGATTTCCTATTATATTTTTATTTGGCTGTCTCGGCGTGGTTTTTCTTTCCTATTCTTATTTTATTCCCTTGTCATTTTCATTTGTCTTTATTCCTATCTCCTTTGTTTTTGGGCAACGAGGTCTCGATGCTCTTTAATCTGTGGAGCGACGACGAACACGACGGACAGAACACGACGAGCACGAAGCAAAAGGCGAAGACGAGCAGTTTTGGGACAGAAACGAGAAATATATGAATTAAAGACAGAAATAGAAGCATATGACACGAATACGAAAGTCATAATTAAAAACATCGACAAGAGGAAGCTGGCTTGATGTTTACATGTCCGATGCATCACGTGCTGCAAAGTACGAATGGTTATGGTGGTTCAACGACGTATTTCCTTTTGAGCAAGCCGGGGACAACAAGTCTAAAGCGTACGGGGGCAACTGTCGGCCTTAACAAGTCGCCGCTGCCCAGGCCTGTGCGCCGCGCTTTCCCTGGTTCCCGCTAAAACGGCTCTTTCCTTAGCTGCTTCAGCTGCGCAAAGACATCCCCTCTTTCCCTCTCAGCCTTCCGTATTTCTTCTCATCTTGTTTCTTCTTTTTCTTTGTTTTCTTCAGCATAGTGTCTGTCGCCGACGTAACGGAATTGCCTCCATTTTTTCAGTCTTTTTTCGATTGCGCACGCGTATTCAGACGACAAGTCCATTGTCCAACGGCCCCACGCTCCTTGGCCTGCATTGAATCGCAACACGCCCTGGCGCAAACAGTCCAAGGTCCAAGGTCGCGTCATAAAACGACAGTAAAGAAGACAATAACGACACAAAAGACACAAAAGACAAAACAACAAGGTTGTGACAACCTACGCGCACCCTCTGCAGTAGACTCTTCCCTGTTCATAACTGCCTCGCGATCTCAATGCATTCCCTGTTCTCGTCATCCACCAATCTATTCTTTGGGCGCTCGACGTCCGTGATCAAGCCGCCGGTGCCAGTAACATCAGAGTAGGTGATGCTCATTCTTTGCTCCTTGTTTGTCCATCGCATTGTCGCGCTTTGTTCCTGAATGCGCTTTGTTGTGCCTCGTGCTTATCGCGGTATCTGGTCTATTTTAAGCCGGTGACATCAGATTGAACGCGCTTCATGGTCGGATATGTGTGCTTGTCGCGATGTGCGGAAGTCGTCCCTTTCTGCCCTCGACGCTTCCTTTTCGTCACGCAACGTGCACCGGCCGGCCACCCATCGGGGTTTGTCCATGTCAAAGATCGGATAGCCCTTGTTGTTGCACTTCTGCGGTTGAGTGTGGGCCTGGCACATTGTTATGACTTTCATATCAAGGATGAAATCGCAAATCCGCACCCCTAAAACGCACTATTTCACGTCGTACGACAACTTGCACTTTTTGACACGTATTTTTCTTATTTTCTTTCCATTCTTCCTCCCAACTAACGTTTCGCGCTTCTTCTCTCTCCAGGACAAGCATGATGCCTCCCGCGTTGGAACCAGTCCGTGGCCCGAGCCAGGTCGCCGGTCCTGCGCAGACGGGCAACGCGACGCCGACCGTTGTGCGCCTGTCGGCCGACGACGACGACGACGACGACAACAGCATCGACGATGAGGCGGCCGCTGCGGCCAGCCTTGTCGTCAGCGACATTCTGAAAGAGGCCACGAAGCCCAAAGCGAGCGCGGCCAAGAAGGTGAACGGCAAGACACCCACACCGACGCCAGGGGCGAAGAAGAATGAGGACAACAGCGACGATGGTGAGAGCGATGCCGACGACAAGGACGACGAGAAGAAAGACGACGAGCCTGAAGATACCACGGCGTCTGGCCGCTTAGCCAGAAAACGCGTCTCGCACATTCCTCCGCCTTCCGCCGCGGCCACACCTTCCACCAAGTCCACAACGCGTACCCCGCGGGCCGGCACTGCGTCCAAGCGCGCCACAGCAGCATCAACCAAAGCAACGCCCCGCACAGCCAACAAGCGCAGGGCAGCGGACGACGCAGGGACCCCGGCCTCGAAGCGTGGACGGACTTCACGATCAGCACCTGCCTCGGCTGTCAAGTCTGTGGCGGCTGACGAGGGGGACGAGGACGAGGAAGACAAGGAAGACGAGGGCAATGCTACAAAGGCAACCCCTGCCAAGCGCGGCCGCCAGCCCCGTGCATCGACGGGTGCTGCTACACCGGGCAAGAAGGCTGGCCGTCCTGCCAAGGCCGCAACAAAAGCGGCGCCGAAGCCGGCCTCCACATACCCCTCGGGTGCCCGTCGCGGCCGACCGCCCGGCAGCAAGAACGCGACCTCCGGTGCCAGCCCGGTCAAGGCGCGTCCGCTGACGGGCCGCCAAGCGGCTTTGAAGGCACAAAAGATCGCCACGGCGCCGCCCCCACCGAAGCGCTCTGCGGCTATTGCGGCCGCCTCGACCACGGGCAAGAAGCAGGGTCGGAAACCCGGCTCGACAGTCGCCACGGCGTGTGCTACTAGTGCGACGACGGCGACGGGCAAGAAGCGTGGTGGCAAGCCCGGCTCGATCAAGGCTGCCACGGCTGATGCTGCTAATACAGGCAAGAAGCGCGGCCGGAAGCCCAAAGCGGCAGCGGCGGAGTTCGTGGTGGAGTCGATCCGGGCCGACCGCGTCAACCCGGTGACGTTGGCGATCGAGTACCATGTCAAGTGGGCAGGCTACGCGGCGAGCGAGAACACGTGGGAGCCGGAGGACAACCTGGCCGGGTGCAGTGCGCTGCTGAAGGCGTATGAGAAGAAGAAGACGTAGAGACAATGATAGAGAGTGCTTGAGTTTCTGCTTTGATTCTCATTGTCGATCTTAATACGTTATTATGATTGTGCTTCTTGCGTGTATATATTTTTATCTTTCTACCCAAAAAAAAGGGGCAGGTTTCTCCGGTATCTGGGCAAAGGGTCATAAGACGGTTTAATGGGAATCTGGGCGACGGGTTGGATGTTCTGTACGAAAAGGAATGGCATGGATGCATATAGCTGGCTTTATTTGTTTTATTTATTTCAGTGTGCATTTTCAATTCCTGCCCACGTTTTCCCAAGATAAACAGAGTAAAGTACGGAGTAATATCAAAAATGAATGTGACAACAACCCCGCACAGCACCAAATGGCGACTTAATTACATCATAGACGAATTAGGCAGGCGCTTCAACTTCACCCTTCTCACAACGCCCTGACCGGACGAAAGGCAACAATGGATTGGCCAGCGCATGCGACAAGGAAACGGCGGCGCCAAGCCGGCACTCTCGGCCAGGTCAAGACGACGATGCTTCTTGCCTGTTCTCTGTGCGTCACCACAGCAGCAGCTTTCGAGGCCCCCGGCCAGCAGCCTCTTGCCGCCGACAGCAGCAGTGCAGCTCTCCATGACACGGCGTACTTTGCTACCAACGGCGCTGCCTCCAGTCCGTTTGACGACACTTTCCGCGCGCTCGTCGCCGACACCCTGGCGGCCTGGCACGTGCCGGGCGTCGCCGTGGCAGTCGTCGACGGCGACCACACGTGGGCCGAGGGCTTCGGCACGGCCGTCTACCCAGACACGCCCGTCACGCCCGACACGCTGTTCTACACGGCCAGCACGACCAAAGCATTTGTCGCGGCCGCACTGGCGCTCATGGTCGAGAGTGGCAACTATTCGGTGGGCGAGGGCAACGGCGAGACAGAACGGCTCGGCTGGACGACACCACTGTCCGCCATTCTGCCCGACGACTTTGTTGTCGGCAGCGAGTACACTGGTCATGACACCACGACAGACCGCGACCACGCCTGGGCCACGGCGCGCCTGACCGTCGAGGACGCCCTGGCGCACCGCACCGGCTTCGCCGGGCACGACCTGTCGCGGTCGCGGCGGTACGGCCTCACACCCGAGAGCGCCGGCCGCAACGCCACCGTACGCGACGTCACGCGCAGCCTGCGGCACCTGCCGCTGCACACGTCGCCGCGCACGGAGTGGCGGTACAGCAACCTGCTGTACCTGGTGCTGTCGCACGCCGTCGAGACGCTGACGGGCGGGCAATGGCTGGGCGACGTGCTGCACGGCTGGCTGTGGCAGCCGCTGGGCATGTCTTCGACGTTTTTAAGTCTCGATGATGCGAGGGCGGCACCCAACGTGCTGGCGCAGGGGTACTACTATGATGCTGACCAAAAGGACTACGCTGAAGTCCCCCACATGCCGCTGGAGGAGGTGAGCGGTGCGGGCGGCATCATCTCGTCGGTCAACGACTACGCGCGATGGCTGCGGTGCTGGATCGACGGGCCGGCGTTTGCTTCAGACAGCAACAGCACGGCGGCTGCATGCGGCGGTATTCCGTTCCAGCGGCCTGGTCTCGACGCGATTCTGGCGCCCAAGGTGTTCCTCGGACACACCGCAGCCTCTCCGGAACCATTTGATGCTCCAGTGGCGTACGCCAGCGCCTGGACGACGAGCTCCTACAGAGGCCACCGCTTCTGGGGCCACTCGGGCGGCAGCAAGTAAGTACAGCCTCTTCGCCAACAGCATCTGATCATGAGAAAGCTGGGCTAACCACCCTCAAGTGCGTTTGGAGCCGAGGTGTACTTTTTTCCCGACGACCGCTTCGGCGTCGTCCTGTTTGGCAATACGGCCCACACATCCAACATGGCCGAGCTGATTCTGCTCTGGCATCTTGCGAGCGAGCGCTTTGGCATCCCGATGGGTGAGCGCTACGACTGGGATGCGCGGTTCCGTCGGTCGGCCGAAGCACGCGTTGCACGCATTAACGGCACTCTGGACCGTCTCTACCCTGACCGCGCACAACCGCCGCGGCCGCCGTCGCTGCCGTTGGCCGACTACACGGGCACCTACCACCACCCGGCCTACCAGAACATGACGATCGAGCTAGTGGACAGCAACGACTACAAGGAGAGCAACTACGAGGTGACGTTCACGGCCGAGCGGCGCGACCACACGTGGCCGACGCTGTGCGAGTTTGTGCACGTCTCGGGCGAGCACTGGCTGCTGTACACGGACATGCTGTACGAGCGCAGCGGAAGCTTCAAAAGCTACGGGCGGGCCTGGTTCGATGTGGGCGCCGACGGCCGCGCACACACGCTGGTGGTCGAGTTCTGGGACGCCGGCGACGACACCATTGAGGGCGTCATACTGTTTGCTAGAGTGGACATTTGACGGTCGTAGTTGATAATAACCTTGGGGAGAAACTTTGTTTTGTTAGCAGGCGAACTCATAACAAAAAAGTAAGACGTTGTAAACGTCGACCGCCGACCACCAACAACCCAGTGCATGTGCAGGCGCAATAATCAGACTGTTGAGCTTGATTTGTGTGTCTTGAGAATCAACATGGAGTTTGATTTCAGTTGGCCGTTCAAAGGATTAATCATCATCTAGAGCGCTTCCCGGGTGAGGGGGTCTGCCTTTTTGCACCGGGTTGTGTGTTGTCGTTGTCGTTGTTTTTTGAGGTAAGAAGCATCGTAGTACTCACAGATTGAAGTCATCACCATTTCATTGCGTCGGCGTGCAGCCGACAATGCAGAGACGGCATTGTTGATGCTTGGTGCATGGGATAAAAGAAGAGGAGGAAGAAGGGACGAAAATATTGGTGCAGTCGATTTTTTCTACCATTTATATGGGCCATCAAAAGGGCAGAAAATTCCACACCGCCTTGTGCTTGTGCTCCGGCTCCACATCACGCTCCACCCAGACCGCGCCCAGTCAGTCGCCTGGCAACAGCTGCCTTCTATGCCTGCCTCCAGGGACCTCATCCACTAAAATGACGGACACATGCAGCGGCCCAACAAAAATGCCACCCAATGGCCCAAGGAAGGAACAACCCCACCTTCTGTCCCTGGTTCGCCTGGCAATTCACAATCGCAACGCATTATGCGCAAAACAGGAAAGAGACCCCGCCCCGGAATGAGTCGCACCTGCCTGTCACTGCTTCCTTCCTTCCTTCCTTCTGTTCTTACTTAACCCCCTCACCCAAGCGGCCTGAAGCTAGCTTCCTTTTTTTACCCTTTCTTTTTCCTCTTTTTGGTTCTCCTCCTGTTTTCCCCTTTCTTTCCAACGTCAAACGAACCAACACACATCGCCAGCCTCGTTGCTTCTCTTTTTTCCTGTCTTTTTCCTTTTTCTACTCAAAATTCGATACCCCCCTCAACACATCTGTCAAAATGGCGAACCGTAAGTAGGACGCGCGCCGCGCTTCAACGGAAGAAAAAGAAGAAAAAAAAAAGAAAGACGACGACGAGGACGATATGACGGGCATCAGGTCGCGTTGTGCCTGCAGGCGACGTACTGCTCCGTCGCATTGTTTCCTCGTTGTTGGGCTCTTTCCTTTACCTCCTGCTACTGTTCACATGCTAATCCTACTCTACAGACTTCCAGGCTGTCGCGGGTATGTCCAAGTCGCCTCTGATCTCGGTACCTCTGTATCTCGATCTCGAGATATGATGATCCACGATCCCCTTAATCCGAGACTCTTTCTTCGGCACGCATCCATCGACAGAACCCAGAGACTAACCGTTGTTCTTTCTTCCCCCGGCGCAGAACAGTTCGTGAACTTCTACTACAACACCTTTGACACCGACCGCACGCAGCTGCAGGCCCTCTACGTAAGACTTTCCCAGCCACGAAGACGCCAATGAGACTCCAGGGAGAGGAGATCGGAGCCGGGAGAAAAGGAGAAGAAAAGGAGGGGCACTGTTAACCTTCCGGCGCAATGGGATGGCAAGAGGTGGCGGGCAGACAGAGCAAACAACGAGGAGACGAGGAGACGGGGCGCCCGACCTTTGGACATATATGTTGGGCCTCGACAGCAAATATGACGCACATAATGCTAACCAATCGCCCGAAAACAATAGCGCGACAACTCTATGCTGACGTTCGAGTCCTCCTCCGTCCTCGGCGCCGCCAGCATTGTCGAGAAGCTCAAGGTAAGTCGCGGGCGAAGACATCGACACAGCTCCTTACCAGTCGCTGACACCTTCTTTGTAGAACCTCCCCTTCCAGCGCGTCAAGCACGTCACGTCCACCCTCGACCCCCAGCCCACCGTCGGCGATGGCGTCATTGTCCTCGTCACTGGCCAGCTGCAGGTCGACGACGAGGAGCGGCCCATGAACTTCACCCAGGTCTTCCACCTGGCCAAGGACGGCGAGAACTACTTTGTCTACAACGACATCTTCAAGCTGATCTTCGGTTAAGCGGGAAGGATGAGCGACGGACGATTTATGAAAGACGGACGAAGGACGAAAACCAAACAATGAGGAAGACGATTATACGCGCATTGCTGCTGGGACCCGTTTGACGTGGCATCGATATCCAGAAAATTCACCAACATTGCCAAAACCAAATACAAAAACATATTGCATACACAAGCCTGGCATTGGATGAACGAGAAAGTTGCTCGTAGAACAACAACAATAATAAGAAGTTGGTTGGAAATGTTCAAGATTTGTTTAATAAAAAATATACCAAAACGCCTATAATGCGTGTATATACAAGGCACATCACATAAAAACCGTTTTTCCACCCCTCACACCTCGTCGCCATCGTCAATGATCACGTTGCGGATCCGCACCCCCTGGCTTTCGACGCTGTACCGCCGCGTCAGCCCAAACTGCCGCGCCCCGGCCAGCTGCCGGTACGCCTCTTCGCCGCCGCCCACCATCACCATCGCCAGCGGATGCCACCGCACCAGCCCGCCGGGTGTCCGCTGCGTCTCGTCCAACAGCGGCCGCACAAAGTCTTGCGGGTCGTCGTGGAACGTCATCGGCGAAAGTGGGCCACCGGGCCCGCTGCTGCCGACTCGCACGTCATCGTCGTCGCTCACGATCACGACCAGCTGCAGGCGCCGCGGACCCGCCGCAAACGACGGGATGTTGGCCAATTTTTCGGAAAATGAACAGCTGCCGCGCCGCAGCACGAGCACCTGGTGATTGCGCACGGCTGTCTCGGGCAGCGGCGCGTCGCACGCGTGGCCGCCGGCATACACGGTGCGCCATGGCAATACATCCAACGGCACGGGGCCGGACGCCGGAATCACGGCGCCAGCTGCAACGTCAATGGACGGTAGCGAGGCGGCGCCAATACCCGTGGGCGTCACGCCCGTCGAGTTGAGCACGACGTTGAGGGGGGCACCATTACCTCTGCGGCCGGCCCCACCACTCTTGTTGGAGAAGGACACGCGGTGGAGCGGGTGCTGCCGTTGGCCCAGGGTCCCGGGAACCGGCGTGGCGTGGGCCGGCCCGTCCAGCGACGACACTATTTGGCGCCAGAACGACTTGACGAGCGTCGTGAGGCCCGATGCGCCCGTCCGCGGATGGTCCGTCGAGTGTTGGTCCGCATCCTCGGTTGCATCGCTCGTGCCATCCTTATTGTTCTCATTATGTTCGTGATCATTGGGCTCGTGATCGGCCTCGTTGTCCTCGTTTGTGTTGTTCTTGACATCATCCTCGTTGCTGTCGTCAAGAAGAACAACAACGGGGGTATCCGGCTCGCCCTCCTGCGGCGAGCTCATCCACACCGCATGGTGCAAGTGGTGCAGCTTCGCAATGGTCGGGTCGCGCACCAGGTTGAAGCGCGTATCCGAAATGTGACTGACCAACGCCCGGTCCAGCAGAAGGCCCTCATCGCGGCCCAGCGGCACGCCGTTGACGCGCGTCACCCGCCAGGAGCGCTCGCCGTTCTCCTCTTCGAGCCGAAAGATCAGCTTCAGATTCGATATGCTGTTCACGCGGATCTTGTCGGGCGCCACGCGGCCCAGCAGGTTGGCGCCAGACAGGAGATTGCCGTGCACGCCGCTCTGTCCCGCAGCAGCTGCATCCTGCGGCTGTGCCGAGAACTCGAGGCTCATTTCCGTCGGCTGCTGTACCTTTGAGGAGGTCCCGTTGGAGGGAAGCATGGACGCCGGGAGCGTCCACGGGAAGAAGGAGGTCTCTCGTTGGGTAATACGGTTTGTGTCGGCATCGCCTTCGGCGTCTTTTGCAGGCATCAAGTGCAGTTCAAGCATTTTGGCCGCATGGTAGAGGTTGCTGCGCGCCGTCACGGCGGACCCCGTGAAGAGGTCAGGGCGCGGCGGCAAAGGGCATACATTGGTAAAGCCCCCATCGTCGTACCAGCCCAGATCGCTGGCATCGGTCGTGTCCGGCTCCGGCTGGCCGGGAATTCCAGAGCGCGTGGCTGGCTCATACGCCCTCGTAGGGTCCTCGTCGGCCCTTTTCTCTTCGGTGTTTGTGTTGATCGTTTTTTTCATGGTCGTCGTTATGGCGTTCCTCGCCTTCTTCTTTTTCTTCTCCATCTTTGTAGCGTCGGGCGCTCTCTGGCGCTTGGGTATAATGAGGGGGTGGCCCTCGGTCGTAAACACATAAGCCGCATCGAGCGAGTTCAACGGGTGGTCGTCGTCGTACAGCAGATACATGTACTTGGCCGTCTCGCCCAAGAAAAAACTCTCCATGCGGTCCGACATCTCGCCGCTCAGCACATTCTGCAGGCCCGCCCAGCCGCACTCGGTCCAGCACCGCCGCGTAATGTCGCGCTGCACCATCTCGCCGACATACAAATACCACGGGTCCTTGGTCGCCCGGTAGATGTGGTACACGGACTCGATAAACTCAGGCCGCAGCGGCCACCATCCCAGACCGCCCTCAACCGTGCGGTCCTTGACCGACCACCGCTCTGGCAGCGCCGCATACTTGGCCCACACGGCCGTGTACAACAAATTTGTCTCGATGGCCTCTTCGAGCTCGCCCGCCAGCGTCAAGAGGCCCGAATAGTAGGCCCCCAGGCTGTCGATCCACTGCGCCGCCAGCGATCCTGTCCACAGGTTGACATTGACATAATGCGGATGCTCGCGGTCGCTGTACAGGTGACGCTTGATGGCCGCGTGCGCAAGGTGCCACGCGTCCAGAAATGACTCGGGTGCGTTCTCCGCGTCGCTCAGTATGGGGAAGATAGCGTTGGGGTCGTGCCACGCAAAAGCCGTTTGCGCTCCGGTCGAGTCGTCCTGGGTCCAAATCGGGAGGAGATGGTGCGCAGGCGGACGCGCAGCGAGCGTGCGGTTGGGCAGGTCGTGGCCCGAGAGCAGAATGTGCGTCTTGAGCGCATACTCAAAGAAGCTGTCGGCGCCCGCACCAATCACCGAGTAGGCGCCGATCCATCGACCCTGCTCGGCATCGACACCGGCGCCGATGAGGCCAATGTCGCTCCGGCGGTACCAGACGGCCCAAAACGCACGCTTGGCCAGCTGCTCGAAGCGCGGGTCGCCCGTCAGGCGGCTGAGCACGGTGAACTCGAGCACCAGGCTGCCGGCACCCGCGCTGCACGTCTCGGTGATCTCGGCCGGCCCACTTGCCCTCTGCCGTGCTGACCCATCCGCATTCTTGTCGTCGCCACTGCCACCGTTCCCCTCGCTGTCGCCGTGCAGTGGGGAGTTGACGTAAAAGGGGATGCCATGGCGCAGGTTGACGCGCGGGTAGGGCATCCCCGTGGCCGTGTAAAAGGCGGGCAGCAGGCGTGTCGCCAGGTCCAGGGCCAGGCGCAGCAGCTGGCCGTCGTAGACAAACCGGTTCGGCCACAGGATGGGCGTCTGCTGCTCGTCCGGGTGCGCCGGTGCCGCTGGTGGCGCATAGCCCGTGATGGGTAACTCGCCGACAGCAAACAGATGCGCGCTCAATAGGCCACCGACGCCGCGGATGACTGTCTCAAACACCTGCACCTTGCTGTCCATGTCGAAACCGCGCCCGCGCTGGCCCGCGCCCGAAGGCCCCGGCCGTCCATCGCCGTACTGCTGCACGAGTGCCGCCACGCCGTCCTGGAAGTCGCGGAGCGCTTTCGGGCCGGTGGCGCCGTCTTCGGAGGGCGCCGAGGCTAGAATAGCCAGCGTCGAGAGGCTGTCGATGAGGGTCAATGAGTAGTTGCCGAGGACGTCGTTGAGCTCCACGTTCCGCGGGTTGAGGTTGTCTCTCGTCAAGGGCACACAGGAGACAGGTCGCAGCTAGAAGAGAGGGGGCAATCAGTCAATTGGCCTTCCGATTACAAAGACTCCGGCTCCAGCGGAAGGCTTCACACACCTCGTCTTCCGGAAAGGCAATGTGCATGTAGTTGTCGAAGCCGTGGTAGAACATGTCGACCGTCGCACGCCGCAGCTCGGCCACGCGGTCGGGCCGCATCATGGCCTGCGCCGATGGCAGCCATGAGCACGCCAGCAGCGCGAGGAGCAGTGCCAGTAGCAACGGAAGTGTCCTCGTTCGCACGTGTCCGCCAGCGGCCGCTGCAGCCACTGGCCGCCGGTCCATGCCTCCGAGTCGAGACATCACCGACAGAGGCAGTCCGGAACGAAGATGGGAGGATGCATAGGAGGGAAGTGTCACTGCAAAGTAGGATAAACGAAAGCCAGACCGCTCGTCACTTCCAACGGGGGGAAAATGTAGATGGTCAAGCAGGATGGGATGAAAGTTGGTAATCCCCTCCTCCCGCATAAATCTCACGTGGTATTATCGCGTGCCGTGCTTGATACAGGGCAGGCGACGGCGGCGGCGGCGCGACAGATTAGTGCCAAAATTCCCAAAATCAGGGCCTGGCGCAGGTCCACCAGCACTCGAACTACGGACGGCACAGGGGGTGCTTTTGGGGCAACGTCGCCTGGACTTTCGGGGGCCCCTCCGCATAGGCGCTGTGGCTGTCATTGCGCGAGGCTGAACTGTGGCGCAGTTCAGAAGCACGTGACGATCTGCACTCGCCTCTGTGAAGCATCACCAACACAAGCCCTCCCCTGGGTTCTGCAGCCGTTGCTTTCTGTTGCTGTTGTATTTTTTTCTTGTTGCTATACCTGTTCATGTGTTGTAAATCAGGACGTTATTCTCTTGGAACTGTTGAAGCCCAACAAAATGGCACACGTTGAGACATTCCGAAAGCAACCATCGAGGAGGAAAGTAAACAAAGACGACGAACATCATCAGATATTACATGGAATCTGATACGATCTCGCTTGATTGTCTCGATTTTCCTATTGGCCAAAAAAACATTGTTTTAATTACGGCTGAACAGATTTGAGTTGTTGCTTCTTTGGATCCATTTAATTGAATTGCGTCTTTTTTTTTTAAAAAAAAAAAAGACGCAAAAAAAAAGATGGAAAAAAACTTACACTGGAGTAATTCTTATCCTGGATTAAGTGCCCCTATTTTTCGCGATATATCTTTCACATGCAAAAGAGTGATCAAGACATATGATCAGTGCATTTTTCATCTTTTTAATTGCAAGTGAAATAATTAATAGTTCTCTCTCCAATGATGCAGCATTATCCATCTCATCGGCATTGGTACGGACTACAATCATGCCAGCTTGTCAACCAACAGACATGATCACAACACTAAGAAAAAACGTACTCATACAAACCATCAAATAGACTATCATGATTCATTCCCTACAGTGCAGCGACTGAGTCAGGAAACAGACAACTCCCCTCAACACCCCTCAAAACCCCCTCGTGCGCATTCTGTCACTGGCCATCTCAAGGCGTGTATTTTCTTCTGCCGTGCATCCTGGGACCCCTTCGCACGGTATTCGGCCGCAGCCGCACGGGGGCAGAGCGAGCAACGAGGCAAACCATTCGCAGTTGCAGCCAGTTGGTGCCGTCAGATATTCACAACAGGAAGGCACCCAAGAGAACGACGGGAAGAAACGAAGATAGATCCAACAAAGACGGGAAGTAAGAGGACGGCGTATGAAATCCTTCTAGAAAGTAAAAAATAAACAGAAACAGAAACAGTGATATCATAGCAATAGAAAAGATCGATTTCGATGGATATACGGCCATAGATACCTGGGGAATTCTCGACTTTTTGCGACCTGGCAACTACAAGGGAGATAGGCGATGAGCCGTATATCTGGTAATCGTCATTGCCTGAGAAGAGCGTGAGCAATCGCGTTGCACGACTAAGCTCCTAGTTTCAGTGTTGGTTATGCGCTGAACTACGAGGTGGCGTAAATATGCGCAAATACAGTGTATCGTAGAAGATGCCCCGATCTCGTTGACATGTCTACTAGCTATCCTGAATATTTGAATGGCACTCCGATTTGTGAGATAAGTGATTTTTTCTTGTGTAAAGACAATAACGAACCTGTAGCAAAATATAAAGGAGAGACAATACCGACAATTTAAGACAAAAAAAAAGAAGAAACCCAGTGACCAAATAAAGACCCAGTGACGAAAAAAAAGAAAAGGGGTCCCCTTATATCCGTATACCAAACTCGCCGTACTCCCAAGCCATGTTTTGTCCCTTGATACCCTTGGTTGCCCAATCCCAATTTGGTTATCGATTCCAGAAAAAACAATAAAGGAGACCACAAATGAGGCGTAAACATGATTGTCCGAACCCGAACAAGACAGTAGACCAGAAAACAGAGCCGGAGGGGAATCGAACGTAGATAAAACAAAAAAACGTAACGAAAAAGAAACCAAAAAAAATATACTAGACAGAAATAAAAGTCGAAAGAAATAAACGAAAACGAAACAAGAAAATTAATAAATCCACATGCTCCCAAGTGAGCCAGTGGTACAGGGAAATGAGAAAAGAGAAAAGGAAACGAAACAACGGGGGATAAAAGCACAAAATTGACCAGTCGAAAAAAAGAACACAAAAAAAAAAAAAAAAAGACATCCGGTGTCAAGACGAAGAAATGAAGAAAAAAACAAGTGCGTAACAAAGGTGGAAAGGGAAAACAAGATCACAAAGACTGTGCCTTACAGACGGCACTTGAGTCCTTGCACTCGTTCTTAACGTGCGACGCCAGGCGCCCGAAATGCGAGCGTATGCCCAGAGATAGGAGACGGCAGCGGGCGTGGATAGGCCGTGCTGCCAGAATCGGACGCTCCGTTGGACATGGCGTGGTCCACCGGCGAGTTGCTGTTGTTGGAGCGGGTACCGTCCTCGGCGCAGTCGGACATGGAGTACTTCTCCTCCAGGGACTCGATGAGTGCCGTCTGCTGATCCTCGCTCAGCATAGCCGGGACGATTTCATACTCAGCTGGTATAGTGGTGCTATGGGGTTGATGAGGGCTTGGGAGCGGGTACTGCTGGCTTCCGGGCACAAAGCCGCTGTTCCATGAGGGTGGCACCGCCGAGGACTGTGCCTGTGCCTGCTGGGACGAATCAATCCGCTGCTGCCGGCGCATCTGGGTGTGGTGGCGGCGGCGAAGCTTGGAGCTCTGGTCTGGAGCGGGGTCCTCGAAACCCAAGCGACAAACAGCAGCCTCAACATCCGCAGGCTTCCAGTCGAAGTTTGAATCGTTGCCCTCTTCCTTCATGAGCAGAGCGTAGCGCGCGTACTTGATCTTCTCCTGCTGCTCGTAATGGCGCAGCAATTGTTCGAGCTAAATGTTTTGTCAGCTCCTAACAACTCTTGGACATGGGCAGGAAACGCAAGGGTTAAAAATCAACCCAAAACTTACGGCTGCTTTGGGATACCGCCCGTGTCGGCGGACTGAGCGGGTGTACTTCATCTGGAGGCGGGCCGTGGTATGGTCTTGGTCGGGGTACCTTTCCCGGTGCTGCTGGGTGATGGTCTCCCACATGCCCTTGCCACGGTGGCCCCTGAGACTCTTGTGAAGGTTGAAGAGGTCGTGTTCTTCCTGCGACGCCTTCTCGTTCAGGTCCATTTCATCGCCTTCCGTGACAATCAAACTCGCTTGTTCCGCTGTGACGGTGTTTTGGATGTTGGGTGAGCCGCTGCTCGTCCCGTTCGGGCCTGTGCCGTTTGTGGTACTGTTGGCCTGGAACATGTTCACGTCGCCAATGGAGCCGGCTTGGGTCCGCGGCGTGCGGCTGTGGTCGTTGTACACGGCGGTGGGTGGCAGACGGCGGCCGGTTAGCGCGCCCGATCCGTCGGGGTTGTGCAGGCCCGGCGAAATCGAAGGGATCGAGGCCACGCCGGGGTAGTCGCTGACCATGGGGCGATCTGAGCGGTAGTGCGGCCGGGGCTGGGAAAGGAGCGGCGCCAGGCCCTGCGGGTGGTGCTGCTGGTGATGGTGGTGGCCTTGCGGCGGCGGCGCGTACTGCGAGTAGGCGGCCGGGTTGGGCGGCGGCAGACGCTGCTGGGGCTGGCCCATGTACTGCGAGTGGCTGTTGATACCAGAGGTGAACGAGTACACAGACGGCGAGCCGGTGGTCTCGTCGGCGGGCGGCGGCGCGGTGGCCGTGTACGAGTTAAACGGGTAACCATCCATAGTAGTGGGCAGGCCCTCGTCCTTGGGCGAGTGGTACGGGTAGTTGCTCATGTCATAGCCGGGCGCGCCTGAAGTCTGTCCTCCGATGGAGGGTGCTTCGGACACGTTCTCGTAAGAATAATTCATGCCGGAAGCAGGCGGTGTCGGCTGCTGGTGTTGGGGGTAGTGATTATGGGCAGTGTGAGACATGGGCGGAGAGTGAATCAGAGTCATTGGTTTGGCTGGGTTCTCAGCTTTGGCAGAGACGGTTGGGAGCGTATATTGGGCTTTTCTGTTGTACGGCTGCTGGTGTTGATGTTGGTGCTGGTGCTGGTGCTGTTGTGAGTTGAAGAAGGATAATTGCCGCGACGATGGCGATCCAGAAAGGGAAGTTGGTGTCAACAGTATGTCTGAGGAGGTTGGCAGGGTAAAGCTAGAGACTTGCTGTACGAATGGGGGAAGAGGAGAGGGGGGGGAATGTCAGTAAATATATTGTTCGACAAACACGGAAAGATGAATAGAGGCGGGGGGAGTATGTGCGAGTGAGAAAGGGGAATTTGAGACAGAAGAGAAGAGGAAAAAGAAACTGGAGCTTGTGGGTATTTATCAAGAAGAGAAGGTGCACAGGAAGAGAAAGAAGGAAAAGAAAGGAAAGAACGAAAGGACGAAAAGGGAGTAGCGAGAGCAGTCTGGCTTATAGGAGAGAAGGGAGAAGAGAGAAGATCGGGGGCAACAGCCAGTGAGTGCAAGAATAAGGGTAGAAGACGAGGAAAGAGCAGAGGAGCAGAGAGCTTTCCAAATCTGGGGAGGCGAAAGACACTAGGCCAGAGGCCAGAGGCTCTTCTGGCTCTTGTCCCCCTCTCTCTTTGCTGTTGAAGGCGGTGCTAGACGCTAAACTAGGGGAAGGCGCTATGGGATTGTGTGTAAGTCATGAGAGGAGGTGACAGTTACAAAGTATACGTACTGCACTGTATGGGGCCAGTTCATGCTGCGTAGCATAGGCGGCGGAGGCTGAAGAGGCGGTGGAACAGTCACTGATGCCCATGTCCGTGTTGATATGCATGCTGCTGATTTTGGCTTTGTGCGCCTAGTGAGGTGTATCCGGGAGGTAGAGCGACTCGCACGAGATACAATTCTGACGACACCTTGGGTCCGATGACAAGAGGTGTGGGCGTGGGCGTGACGTGTAGGATGGCGAGGAGGCGTGGTGATGAGAAAGCGAAACGGCGCGTTTGAGCCTTATTTCTCGTTTAATCAATGGTTGTCACTCGCTGCTTTGCAAGTAGATTTGTTCTTGACTGAATCTGAGACTCTGGCTGTCCGAGCGGAACAACTGCCGAAGAAGGAGCTGTGAAAGGGGAGAGGAAAGGGCAGCGAGAGATTGCGATTCGGGTTGCTGCTGGTCGCAGAGAGCAAAATTATGAGAGGGAGGTCGAAGAGAGAGATGAGAGAAGATCGAAGAGTGGCGAGAAAAGGGAGAATGGCTGATCACAGAAGAGCCGACTTTGTTCTCGGAGTCGTGCCTTCCTTTTCTGAGGGTTTTTCGTAGATGTCGTTTTCACCTTTTCTGGTGTGCTCTCCCGTTCTCGAGTCTGGATATATTCTGGAGCTCACAACGAGCACGCTATGTCAGATACGGAGAAGAGAGAACAACAATGCAAGATGCGAGATGCAAGGTGAGCGCCGAGAGAGAATGGCTTGTTCTGCAATGGTGAAGAACAAAGGCACAAAATTGCTGTGCGTACGTCTGTGTGTGGGATGTTGTGTCTCTGAAAGACGTGGAGAATGGAGACAAAAGAGGCAGGGACTGGATGTTTAAGAAGGGCAAAGACAGACAAAAAATGAAGAAGGTGCGACTGCGACAAGGCATGCGGTGGCACAACTTTTTTTCTTACTGCCAAGCAAGATGCGAGTCTTGCTGCTTGTGGAAGTAAGGGATAGGACGTCTTGAGATAATGGGGCAAGTGCGAAGCAGGCACAATATTTCCAAAAAGAGTAGGAGCGTCAGGGAAGTAAAGAAGTAGAAAAAATGAATTCGACAGTGAAGGCAAAAAAAGAAAGCAATGAAGCAAAAGGCCACGACGAGAAAAGGAAGGAGGAGAGGCGGCCATGATGTAGTCCTGGCCCCATGGAGGACCCCATGAGGTTGGGGGCCGAAAAATGCATCCTTCGATCGAACGGATATTCTCGCAGAACGTTGCAGCAACAGAGCAAAGCTTGTCGTGATTTTGCTGCTTTTCGTTGCTCTCTGTTGCCCATATTGTCTGCGTGTAAGTGACTCTCTACGCCTTTCTGGCCTCCTTAATTACCGTCCGATGCTCAACATCAACAAGCAGCCTTGATGTCTTTCCTAAATTGCTGTTTACACGACATACGAGACACACGCTTTACCTCCGAGCAATAAGAGCAAGAAGGGTATGTCTTGCAAAATCCGCCAAAAAACTAACACCGAAGTGTGTGCTGCCAGTACCACGCAGTCCAGACTTTCTCCTTACAAACAGCAAGCAGAACAACAGGACCATCCCCCTTTTCTGCAGCACGATCGATATCCCGCGTGGAACTCGCGGGTGTTGGTCCAGAAAGGAAGAGCGTAGCGCGAGAGGGATCAGAGTTGAGTGCTTGCTTGTGTAGGGGTGTGTGTGTGTGTGTGTGTGTGTGTGTGTGTGGTGACATGATGGGGGGGGGGGGGGCGTGAGAGGACAAAGGGAAAGGAGACGAAAGTTAATGGCGAAAAGAGAAGATAGAAGGGTGCCGCAAGGGGGGGTAGGAACAAACGCGGTGTGGGAACAGTAAAACCCCAGTCTTTACCTTTTACCTTTGGCCCTGTCTACTCCAGGCTTGGCCTAGACCCATGCTGGCTCACACTCTTTCCCTGATCGCCAACAGACCGCAGATGAGCCGTAGGGGAGTGTGTAGGAGGGGAGGGAGGCGTGTCGAAAGGAAGAATAGAGCAGAAACAATTTAAGTTGTATGGAAACCGCAGCGCCTGCAGCAGCAGCAAAAAGAAAGGGCAACGACGGGTGGGCAAGGTCTCGAGGCCGGAACAATGGAAGATGAAATAATAAAAGAAAAAAAAAGGGAAAAAAAAATGTGGCCGTCCTCCGGGTCGACCTTGTATGCGCCCCGTGCTGCCTACCGCGTGCAGCAGTGCTGTAAACGAGCTGCGTGCGTGGTTCTCTATCCTGTACTTTCAAGGATTCTCTGTCTTGTCTGCCCCTTGCACGCCCCTCCCTGCTCGGCAGCCAGATGCAGATGCAGATACCTGAAGGGGGGGGGGGGGGAGACAAGGTACCTACTGATATATTGTCTGTTTATTGATTTTCTGCCTTCCAGGCGAGTTCCCGAGTGGCCGCCCGAGTTTTTGTGCGATGGGCCACTGAAGCAGGCCATTCATTCTGTTGGCGATTTGTGCCTTGCTGTTAGCTGAGTACGTATGTGCTTGCAAGAAGAAGTCTGTGTAAGATATGATAGTTGTATGAGGTCAGTTAGCCAACAAGCGGCGAGTCACAAATACTCGTACCTGTACAAGTACTGGAAGGGGACGCCCGGAGTCCTAGACCTGGTCAGCTCTTTTCTCTTCTAAACGCACTATGAAATAGCCCGAGTCACAGTAGGCCAGGGCGGCCAGCGAGAAAAGGAAAAGAAGGAAAAAAAAACATCTTTCTGGGAAGGGACGAAAGAAGAAGATTTACCATGCAGACAGGGTTTAGACGAGATGCAAAGAGACAACACAAAAAGAACAAAAAGATTGGAGGGCAGCGAAAACGAAACAAGGTCGAGGAAAAAAAGGTCCAGGCAGGTCGTTTGCTAGCGCAGGGCGGATGCAAGAAGGTGGAGAGGGTGAGGGGGTGAGAGTTCTCGTTTAAGTGGGGCTGGCACGGGGAGCGACTCTTTTCGAGGGCGTGTGCTTAGTGGGAAAATAAGGGAAAAGAAGGGAAAGAATGGGGTGACTGGGGAAGGGTTGTGCGGCTGTTTGCTATTGGGTGTGTGCGAAAGGGTAGGGGTGTGAGGAGACGAGGAGAGGATGAGAGGGTAAGGCAAGGGAGGAGAGTGAAATGGGAGAAAAAGGAAAAAGAAAAGAGAAAGCAAAAAGAAAGCAAACAGAAGCAAAAAAATCAAGAGGGAGACCCAAAGACCTGGAAGAGAAAGAGAACAAAGGCAAGGGGGTGGAGGAGGAAAGAGCATTCGGTCACATACGGAGTATGGGGAGAGTAGGAAAGGCGACAGGCGAGGAACGAACAGAGAACGCAGCGTACAGGGCACCGAAAGAGAAAGAAGTACCGTGGTCGCATGCCTGGTTTTTTGCGCCCAGCGGCACATTCCAGCAGGTGTCTGTATGAAGTGGGAAGGAGCGTGAAAAGACGCCGAAAGGCGCCTAAAGTCCAGGGCCGGCCGCACCTGCAGCAGCGAGTGTAATTACGTCGCAAGGAAAGACCAAAGATCACCCAAGATCAGAAGGCGCGAGGGAGGCTCGGGCAGAAACAATCGGTTCAGCGAGTGGCACGGGAATGCGGCTGGGGAAAGTGCTGGCCCGACATCTTTCCAGAGGAGAGCAAGCAAGCAGGCAAGCAGGTAAGCAGGCAAACAGGCAAACAAGCGACGAAGGGAAGGCACTCAAGGAGGAACTCTAACTGGCGAGGCCACCGGATGGGAAAATTCAAACAAGGGCAGTTTCTCGTGCTTGTACGGAGTAGACGCGGGACGACCAGCAAGACAGACGCACTCAGTTCTCTGTGGCCCTTCCTTTTCGCATAGAACACCCCATCTCGTCCATGTATCGTACAAGCAATAAGGCCAGGCCGCGCGAGAACAAGGGCCTGGGCTGAATTTTACCGCAGGAAACGCGCGGATGGCGGCCCTCGGCAAGCACAGGCAGGTCCCCCGTTTCTGCTCCTTCCCTCTTGCTCTCTCTGCCGCGTTCTTGCCTAGTCGTCGGCTCGGCTACTCGTCTCCTCGTCTTCTGGTCTACTCCGTACCTGCCAAAACGACTTGCCGCCTCAGACGCTGATGCGCGCCTTCCGATCGGGTCATGTCGTCAATTCGAGTTTTTGCGGTGGCTAAAGTATCATATGTAGTCCCATTCATATGCTGACATCGCAAGCGAGGCAGCGATGCAGCAAGACAGAGCTGGGCCTCGAAAACACGGCACATGCTCTTTTCGAGTCCTTTCTTCGTCTCTTCTTTTTCTCTTCACGTCTTTCATCAACAATGGCTTGGCTCATACGTCGTCCATCAGCTTAGCTTGCTCTCCGCTAGGGTAGCGCGGTGGGGCCTTGATTAGCGGCTCTTTTAGCAGCAGCTAGCGAGCTTGTGGTCTGGCCACCACCACCGCCCAATGAAAGGATCCAATAATGCAACAGAAAAAGTCGCTCCCGTCCTCCCCTTTGACGGGGGCTTGTTGCAGATCGTTCGCGGCCATGCAGTGCAGAAGAAACGTCGCGATGTAAGGTGTATGAAAAAATACGACATACAACCAGAGACTATTGAGTGAGTGGTCGTGCAAACCACTGCGGCAGGAGCGACTGGGTGTCTCCAGCTCACGTTGACTGACGGGGATGCGGAAGGTGGGGCTCGCCCGTGAACGAACTCGGTGACGATAGGTGACAGTTGAACCCGACGATTGGGACGGGCGAGTCTCCAAGCCCCTAAAACAAAGCTATGAATAAAAGGAAAAAAATGTCTGGTATCAAGACAGCCCTCCGACAAGAGCGATGCGACATGGGCGATTTTTCTGTGTCCTGTACCTGTCAGCAGTACTCGACTCGGCATACAACTCAAACCATGGGTCTGGGCGGTTGTATCCCGATGAGGGGGCTCAATGGGAGGCTGAGCGAGCGCACGTCGCTTTTTTCTTCGCATTTTTCTTGAAGCGCATCGACAACCGCGGAGGTCTACGACAATGTATGCCTGGGGCATAAACTGCGCTAGCGCATATTTTGCATTCAAGGTGAGGAGGTGTGCATGGAAGGCGGAGTGGAAGATGAGTGAGCAGAGGTGATCAGGGAGCCTGAAGGTAAAAGCTTTACAAAAACAAAAAATACATCAAAAAATAGACATGACCTAAACTTAAGAAGGCAAATAGAAAGAGAGGCAGTATACTTTGAGCGCCATGACTGGCGTCCTGCTGCAAAACATCGCCGTGTCACGGTAACACGGCACACGCAGCATTGTAGCACAGAGTACAAGATGGGGGGTGCAAGATCATGGCTTTTGTGATACTCGCCCTATTCTTTGAAAATGTCGCACAAAACATATGAAAGGGAAAGATGAGAGAGAGAAGACAAGGCGTAGAAATAAAGGACTCAGGGTACGAGACAAAAGGCAAGACATTGGAGATCAGAGACAAGGAAAGAGAAATGCTTCGTGCTACGGAACATACTACGGAACATGCAGGGATGCATGAAAGAATGCATGCCAAGCGCGTCCCGGTTCTTGACGAGTACGACGTACAAATGCATCAAATGGTGCAAAGTAGTTCGTACAGGAGAAACATTGAGACGCGAGGACATTAAGCACTGAGACAAAGCAAGGAGAATCTCAAGCCAATACGCGTGCACCTATCACTGCACAAAGCGCAAAGAAGAGGAAAGTCGAGGTCATTCGTCCAATATGTCAGGAGTTTCATCTATTTGGGCATGAATACTCAACGAATGCTAGCGTGCGCCTCTTTTCCTTGATGGAGGACTTGCCAAGAAAATTAGAAAAAGACAAGAGAGAAGGTGAGAACGAAAAAGGGATGTCAAAATACGACTCTAGATTGGGGGAGACGAAAGGGAGCGCCGTTTCACCATTAGCAAACTATGAGCTGGACCGCTCATAGCTCTTCGCGACCCCGCTGTTCTTTCGTACGAGAGAACCCGCACGAGAAGGGCGGAGGGTACAAAAAGAATGGATCCGCTGATACAAAACTGGTGCGGTCGGCTGTGCTGGGTATGGTCTAGACCCTAGGGGTGAGGGGGTGAGGAGAGAGGAGAGAGGAGAGACGAGAGTGGAGAGAGAGAGAGGAGAGAGAGGAGAGAGAGGAGAGAGAGGAGAGAGAGGAGAGGAGAAAGAGGGGAGAGAAGGGAGGAGAGAAGGCGGTGCCCAGGTTAGCGTGCGATAAGGGTATGTGATGGGTTTCTGGATCGCGATTCAATACATTCCCATGGCTTGCAAGGTCTTGTCTCTCTTTCCTTTGTCAAGAAGCGCAAGAGCGCGTGCCCCTTGTATTTGCCTCCATCTTCGTATCATTCTTTGACACGAAAGAGGAGGGGACAAAGTGAAAGAGAACCCAAAAAGGGAACGCCGAACTGGAGACAAAGGGCACATAGAGAAACACAAGGAGGCCTCGAGGACCAGACGAAACGAACGCTTTGAACCACAAAAGAATGCCTTTTGGGCCAGAACGTGGTCGCCAACGGCCCGAAAGATACCAGAAATGCTAAGGTGTCCAGCTGTCAAGGTGTCTACGTCGTAGGTGTCAAGATTCATAAATGATAAAAACATGCAATTGAGATGCAGTCTAAGACGCAGTCTAAGTAACAAAAACAAAACGTGACAAAATCATTACAAAACACATATTTGCCAAAAAAGGGACCCAATGCGACTCTACAAAAGGTACGATGCAATGACAATCACGGTAGGTAGGAGCGAAAGAACCAAAAAAAAAGTCTGGCTGGGCTGTGTCCGTGTTCGGATGCTCCATTGACTGGTCGGCTCCGAACGAGAGCAACTTGCCAGGAAAAAAGAAAGAGTTGTAACAGAACATCAAAGCCATGCTGAGGCCGATCATATTGTATGGGAATGCTATGATCTTCCCCTGGATATTGGTGTGCATGCGCATTTTTATGTGCGTGCGTGTGTGTGTTCCATACATTTTTCTTTCGATGTGCTCCGTTTCTTGTTGCGACAAGCGCTAGACCGAGACGCAGGCTCCAATATAACATCCGGCGAAGCATGCCCTTTTCACGGCTTTAGTTTTGTACTGAACTCGTCTCAGACGATTCTCAAGAAATAAGATGCAAATTGCACATGCTGGTCCGAGTTCGTGAACCGTTGACGCCTAGCTTTGGACCCAAAAAGGCAAGGCAACAAAAAAACGACAAAAAGAGGTGCGAAACCTGGCCTGGTCGTTGAACATGGATATGTGAGACCGTTGAAAGAAGGAAAAAAAGCAAGGTCATGAAAGAAGGAATCGGCCGACAGCCACGGGCGACTGGGAGTGACCAGGGGTCCCTGACCTGGCCAAGTGCAACGGAGGGAAAAAAAGGTGCCATCGTGCGCCGTACGGAGGCCTGTCTGTGCACTGCCGCAGTAGAAAAAAAGAGAGAACGGTCGATGTTAAAAAACGAGGCCAGCAAGGATCAGGGCTCAAGTCCCGGGGAAGGCCAAAACAGTGCGTGGCTGGCGTTGGCGCTGTTTTTTTGGTGGCTTTTTCTTTTACGACATACGGAAAACGTCGTAGCGTTGTTTTGGGGCAGCAGCGGAGGATCTGCGAGGGCTGTACTAATGCAAAGAAAAAGAAAAAGAGAAAGAAAGAAAAGAACTGAAAAAACACAAACATATAAGCAGGGCAAGGTAAGAGGATGGGCGGAAGGAGGCGGTCGAAGGTCAGAAACAGGCTGCGCTAGGCCAGGCCAACAGCCGGTGAAGCGAGGAGAGGCACGGATAGGCAGAATCGAGAGGGACAGCAGATGCAATGATGGTGCAATGATGCCTTGGAGGTCGAAAGCCTTACGGCGTGGTTTAGGCGAGCACTGCCTGGCGACAGGCCTGGCCAGATCATGTTAGGTGGGTGGCAAGAAAAGAAAGGGCAAGGCGAAGCAGAGGGCGAGAGTCGAGGGCGAGAGCCAAGGATGCATGGCATGCAAATTAATTTGTGCGAGACAGCAGCGTCTCCCAACGTGGAGAAGGAGCAAGAGGAAAGACTGATGGACAGAGTCACTTGCACGGTGAAGAGGAGCGAAGCGACAGACGACAAGGCGAAAAGAGAAGGAGGCTACGCCGCACGGCAGTATTTGGCAAAAAGGACGTGCAAAAAAGGAGACAACACTGAAAAATGGCAGCAGAGTCTTTTACGGGAGTATTAATTAACACCTCGCAAGGGACGCCGCATGTGGAAGACGGGAAGACGCGAAGACAGGAAAGTTGCATATAAGAAAATGCAGCCGTGTACAAGGGGACGAAGACAAGTGAACGATATAAACATCAGGATCGATAACGAACTCGATGCGCATCCGATACAGATTGAGATACAGATGAGAACGGCGATCTATTCTCCTCTGCCGCTGTACAAGCTCGACCTCTCGTCAGAATGCGGTCCCCTCAAAAATCTTCAGCCCTTTTCTCTTTTTGTTCTTGGTCCCCGTTCCCTTGTCGACCCTGCCGGTCTGTAAATCATATGACCGTGAGGTGCCGCAGACACGACTCGTTAGCTTCCCCGTCCACGGGAGATCAGGGAAAAGTAGAAAAACGAACAGGGAGGGTAATACAGCGCAGAGTGCTTTTCAACACAAAAATGAAGAAAAAGAAAGATGGACTGACCCAAACGAGGTTAGTTCCAGCGCCTCGACATGGGACTGGGAAAAGTCCATGAAAGGGACGGGGAGGCTTTCTGTAATGCGGTCGGCTCATTGGTGCGGAACCTTCCCCAGGCGAGGTTTTCTTGGGGGGGAAGAGAAAGGAAGAGATGGCCAAGGAAAAAGAAAACAAGGACTGAGAAACTGGAAAGGGGACTGAAGGGAAACAGAGTCAAAGACAGATATACACACACACACACAGAGAGAGAGAGAGAGAGAGAGGGAGAGAAAGAGAGAGGAATGCAAGGGATGAGTGTTTGGACAAGCTGAACAGAGACAGGGCTCGATGCAGGGCTCGATGCAGGGGACTGGCAGAGCAAAGTATTTTCTTCTCTTTTTCTTGTGCTACAACACAAAAGGAGACACAGATAGAAGGCACGAAAATGGTCGTAAGATACTTGACCCCATGCTGGGTAGTCAAGGGTATGAAATACACCCTTGTCGCGCTCACCCTGCAGCGGAGAAAGCGTCAGCATCGACGAAGCAGGAAGAGCAAGATGTACGAGGTACGACAGGTACGGAAGTGTATGTCGTAAGGTAATAAAAGAGACAGAATGGGGAAAGAAACGAGGCGCTTGTAAGACCTCACAAAGAGAGAAGGAGGAGAAAGAGAGACCGCAGAGAAAGCGATGCTTCCTCCCTCTGTGTCGCCGCGCTGAAAGAGAGTTGACTTCTTGCTTCTTGACTGCTTGGCAGCTAACGAGAGTGACGACGCTAGTGGCAGTGGCAGTGAATTCAAAGACGTGCAATCGTTACCCCACTGTCCCCCACGTTTCTTGTGGTCTTGTTCACATTGCGGAGATATTCCGTACTCAGTACGTCGTATGCTCTTGCAAGCTCCACGAGCTACATGCGATGGCTTCGTTGCGCCATGCGTGCCGTATTCCGTGAAGGCGCGTCGCGAAAAAGCGAAGCGGATTGGCAGTCTCTTTTATTTCCCCTTCTTTATCTTTTTTTTCTTTCTTTTCTTTCCGCTCTTTTGTCTTGGAGTCCCCCCTGTTTCCTGGTTTTCTGTCTATTGCCTTCGTATTCTCTTTTGGGCGCGACTTCTTTGTCGTCGGCACGCCAGGACGACGTGGTCCCTTTGACGTTCTCAAGCCACAGAACGACGGCTCTGTAATCGCCAAACCCTGGAGACTAGGGAGTCCGGGATGAGGCTTGCAAGTACTCCCGTACCTACTTTGTTTTCCCGTAGTACGACGACAACGTCTCCCGCACGTCTCCCGTACGTCTCCCGTGTGACAGAAATCCTTTGTCAAATTGTCATTCTCTGCACAGAAACGTGCAACGTGACGAATTGGTCGGCGTACATCTGCACAAGCAAGGATGCGAGTGTTTGAAAAAGAAATGTCGGAGAAAAAAAAGAGGAGAGAAAGAAGCCTCGGAAGGCTGAAGGCTAAGATAAGGAGATTCTTTATGACCGTGGCGGAGAAATGAAATGCAACGGCTGGCATTAAGAGTGCAGCAAAAAAAGGACAACCGGCCAACATGGGAGACGTGCGCCTGCAATGCCGCGTGGAAAGACCAGATGGTGAATGAAACGGCAGCGAATAAACGCTGCAAGAAAAAAGCCACCAACATCGTGTCCAACTTGTCATGGCCGTGGCTTCTGTTGTTGTGTGTGCGTGTTTTGCGTGTTTTGCTTGTTTGTGTGTGATTGTGTGTGCCGTTCCGTCCCTTCCCTTTCGTTGTCTCCTTCCTTCGTTGCTTCCTTCGTTGCTTCTTCGTTGCTTCCGTCGTTGCTTCCTTCGCGCGCTCGCTCTCTTTTTGCCCTCCTGCACTCGGCACACTCCTTCGTCCAATCTACGTTCACATTGCCCCACACCTGTTACCAGACTGTCGGGTTCGTTGCTGTGTGGGAAACGGCCAGTCCGCCTCCTCCTCCGCTCCTTCCTCCGCTTGCCTTTCAGGACTTTCGTGCCCAAACGGGCTAGCGTCCTGTTCAACCCATGCCGATATCCACGCCCAAGCCCACAGGCATCGCGCTCCTTCCTGTGCTGGCCTCGCACCCCCTGCGAGCTCAGGTTGCACTCCTGTGTTTTCGTTTGGTTGTCCCGGTTGTAATAATTACCCTTTCTCCAGTGATATCGCCCGGTAAGATACGTCGTAATTTACGTTGGTCTCTTCAACGGCTTCTTCTTTTCTGTGCAAGATTTCACTTTCAATCTCCCTTCATCCATTTCCTACGCACACCACCTTGCTCTCTCTGCCTGGCATGTCTTTCTGCTTGCTGTTTGCCCTTGTCTTCTTTTGCCACTCTCGTCACCTCGTGACAGGCCTCGTCCTCGCTCATAAGATGGCCAGTAAGGCGCTCCTTACAAGTAAGATACAATAGATTGGCCTTGGTGGCCGTGGTGGCCGTAGTGGCCGCGGTGGAGCCACGCTGTGGATCATTGGACAGGCGCTCCACTCAGGCCCATACGCTCCTCGGGCCACTTACACCGTAGCGTAAAAGTCCAACCTCATGTGCGAACGTCCCGTGTCATTTTCTGTCATGTTGCACTCGTCTCTGCGTCACCTCTCTTGATTCTTGATTGCTACCCACACTCATACCCGCGCGCTTGCAATATGCACGTCGGGCCACCCTTGCAGCTCTGCCTTTTCTGTCAACACCATCGTTTGTCCGTTCTCTCTTTTTCTGTCCCGTGTCTGCCCTTCATCTCCCACCAAAAAGAAGAAGAAGAAGAACAAGAAGAAGAAGGAGAAAAATAAGGCCGAGCAGACACACAAAAGCAACAGGCAGAGACCATCGCGATTCACAGCCGATCCAATCCACAAAAAGTGACAACATACAGCCAGGTCGCCGTAGAGAAACAAACCAACACAACAAACGTAGACTACCGACGGGATCAACCAACAGAGTGACTTGTATTTCGTCAACGTTTTTCTTTTGCTCTTTTGTACTGTACCAGCTCATCTCGATGTTGTTTCTCATAAGCAACGTCGATCCTCTGGAAAACCGAACATCCTCGAAATGCATAGCCTCTTTCATTCTTCCTTTGGCCTCCAACATCACTCTATTCTTCATTTCCAGGTCTTCTGCCTTCAGGTCTACCGACCTGGCTCCTGGCTACTGGCTCCTGGCTCCTTCGACGTGCCGTCTTTTTCTCCCTCTTCCTCTTTTTCTTTCCTCCTCCCATTGTCATTACTTCCCACGCGCAATATGCTTCCCTTTTCAGACGGTAGACCTAGAAAGGACTTAGGGGTGTGAATCGAGAGCCCGGCCCAGGCAGAGCAAAAGACGGGAGAGCGTTGAAGTTGAAACTATCACAGTTCGTGACAAGCCCCCTTCCCCCCTAAAGACAAAAGCACCCCGGGCGCCGAACGCGTAGAAACAAACAGAATACGACCGTATTGCAGCAACGATGCTACCTAGGCATCCAATTTTTGCGTCTGTTTTTTGGGTGCTTTTTCTTTTTTTGTCTTTTTTGTCGTTATTGTCCTTTGTGTTCCTTTGGGCTGCTCCGACGGGCCTCGTATGCTGAAGAACGCACGGAGACCATAGCGGTCGACCCCTACATTTCATGTTCTCGTCGGCGGCTGCGGCAAGCGGGATGCTGCCCTGAGAAGGTCCACTACACGGACCAGGCTTGGCAGGCTTGGCCCTTCACTTCTCGTCCCTGTGGAGTCCACTGATACGACGCGCCGCCTCACACGTCACTTTGCGCCTGCATTCTCTTCTTTCTCTCTTTCTTCAAGGAAAATAAAAAAACACATCGAGTAAGATGAATGTCGGCGGAGTATTCTCTCCTGTCTTGACTCGCCCCTTGTCTCGCTTTCGCTGTTGTAATACGTGTACAGCGGTGCTACGGAGCATCCTCCGTCGGGCTCTCCTCCTTTTTTTTCTCCCTTTCAAAATTTCCACGCTACACTGTGGGTTGTGGATTGTGGGTTCTGTATTTTAACTTTCTTTTTATTTCTCCGCTGTATTACGCCAAATGCAGCAAGTTGCAGTAGCTCCGGCATGCTTAATCCTACGGGGATGCTCCGTCATGCTGGAGCAATGGAGCTGTGTAAAACGTGGGAAAGGGGAAAAAGTCGAGAGGAACTAAGAAACGCAAGGCAGATTGAGACAGGGAGAAGAAAAACGAAAGAGACGAAACAAAAAATAGAAACGGGAAAAAGAAACGAAAGTGGAAAAACCAAGAGTGACGAACGAGCCATCCCAAGATGGAAGAAAAAGAAGCAGACTAGAATATAAAAAAACACAGGGGTCCCACCGTCGCGTAGGACAAGAACGTCTAAAAGCCACGGCTGCGTGCAGGCAGACATGCAGAGAACAGGATGACGAAGAAAAGAAAATTAAGAAAATTAAGAAGAAGAAGACAAATACGAGGAATGCTACGCAATCGGAACATGGAGGCAAGGAGAGAGGCGTGTGAAACGGAGGAAAGAGCGGTAAACGAAGAAGACGAAGAAGAGAAGAAAAAGAAAAGAAAAGAGAAAGAAAGAAGGAAAAAGAAAATGCTGTCAAAACGTCGAAAATCGTGACCGGATTCGTCCTCGTGCATGGTGATGGGGGCTGTGTTTGTCGTCTTGCCAATGTTCATAGAAATTTCTTCATCACTCTCGACTTGTTCGTGTTCAGCCCTTTGGCACCCCCAACTTTTGAGAATTCAGCTGCTGTCAAACGAGAAGCGAGGAGGAAGAAAAGGGGAAGAGAAGGGGAAAAGAAAATACGTACGGACAATGCTACGTTGCGTTTTCGTCTCGTCTACTCCGTGTTTTCTATTTTACCCTCTTTCATCATCACGAGATACTGTGCATTCGGCAGTCAAGGCAGCCATTTGCCTGCCAAAGTAAAAGTCAAAGTTAGATATCTCCATACACAAGGCAGCAACCGGGACAAGAAGGTGACTCCTTCAGGGAAAGCAAAGGCAGGCAAAAGAAAGAAGGACGACGCAAGCAGACACACACAAACACGTGCAAAAAAAGTTAAGCGACGCCTTGCATGTGTATCCTCATCGGCGTCATATACAATATACTGCAAAGCCGCCGTAAAACACGGGAAATGGCTCTCCCTCGGGCATCCAGATCCACGTTGACGGCCAGGTCTGGCCCACGCGAGCCCAAACCAACACGCGGGTCATGTCTCTGGCCTCCTCTGTCTCCATTGCCGTTGACTCTCTATCGTTCACTTTACTCGGCTGTCGCGCATACATTCAACTCATACAACCAAACAGTGCAATGCTCTTATCCACACTCCACCAACGTGCGTTGGCTCAATCTGCCATCGGCCATCGGCCATCATTTTTCGTCTTTCGTCTTATCCATCACATCTCCCATCTCCAACTTAATCTCCAAATCTCTCTCTCTTCCCTACCCAACTAACTGTGACGTCGCGTTTCATCATCTTGGTTTGCCTCCTTCTGTGTTATTTGCTGTCTCTTTCATTCTTGCCGTCTCATCCCGTTTCCGGATCCTGCGCGGGAGAATTGGGCCAGACAAAAAGTGACAGGGGAAATAAGGGCGTAAAGTGCAAGCAAGAATGAATCATAGGGCTAATCGAGTGGGAAGAGAGGGTTACAGTACCACTGTTGGGTATTCAAAGGTCGACACGTTGGCGGGAAGAGAGGGAGCCATCTCAGGACCATCTCAAGAGCCCATCTCACCTGCAGTTGCAGAACTGGCAGAACTGGCAGAAAGTGACAAGTGAAAAAAAAAAAATTGAAAAAAAAATTAATAATACCACTACTGTTAAGCAAGCGGGCGGGCGAGGAAACAAAACAGCCGCGAGTCTTTTCCTCCCTCACGCAACAGCTTGTCCCTCTTTTTGTTGCCACACCACCCCCAATCACACGTCTGCCCCTTCTTAATGTACGGAGTAGCGTGTTGTGCAAAGCCTGGAAGTCCTTACATTTTTGACCGGACTTTTGCCCACCCCCTTGCCCACCCTCCCCCTTCAGGGCCTGGACCTGAGCCTGGCCCTGCCTGGCCCTTGCCTTGCTCTTCCTGACTGCAACCTGACTTGACCTGGTCCCGTTCTTTTTTTGCTTGTTGGCGGGATCGCATTGCAACCGTTCCGGCTCAAACAGCCGCAAAGCGCCGCGAACGCGCGCCTTTTTTTCTTCTTTTTCTTTTTGATTTCAGTCGCTCTTCAACATTTCTTCCAAACTCATAACATTCTTTTTGCTCGTCATTCATCGCGTCCCTTTGGGATCTCGTCCACATGGTGCTTTGCTGCTGGCCGCTTTTCCTTGCTTCTCCGGAAAACCTGCCTGCGACCTGGGGAGCCAGCACCTCTCCTCTTCTGCAAGTCGCCGGCCCCCAGGTTGCGGTGTATTTTTGCTGTTCCATGTCGCTCGCCCTCGTTTTGTGCGCCTGACATCTGCCACTGTTTTCTTTTTCTGTCACATAACCCCTCCCCCGAGCTCCCCCTCGCGTCTTTCTTGGGTGGGAAGACGAACAGCCGCTAAGCGCCTGCAACAGGAAGGCCAGCAAGGGGAATCGATTCGAATGGAGAGGACACCCAGAGTTCACCCGTCTGCTCGGACGGACAGTTTTTCAACCGACTTGCAGAATATTGAGCTTCAGGCGCGATTTGGCGAGGTTGCATAGAAAAGTCTCGTTTTGTTCTTACACGCGATTGCCTTTTCCGTCTAATCAGACATCAATTTTTATTTTTTATTTTCCTACCTGCATTCCTGTTCACCGAATGTCTGTCTCTTCTCGCCTATCATTTCGCCTGTCGTCTGTCGCCTGTCTCTCATCCGCTTCTCACTCTCCCTTTGTCGACCTTGTTATTTCCCGGAATGAGGCCAGACCCCCGAGACCCCCTTTCCCTATGCTTTCATTTGCCTCCGACTGTTTATGCTGTCTGCAGTCGGGGGGTGTCCTGTGCCAAGCAGTCCATCGCATTCCCTTTCCCTCGTCCTTCATACCCTTTATTCGCTGTAGACACCTTCTGCCCTTTTTAATTTGTGCCTCACTCTATGTAAATTGCGCCCTACTTTCACTCGTTCTCCAGGTCTCTGCTCCTTTGCAATCCCTCCCTTTCGGCAAGTTCCATGCGAAAGGAGGACACGGGACAAGAAGAGCCAAAGAACCAACAGCAAGCAAAATGGACAGGAAATGTCGAGGGGGGTTTTGTAGAAAGGGGGGTGTGAGTGTAGCGTCTTCCCTCGACCACTTACAACCCACAGGCGCACCTCATATTGCAGCTCCAGCTTCTTGCGCTCGCCATACGACTTAGTTTGACCTGACAAGCCCGTATTGGGCGAACTCTTGCCACCGAACCTTGCCAAACCGCAAGCGGAAAGTTTAGGAAATCTGTTGCGTTTTGTTTGTCGCGACTTGTCCTTCTCCTGTTGACGCTATTTGGTTCTTTTTCGTTTTCCTATTTGCTTTTTCTGCATGTCTAGTGTCGTTATTCGACTTTATCAACTTTGTCAACCGTGTCGAGGACTATTCACTGTTGCTTTCGCCATTCCCCTGTCTACAATACGTCGGTTGCTCTACAAATACGCGGCCTTGAGATAGATTGCGGCCACCTTGCAACGTCATATCTCTCCCTTGTCTATGTTTCCAGGTCTCTGATCGGCCGCCTTGTGATCTCGGCTTGAATGTCTTGCGGACCTTTTCGTCTATCCCTTTGACCACAGACCCAACATGATCCCCATTTCCCGGCAAAAATTGTTAATATGAAAGCCATTGTCGAGGGATGGAAAAGTATAGGACGCAGACAGAAAAGCAAATCTGGGTGTCTGGATGCAGGCATGTGGCGACCGTCGAGGGCAAAAAGGCGCAACAGCCCTCTAAAGACTCGAAAGACTGAAAACGACATTGCAATAAAGTCTTCTAATTCAATGACCGCTTCACTGAATCTTCCTCTTATCAAATGAATGTTCAACCTGGTTTCCTGGCTAGTCCTGTTATTCCTCTTATTTTTTTGTTATGACCTTACCCGTCCCTACACCTCCCACACCTATAGCTATTCTTCCCGTTCCCCTGTTGCTCCTCGTCTGTTGTTTTGTCCTTTGTGTCAGGGGAAAGTGGAAGAAAGAAAACGGGGCAGCAAAAGAAAAGTACTAACAACGTCCAAGCAAGCGGGTTATTTTCCCTCATAGCATATTCTAGCATATATCACATACTACGCTCGCCATGTGCAATACAAGCGCAGTTATGATGGGGGAGCGATAGAATAAGAACATAAGGAAGAAAGACCACCGCCTGGATGCATAATCTGATACTCCCCCTGGGGAGCAATCTCGGCCCAATGCAAAAGACAACACGGACAGGAGCTCGGAGCATAACAATGTGCGGCGTTCTCTCTTCTCCATTGATCAGCACAGCCCATCTTCATACCTCCATTTGTTCGTCTTGTTCCGGCTTTCGACTTTCGGCTTCGGCTTTTCTTTGCAACTCTTCGGCCCTTCGACACGTTCTTCTTCTCCGATCCTCTGGGACCGGGACTTTGAACCGAGGTTTTGAAACAACAGCGTCTTTGGTGGCATAAAAGAAAGATGGAAAAATATTGAAAGACAGAGGCAAAGAGAACAGCTCTAACAGTAAAAGGACCCGCTTAAAGATCTTAGCCACTGCTCATCATCTGCTGCGCCGTATATTGTTGCTCTTCCCGGCATCCAAGCATCGATGCCCGGAGCCGAATCCTGGCCCCCACCCGTGTACCTGGCAGACAGAAAAAGGCGTGTCCTTTTGATTTGCCTTCCTACTTGCTCATGCCTGTGGCTCGTGCACTGCCAGAGCCAGTTTTTGATACCCGAGCTCTCCGAGAACCACACACACAGAAAGGCAAAAAAAACTCAAGAAACACACGGACACACCCTCACCGAAGCAATGCCATGTGGGATAATGCCTGACTCGAGGCACTCTTTGTTTCTTCATCTTGGTTCTTCACTGTTCAGACGCACTTCTACGGCGTACTTTCTGTCCTTGATTTTCCGAGTGGCACCCTGCCATTCCCCCCGTAGGCAACGACGCAATTTTACACAATAACATTAATAACGGAGTAAATTCTAAACGTCGTCGATTGTCACATTCTTTTACCCTTTTTACCTTGTACCTATTTTCGCGGGGAGGTCACACACCTTTTTCGCGGGGCGTGCTACTCGCGCCCGTCGACCGTTGCATGCTGTTGGTTTAGAGCTTGTTCGTAGCTTGTTTGGCAGGCTGCGTGTCCCTCTCCAATAATTATTGACTTTCTCTTTTAAAATATAGCAGAGCCTTTCTGCTTTGTCCTTTAGCACCGTGAAGGAAGCCTACCTTGAGCCATATTGGTGGGGGTGCACGGCTGCCTCAACCAGCGTCGGCAACGCATATCATTAGCACAGACGCAGAAAAAATGGGCAAAGCAAGGCATTTTGGAAAATGAAAGACTGTGATGCATGGAGATATTCAATGCACTTGTCGTACAAATTGTTCTAACTCATGTCGGGCAGAAAAGGGGAAGGAAGGAAAGGAAGGAAACAAAGAAGAGAATCCCACATCCTGAATCCTACAGGAGAGTCCCCAAACGGCCAGGAAATGGGGGAGAAGTCATGAAAAGATAGAGCGAAAAGGGTCTTGTCAACGGCCATCACATCCAATCATGTGAGATGCAAGATGGGTGCTGCCAGATACGTTCCTCTTGGTCGATCGTGCAAGTCCAAAAGAGGAAGTCGTCCTTACGTAAACGACGCTCTTTGTCCACCACGTCACATCACATGCTTCTTCCTGAGCACTTCCTTCTCCTCGGTGAGCTCAAGGCAACGAAACAGGAATAGTGGACAGGCAAGAAGAGGCACTGCTGATTGTGATGCACAGAAAATACGAAATGCCTTTTGAAATACGATGTACTTTTGTCGAGAAGGCATTTGCTGATAACTTGCGAATTGGGCGACAATCGCGACTACGAAAGGTCCAGAAGCTGTCTTTTTGCTTGGCAACAAGGCCGCTGAGGTGCTTTTGGTGATTTTGAGGGCGTTCGCCTTTTGGGTGTCGCCCCTTTATCGAAAGTGGCCCGATCTTGCCACCTCCGCACTTGCTATTTTGCAACGGTCATTTTTCATCTCCTTTCTTTTTCGTGGATGCTATTCTCTTTTTGGCGTTGCACAAAACTAGTGATTTTTAACGCAAGTGGTGAGGAGTAAAGAATGAAAGCAAAAGCCATGTGAAAGAGGAGACGATACAAGGGTGAAAGAATGATGAAAGAGAGAAAGAAAGAGGAGAACAAGTTGATGAATGAGATACCTGAAAGAGTACGAGAAACACGACGCAGAGCAGGCGAAATCTGGCCCAAAGAATGCAAAACAAGCGAGAACGGCGACATGGGGGCGAAAGGCTATTTTGGCTCGAAACGAAGAGGGTGGCCGCGATCGGATGAGAAACAGGCACCAAGATAGTGAGGGAGGAAGAAGAAATGCAGATGCCCAGCCCGAATATGCAAACGCGAAAAGGGTTCGAGATCATCGACAACGGAAAGAGAATAGAAAAACAAAAGGGATGAAATACCGTTATGGCTTGTCTGCCCAGCTTTCTGCTTCAGGACTCTGGTCCACCAACAGAGGACGCCGTCGATGTCGACAAGCGACAGACAGCAGATAGACAGGAGACAGGCAACAGACAACAGTCAACACACAGCAAGTCATTAGACACAACAGACACAACAGACACAATAGACACAACAGACACAGCTGGCCCGCAAGATGATCATTCTTGTTTAGGCTTGTTGATCCGCTACTTTGCTTGCCGATTTGTTGGGAGTTTCGACGGGAAAATCCGTCTCATCCTTTTTTTTTGCTTTTCTTTTCTTCTTTTTTTTTTTTTAATTCTGTATGGTTCTTCTTACACAGACTACTCTTAGTGTGTTTCAGTTCATAGCTCATAGCTCTCGAGCGAAACTCATCAAGAGATCGGCGAACAGAAAGCTCTAGCTCATATATCGTACAATGGTGTTGAATCCAGGCGAGGGAGATACGACTGCTCGAGTGTACATTCGTCATCCATAACTGAGAACAGAAGAAAGTGACGTAGGGCTACTGGAGCGCCAGAGGGAATGCGGCCAAAGAGACCATCACAAGGTGCCAATGGGTTGCGGCTAAAATGGCAATATGACCAGGGCAAAAGGGAGCCGGCGGGGGCAAGTGCATCGATGGAAAGACGGATGTGGAGTGATGAGAGTGCGATCGAGACCTAAAATGAAGACAAGAAAAGCAGCACCTGGTGATCAGTCTTTTCTTTTCTTTTCATTTCTTTTGAATTATTACGTCTCTCTTCCCTTGGCCCTCCAGTCAAAACAGCCCAGAAAGGCATCTCCCCATCTCTCTTCAGCTTGGCAGGGCATCGGCGGTACTTTTTGCGGCAGCCCAAGGTCGTTGCGTTCCATAACAAGACCGTGTAAAAGACCATGCAGAGAAGGCCCGCCCGCTATCGACTCGTATTTTCTCTCTAAACATCGCAAGCAGCTCGCGAGAGCTACTCGAGCTACTCCATACACGTAATTTCTTGCGTCCTCTTTTTCTCTCTCGCCTCCCTTTTTGCGGTCTCCTCGCTTTGTCTTCATCTTTCTCTTCTGTCTCTTCTCTCTCTTTTCTCGCGTTGACACGTCACCATCTGTCGAGAGCCGGACACGGCGAGATGCAGCGTCCGCGTCTACGACGTATTTCTTTTTCTTTTTTCTTTTTCTTTTTCTTTTTCTGTTACATTCACCGCTGCTCCTATTTTCATTCGTCTTCCCTCCGCCACTTACACGAGGGTGTGGTCGCATGAAAATCCTGTACTTGCTATTGGTCCACGGAGGGTGGCCCTGCGAGGCCGGCGGTCGACTCAGCGTTGCATTCGAGCCTATTTTGTTGTTCTGTGTTGCACAAAGAAAGCAAGGGAGGGGGGGGAGAAACTGGTGCAGCTAAAGGGGCCAAACGAGGGGTCGACGGAAACTTGCAGCAAAAGAAAGTAAAGACAAAAGAAGGCAAAAGAGTGACTGAAAAATAAACTGTATTATCCCGGTTCCATTCCGCTCTCCCTCTTCTCCCTCGCGCTCGCACACCCTTTTCCTAACACCGCCTGTCCCTTGTTGGCTGCAATTGCTTGCACGCTCCTACCCCCCACCGACCCTCTTGCCATCCGTTGCCCGGCCCGGTCGACGGCCAACTGCATCTCGGCAGCCCGCAGAGGCTCACGTTCTCGTCGAATTGTTGTGCTCCGAGCTTTGTATTGCTCTCTGTAGTCGTATTGTTCACCGTCTTTTGTCTACGCGAGGAGGCAGAAGGGGATGGGGATAAAGAAAAAAAAGAAAAAAAGACAGCCATCGGCGGTCACCATTGGTGGTTGTTTTCTTTCTCGTGCTCTCTTCATTTCTTTCCTTCCGTTTTGCCAACCCACTCTCACTTGCCAAGCTCTGCTACCTTCCACCATTTTTCGATGTTCAGATGGGGTGTCCAAGTGCATTCGTGGGACATGAACCAGCCACAAGCCCCCATGCACTTTCCATTCTTCTCGCTTCGTCTTTTTCACTATTCTCCCCTTCCTCTCCCCTACCCTCCTTCTCGCTCGGCGACCTTCCGCGAGAAGCTAACAAGAAAGTGGACTATGATAGTGCACTTTTCCTGCACTTCTCGAGGTCCTCTGACGACACATTGATGACAAGAGAAGAGGACGAGGAGGACGAGAATCCCACGCTAACGAACAGCACCTGCGGGCTAGACCAAGCCTTAGGCCAAGCTTAGGCTGGCCGGGGGGGAAGAAGAGGAGGCTCTTTTTGGCGCCGCGACGCGGAAGGTACTGGTACCAGCATCCAGATCGTCCACCGTCGTATTTAGTGCGTTTTCTTTAGGCGTCTTTCGTTTTGGCACTACCACTGCTCTAGCGCCAGTTCTTGTTCCCCCGAGGAGGGAGAGGGTGCCAGGGTGCTGAGAAAAAGGTGAAGAACAGGCGAGATCAAGGAAGCACGGAGCTGAGGTGAAGAGAGCCAAGGTGGAGATGAGAGAAATAAGGTGGAGAGCCTAGTGGGGCGTGCAACGGTGAGGAAAGAGGAAAATCCACAACGACATCGCATCCCAAGAACGACATCCCATTCTTTGGCGCGGTAGGGCAAAATAGGAACAAACGAGCTGCAAGGTAAAATAACAAAAATGAGCGGAGAAGCGCGCCTGGAATTGAAAGAAGGGCAACATAAAAATACAATAAAAAAGTGAAAGAAAAGAAAGAAGGCGTGAGACAGAGCAACCAGGATCATCCATGCTGTGCAACTCCAACTTCAACAGAAAGCACATCGACGTTGTGCCATCCCGGTCCAATGACAGCAGACACAGGAATGGGAGAAGACCGCATACACATATGCAAGGCGCGTTGGCGGCAAAACGAGGCGTTTTCTGCCGTCTCTTCTCTTGTTTTTTTTGGTTTTTTTTTTTGTCTTCTTTTTTTAATTCTCATCGTCGTCTTTCCTATCAGAGTCTCGGTCGTTTTTATTTCAGTTCCGTTCTCTCACTCGTTTGTCTCTCACCCCTTATTTACCGTTATGTGCCGTCTTGTCCGTAAAGTGCCCTGCAGTAGCTTAAGTCCCCATCCCTTGCGTTTGCCCTTTTCGCCCTGGTTCCTCGGCATCAAAAACCCTTCACGGCTTCGCCCACCACACTCGAGATTTTGCAGCTTTCATCCGTTTTACTGATCTCTTTAGCTCATGTTGTCCAACAGTCCTCTCTTCCATTGCCAACCCACGTGCAATGAGTGGATTCTTGATGGACCAAAAAAGGACACCAGAATAATAGATGAAAGGAAGACGAGGCGATGAACGATGAAAGATGAAAGAAAATGGGGTCTCGTGAAAAGGTAAAGCGGTCCACAAAGAGAACACGGCGGTTAATGCGATTCGACATTGAAAAGTTAGCATTTCGACCCCGTTCTGGCCTGGTCTTGCAAGGGACGTGGGCCTGGCCACCTCGCCTCCCTTTTTGTTCCTCCTCCTCGTCCCCTCTTTTTGCTTTGCTCATATTGTCTCTTAATATTCCTGGTTTAGGAATAGAACGGTGCGAGGGTTGGGGTTTTTTGATGTAAATGCAATGAAACCTTGACAGCTTCCCCTTGGCCCCCCATCCCCTTTTTCTTCACATCTCGCGTTCTGACCATACAGACGACGGCATTTGTTTTCTTTCGTTTTTTAAAAAAAAAAAAAAAAATATCCCTTGCCTATGATCGTCTGCTAGTCATTAGCTTGCCCGTTGAAGCAACAGACCCCCCTCTCAAAAAAGCAACGCCGTGTTTATTTTATTTTTCACCAACACCCTGTTCCCCTTCTTTCCCCCTTCTCTATCAAAATGGTTGCAACCATTATGGCCCACGACCACGAGGGAAGGCGTTTTTGCTGTGTGGGACTTGAGGTGTTGGACAGAAGACGCTCCCTTTCCTCCCCATGCAATGCATGTTGGTTCACGACATGTACGAATAGCTTTCCGCGCTGATCCTCTCCTATTTTGACCATTTCTCGCTTCTCTGATAACGACGTCCATGTCGTAGGGTGGAGATCACCATCATCATGATATCAGGATACATGACGAAGAACATCGCCATCAAACTGAAACGAACTTCAGAAACAAAAAAGTACGCCGGAAATACAGCTGACGTCAAGACGGCTCCAACCAGGGATGAAAGGTCCAACTTTCATAAGAGGCAACAGACAAGCTCCCCATCAACCATCAACCCATCAACCCCCACTGACAAGTGTTGAACGGACAACAAATAGTGGACAACAGACATCAAGAAAGCACTTGCAGCCACTACGGAACAATTAAAATGCGCCGCAAGTGCTTTTCGGGTGCAAATACCGTGAAAGAGCGAACAACAGCCGACAGGGCAACAGCAACAAGAAACGCTCGGGAGAGCTGTCGATGGATGGTCCTAGGCGGTCTTTGGATAGTCTTTCACGGTCTTTTAATGGTGTTTTGACGGCCATTGATGGCCTTTAGATGATGGCGGCATTTTAATGGATTGCAGAACTTTGGTCTCGCATCCATAATGAAAAAAAAGACATCAGACTTGCGTCATATTAAATAAAATGCAAAATGTAGTCATAAAAAAAAAGCTGTCAAAATAAAGCACGAACCGGAACCATCAGAGAACTACCCGAGAAAGTCACCACTGAACAACATCGTCATACCACACAACCATCTTTCACATGACTAAAGACATGCACTCTCATCCCATGTCAACGTCGACAAATGCACTGCCTAAACTCCAAATGCGCGCGGGGCGGATGCCGGAAGCGTATCTTTCCGCGCAACTTTGCGGCGCAATCGCAGAGGTCGGTGGCAAATGGGCAAGACGGCCCAATAAGCAACTGATCGCAAGTCGCTCCCCTTACACGTATGTCGTCATGGTACGGTTTTCGTTGGTTTTGTTGTTTTTTCTTTCTCTTCTAAAAGACGAGACTTGAATTCTTTTTTTTTTCCCTTCGTATTCTGTACTTTGTACGTTTACATCCTCTACATTTCCATCCGTATGTGTACAAATATACGTACTTGGTAGCTACTTGGTAGCCTGTTCCGATAGCTCGTCGAAGTAGCTTTCTCGCCGGAGCTGTTCTTGTGACCGCGAGACTAGTCCGGGAGTTTCTTTTTATTACTTTAGTCAAGCCACACAAACAAACATCTCGTTATTTTTTACTCTTTCAGCTGTACTCGCCGTCGGTGACCAGACGAGAAATTTAACGAGGACGATTTGAGTGCGCCCAGCTGACTCCTCGGCTCGGCTGAGGTTTTGTTTTAGAAGGCAAGGTAGAGGGTGAAGGATAAACAGAGGCCAGGTCTGTAAAAGGTGTAAGGTGAAGGAGGGTAGGGAGATGTGTAGCATACGCGCGCGTGTGCTGTTGGCTCTTGTCTGCTGATCTCCCTTTGCCGGCCACCCACCACCCCCCCCCCCCCCCCCCTTCCCCCCACCGTTCAGCTCTCTTCAACGCAGAGTACGATCAAATTGGTTACTCTTATTTCGCCTCGACCGAAAAGCTATGAAAGAGATAAAGAAAGAAGCGGAGGGGAGAAAAGGGGAAGGGGAGCAACGAGTCAAGGGATACGACGTCGGATAGGAGACAGGGGAAGACGGGATGTTTCTTATAATATCGGGTAGTGAACAAGAAAAAGGGAAAAAAAGACGAAAGCAACAGACAGGCTGCAGGATGTTTCTCCCTTTTCAGAAACTAGCGATGCAAGCTCGTACATCGTGTGCCCACTCTGTTAAGGCAGAGCCAAAATAGCTACACATCGAAATCGATCATCGTCTCTTCTTTTAAGTGCACTCTTTCTCTCTTTATTTTCTTCAATCCCCTCCACTCTTCAGCCCTCCTCTCCCTCTCCCGTTCCTAGTTCGAGACGGAACTCAACCGTGGGTGTTCTCTCCTCTTTTCGTCTAGTTCGACTTCTCCATCGATTGCTTCTTCCCTTCTGGACCCTCCTTTTCTTTGTTTTCTTTCCATTCCCTCCCCCTGTGCCTACAACCACTACGTCAGAATCTCCTGATATTATTTGCTTTTTCCTGTTCGCCTTTTATGTGCTCAGCTAGCCGTTTTCTTCATCGTTCTTCGACTTCCTCTTCTCAAACGCAAATCGACTGCCTTCTAGACTGTTTTTTGTCTTTCTTGTCCCTTGTGGCTTTCGCCATGTGCTTTTCTGGTGGCCTCCTTTCTATTTTGATTTTCCTTCATACAGTACGTAATATTATAGGGTAGGAAAGGAGATCACCTGAACTTTTATTTTAGTTTTCGTTTTATCACGCTCTTACCTTTGGTTGTTGCCTATTCGGGGCAGCCTGTGATGAGATGCGTCGTCACTGTAAGGATAACCCTTCACTCGCTCGCCGTTTATTTTCTCTTTACGCACACACACATAATTGTTTTCCCTTTGCGCACTCACACGTATTCTATTTTCCTCTTACGACGACGATCTTCGTGTTTATTTCATGTAACCTGGGCTCGTTGTTCTTTCGGATCCCGTAGACGTAGTCGAGTGAGACGACCATTGCGCCTACACGCATCTTACCTGTCTCCTGCAAGCGATCAAGCAAGGAGGGGATCAGGAAAAGGGGAGTTGGCCGCGGGAAGAAGTAGGCCGAGATGGAGACATACAGAAATAGAAACGTCAAGCATCAAGCGTCAAGCGATCAATTTACAGGAGAGGGGAAGAGGAGGAGGCCGCAGGGAGACGGCAGGGCGGCAATTCGCATCCTAAAATAAACCACAGCAGCAAAATGTGGCGGCTGAGAGGGAAATCGAGGCGCACATGGACAAAAGAACGAGGGCAAATTAATTGATGTGGGGAGAAGGAAGCACAAAAATAGTTTGATAAAATAGATGGAGCACATCGAAAAGAAACCGAGCCCTTTGCACATATTATCACCAAATGCGTCGTAGATAATCAACAAAAGTCTACATCCAAACAGGAAAAGGGGGAGGGGTACCATGTGGGAAACTAATGAAGCCCTCGTTCTTTTTGCTCTTATTTCCTTCGTCTTTTCTTCATTCGATGCCTTCTTTCCGCTCTTCCATGTGCCGAAAGTGTCAGAAAATCGATAAACACAACGGCGGCTTGTTGTGGCTGCACGGCCAAACTACAAATGGGCGATCTTCCATACAGCCGTCTCCTTTCGGGTCGTAAGCGCTGCCCGCATCTGATAGTTTTGCTTCGGGAGGAGTTTCTACACAATTCCATGCAAGGGGTGTGTGATGCTGAGAACGTACAGAAGATGAGGATCAGATTGACAGAAAAAGAACAGAAACAGAAAAGATCTTGGCAGAGAGCCATGCAGCACTTGGATCGTATTCTCGTTAGCTGCGGCGACTCCGTGGATATTTTCTTTGTCCTAGCCGTGTGCGGGATGTCTCTGTCTCTGTTTTGTCCTCCCTTTCTTCCCCTTTCCTCTTTTTCTCTTTCGTTCCTGTCACTGTTCTTCGTTCTTTGTTTACCCTGCTTCTACGCAATTTCCCCCCTCTTCCGTTCTCTTTGTTCCTGCAAGCAAAACCGTTACATATACAAGGCCTCTTCGACAGGTTCAACACACATCGTGCATGTAACATGCAAACTAAGATCAATGGATCAATGGCTCTAGAGTAATGGATCAAGCCACGGCGAGTTGGGGCAGCACAAATCAAACGCCGTAGGTTTTTATACTTGCTTCTGTTAGAAAGTGCCATTACGACGGCTATTATCATTCAAGGGCGAAGCCTGATCTATGTTTATCAGTTTGTTGTTATTCTTGTCCTGTAATTTACTTGTCATACTTACTGTACTTTATTATGTCGTCCTTTCTTACTGTATTCCGTTCTTTCTTTCTTTTTTTGTGGTCCCTGTAAACCATTATACCTTCCCTGTTCGATCCCTTATCCGCTTCTCACACACGTTGCCGCAAATAGTCATCATTTATCATGAAATGTTCCGGGAGCGGGAGGACGGCCGCTTCCATGGGCCCCTTTTTACGGGACTGTGAGTTTTTTAAAGAGCAACACGAAATAAAATCCTTTGAGCCTTATCTTCTGTTTTCATAGCATCGTCGCATTCTTCATGAGATACACGATTGTTTGGTGCAGAGGAAACTGCATTTTCTTTTCATACTTCTTTATTTTTTGCATTTTTCTCTTATGTGTCTTGTTATTTTTAGGGGTCTCATCCGCATCGGCATCTGCCTATTGTTCGTATCGTCTCGCCGCGTCTCTTCCTTCACCCAGTGGCGTTCACGTTTACGAATGCGTCTGTGCAGCAACCTCTTCATTTTTGTTTGGATTGATGAAAACATGGGTGATTCGCGATGCGCAGTAAAAAAAAAGAAAGCTCGAAAAAGGAAACATCCCAATAGAACCTGAATTAACACACCATCTCATTCGTGTTCGGCCTCACTCACTCCTTGCTCCTCCTTTTCATCGCGTTTTACATGCAGCTGCGTCTTTATCACCAGTGCTTCCTTCTAGGCAGATATTTTATGCCCTTGTGAAACGAATACACTTCGCCGCTCTTATTCCCTTGCCTCATCCTTCACCCCTAGTCAAATTTTTAAAACAAATTCACATGCTTTAACCAGAACGCTTTACTCTTTGACCCATCTCGGCACGACCTGTAATTCCCCCGATCATAAAATTCCACTTCGGTCTCGCACTCGTTGCCTCTCCGTGAATGTACGTTTTCGCGATCCTCACACGCCTCGTCGATAAGTTTACGGGCCTTGAGAGGATGTTATGCAGCTCGCTCAAAAAAATGATAACTCATCAGGTACATAGACAATCATGATAATCTAGACCACTCTGCACATTTCCTTTGACGCGCTGTCCCTCAGCGCTTTCATTTCTAATATCGGCTGTCCCGGTTTGGGGGCCATCTTTATTTCTTCCCTTCCTTCATCCCGTCCTCCCCCTCCCTTCTTTACGTCCCTTATAGTGAGAGACAAATCGCACTGAAAAAAAGTGATGAGATTGAATGTTGTGTGATGAGCAAAAAGTATGGCAGCCAAGAGACGTCCATGCGGTGAATTAAAACAAAAATATTCAGAAAGAAAACTATTGAAAGACGAATGTGCATGGGACACCGGAAGCAATGTGCCTATGTGCACGCCCTGGTCGACCGTCTAGAACTATGACCTTCAAAATATCCTACATAAACAATACAAGGCAAGGACCGGGGATCAGATCAGGTCCCTTTGAGGCCCTACGCATTTTAAGATTTGATATTAGGACGCCCTTATGCCCCTATGCTCGTATGTCCTTCTCTCTATTATGTCCTCTGTATTTCTGCCGACCTGGTATCCTGGCTCTGGAGTATTGGAGTGTCTATTGTCTCCGCTCGTTGACTCTCAAATTTTCCCCACCCCGGAAATCCACCACATCTGAGCAAAGGGACACGGGCCGGATCCTAGAAGAAGGGAGCTCGGAAGGTATTTTGGCGCGGTTAAATATTATGCAAAAAGTCAATGAATGAAAAGGCAAAGAAAGGAAAGGCACAAGAGTCATCTATATCGCCTTATGGGATAAAACTACATCGTTATGACGGTCGGTATAAACAACACCGACACCGACATATGTCCTCTTTACATCGGTCATATTTCGCAAGTCCGATGCTCACTCACCGCACGCCCCCTCCCGCGATATTTCTCTATTTTGTTTACTTCACAGCAACGTACTCAGTGACAGTCCTAGCAGAATAATGTTGTGCCCGTTCTTTCGTCTGATCTGTTCGACATGCAATTTCATTTCGGCGAGTAGCCGGGTCTGGGGGTCAAAATGAAAGACAGCCGCCAGCCCCCTCCTCTTTTCTTTTTCGCTCTTCCATCCTGTGACCTAACATGGGTGGTGGCGATGAACTGATGCCAAGAGGTATTTAAGCTTTTTCTATCTTCATGTTATTGTATTGTACTACGACGTGCGTACTTGTTGACCCGGCACTTGTAGGCATCCAAATACTACCTCCTACAAAGAGTATCGGCGATGCGACTCGCATGACAAGGTATCACGATTCACTTTATTTTAAAATAAAACTTTTAATTGTTCTGTATTTCGCACTTTCCTACTTGTCGTCCCTCTCTCTTTATTTTTGGAGGCACCCCTATCTTGTCCCTGGCAGCATGCGGGTGTTGTTTAACCTAATTATTCGCCAGGGATGAGATGGGATGAGAGAGAGGGACGACAGTCCGTTTTCGTTCTCGAAGAAACAGTCGCAAAAGGGAAAAATAGGAAACAAAAACCAGACCAAGACGAATAACCACAATAATAGATGCACAGCGTATGATCAGACCTAACGAGAAAAACACCGCCCGATAAAAAGAGAAAGAAAAAAAGAGAACAAAGAAAAAAGAGAACAAAAATCAAGACAACAAAAGGTTACTCCGTATGATATCAAGTAGACAGTGTTAGGAAAAGGAGAAAAGAAGAGAACGAGAAGAGGAGGAAGATCAAAAAATAAAATCCATCTGCCGCTGAGCCCAAAAACCCGAAAGCCAAAAAGTATATAAAATAAGTACCCGTCCAAGAAGAGAAAATGTAAAAGGCAAGACTGAAATAGAACAATAGAACACAGAAAACAAAGACACCGGCCCAGATATGATTTTTTTTCGTGTTTTGGACGCGACACTCAACGGAAGGACCTCACACTGGTGAGCCGCCTGCAGGCGAGAAGGAAGACGGACGGGACGACAGGGCAGCGCCCTAGTGTCCCGACGAAAAGCCAGTGTAACACGGTGCCGACCGTATGATATCCTAGCCTTTTCCTCTTGTCCTCCATTTCCGCCACTAAAGACATTCGAAGACGATTGGAAACGTTGTACACAAGGAGAACGCGCGCAAGTAACTTTTTATCGGGGGATCTGATCAAAGAAGAGCTCGCTGTGGGAAAGAAAAGGCGACATGTAATCGCAAAAGAGGAGTGAGACAGGTCCCAAAAAAGGGCACGTCGACGTCGGCTACTACCGCCATGGGCCTGGAGCAGGCGGCACCTAAACGCCTTCCAGGGGTTGGACATAGGAGTAGTTGAAGTCTAGGAGGTTGTCCAGCATCCAGTGCTGCGGGTCAAAGAAGTCGTAGTTGGCCGGGTTCGTGTCGTAGGTCAGGCCCGCACCCAGCATACCGTTCGAGGCGTGACCAGCCAAGCCGGACGGGGCGGGCGTCAGCGTGCCGTTCGACGGCGGTGCGAGCAGGTTCGGCAGGCTGTGTGTCGGCGCGAGCAGGCCGTTGCCGCTGTCCATGTGCGTCGAGGAGGCGATGGACTCGTTGGCAGAGTCCGGGTTGGTTGGGTGCTTGAGTGCTGCAAAGAGGGAGAAATGTTAGGATCGGTAATTACAGAAGAGGGAAGGCTCCCCGGAAATGGCGCATAAAAAACTTACAAAAATACTTACCATCTAATGACCCACGGCCTCTAGCTTGGTACTCTTCCCTCCAGTGCCAAATCGAGTCAAACACCAAACTCATGCTGTGCCGACACCGCACCTTGAGCTGCAGACTGTCGTCGATGTTAAGCATCGTGTCGTCGTCCACGTGCGCGCGGTTTTGCTGCGTCTCGAGGCGCGCGCCGTTCCACATCTGCACCATTAGCTCCGCGAGTCGCCATTGTAGGTCGTTGTGCACCACGCTGGTAGACCGGATCGCGTTAATGGTCCGGTGGAACAGCTGCCGGCCCTGATCGTAGTCGATGGCTTGTGAGAAGAAGGAGCGCATCAGCTTGAGCAGCGCGAAACTTGCGGCGACGAGCATCTGCTGCAGGTAGTTTGTCGCATATTTGAGCGTGTCGATGCCGACGTGCTCCTGCGGAGACGACGGCGACGACACGGTGCTGTTGGCCAAGATCTCCTCCAAAAAGTTGACGGTCGAGCGCCACAGGCCCATCAGGTCGTCGAGGTAGCCGATGGTGGTGCTGGAGTCGAAGAAGCCGGCGAGGCGCAAGTGCAGGCCGGCGGCCTTGAGGTGGAAGGCCACAATGGGGGACAAATTGCGCGACATGATCTCGGCGTGCAGTTCGCCATATTCGCGGCGGAAGACGCGCATCAGGATGGAGCGGTGCTCGTCGCCGGCGACGCCGCGAGAGTCGCTGGCATTGCTATACATCTCCTTGGACACCTTGTCGCAGAAGCGCTCGATCTGCAGGCGCGCCTCCAGCTCGGGCGAGAGCTGGAAGGGACCCGACTCGCCGGACCGCGTCGCTAGCGTCCAGTCGTATAGCGACGACGCAGGCTGGCCGTAGCCCGTACCGATGTTCTGGGCGACAATGTTGCACACCGCCCAAGTGACAACGCGATCGTGGAGCTGGTCTTTATTGAGTTCGACGGCAACGCGCGTAAAGTCGTTGATGTGGTTGGGCCGGTGCAGGCCGATGCCGGTGGCGGTCTTCATCATGACACCGCAGAGAATGTGCGTAGGGTCGGACGTAGTGGTGCTCGTAGGCAGCGGCCATGTGCACAGCAGGCACATAGCCTTGACAACAAAATGCGAGCCGGGGACGTCGCCAATGGTCTTCCACAACAAAGTATTCAGTGGGGACGAGATGGCGGTGAGGAGCGTCGGGTCCAGCGTGTAGCGGCGGGCGGCCACGGCCACGATGGACCAGTAGAGTAACGGATGCTGCTGGTAGTACTGCTCGGGCGTTAAGGAGGAGTTGAGAAAGGGGAGGAAGGGGTGGTAGAAGAGCCAAAAGTCCTGGAACAGCTGGGCCTCGCCCTCTTCGGTGAGGCGCACCTCCTCCAACTCGCGCACGATGCGCGGCAGGTTGTAGGAGCCGCCTCGCTTGAGGTGCAAAAGTGAGGAGACAGCCTCGTCGGAGCCCATCAGCGACGGGTTGCGCGTGTGGGAGTAGATGTTGTTGTTGACGACGGGCGACTGCAGCTGCGAGTGTGTGGCACTCTCGTCCTCGGCCTCCTCGGGCACGACGTAGCCCTGGGAGCGCGCGAGCTGCACGTTATTGCGCAGACGCTCAATCTCCTTTTCCATCTCGGCATGCTTCGACCTCTTTCCTATGCGCTTGAAGTTGGACTCGATCTTGCACTGCAGCTTGAGCCGGTTGCAACGGGAACAGCTCCGGAACGGGTCTTGGGAGACGTCGCATCGTAACTAGAGAGAGGGAGACGTTAGCTTTGGACAGAAAAAGAGGCTGTAGTAGTGCATGCGCCGGGACGGCAACTGCTGCGGCTTACCTTTTGCTGGCGGCACTCGTTGCAAGCGCGCTTAACGCCCGGCTGGCGCTTCTTCTCCGACTGGTCGCCATCGTCGTCGTTAAGGACGCTGCCTGGGCTGCTATCAAATGCGCTGGCCGGGCCGCCGGCGCTTCTCTTTCGCTTTGCGCCGTTGAGGCCGGCGATGCTGCGGACGCTCACGGGGCTTGTCGGGCTTAATGAAGCACCGCCGCCGGCCGCGAGAAGTGGCGAGCCATCCATGCACGACACCAACCGGACTTGCAAACCCCCGAAAAAGGGTAAGTGGGGAAGGGGGGGCGAGGGTGAGGGGAGGAGAGGAGAGAGAAGGCTGAGGAAAGAGAAGGCTGAGGAGGACGTAGAGGAGGAGGACGAAGAGGAGGAGGAGGAATTGGTCGTGCGTTGTCTCAGTCGGGTTGGGTCGAGGTCGGAGAGGCGCAACGGCGGCTGGCGAGGGACACAGAGAAAGGCGACCGACAGGGGCGACGAGCTGGGAGACACAAAGGAAGGCGATTCGTTGGTGATGTGCGGAGAGTTCCGAGTCGCATGCGCTGGCGGGAGAAAACAGAAACGGAAGACTAAATAGGGAAACCCAAGTAGGGAGGATCTGGGTTGCGGGGGAGAGCAGAGGAAAAGAGAGAGAGAGAGAGAGAGAGAGAGAGAGAGAGAGAGGTAGACGAAACAGACAAATTAAAAGACAGGGAAAGAAGGAAGGCGCAATGCAAAGCAATGCTTCACGAGAACAAATGGGGCGGCGGCTCTTTCCAATGCTGTTCGCGATTTGTTTGGATTGAAGATTGAATTGGCAAGAGCGACCGACCGCGGAGGGGGCGGGGAAAGAGCAAAGAGGGTCGGCGAGACGTTGAGGCAGGAGGCAGAAAAAATTGTGACTCCTCTGTGCTGCCAGCCTACGAAGTGCCATAACGCTGCGCCAAAACCTTGCTGCCAGCAGTTAATACAGCGAGACATGGGCCCAGCGCTGCGACTGCGCCAAAAGCAACCCAAAACGGAACCAGGTAAAAAAAAGAGGAGTCGCTTTTGCCGCCGCCGGCGGATGATTGGATGGAAGGAGCAGAAACGACCCACAATTATTGCGTGTTCCTGCGCTCATTGGTGGCCAGCCACGAAGAAAACCATGCATGCCGTGCTCGCGACGCATCACGTGGGGCGCGCGACCCGCTCGAATGGGCAAGTGCTACCGTCGGGGCCATGCCAGTGTGCCAGTGAGAATGCGCCATACCGTCGCAGAGGTGGAAGGCGGAAGGCGGAAGGCGGAAGGCGGACAGCCCTGAGTGACCTGGGTTGGGGCTGCATCACCACCGCACATTCCTGCACAGCCCGGGATTCGCGCTGTATTGTACGGGGTATTATGGGGCAGCATTGGTGTGCTGCAGGAAGCAGGCAGCCTTGAAGAATGTAACGAGCACCTCGACCACTTGCAGTCCTGCTTCCTTCCTTCGAGGATGGTGAAGGCGAGCAGCTGCGCCAGCGCATTTTGGGAATTGCCTTTTTGCCGTCATGACTAATCCTTCCGACGGCTAACGGTTGTGCTCCTTCCTTTCACAGCGACATCCCTCCACAGCAGCAGCTCGACACACAATGCGGCAGCATTGTTGCTCGAGCGTAACGCCATACGAACTGCATATGAACAACGTGCGTGCAATGCATCTTACTTTTTATACCTGTAATACGAGCAGTAATGGGCAAATTCACTTGCAAACCTGCAGCCTTTTCCCCCTCCATGCTCTGGCCAGGGCCCTGTCGTCTTCCCGCTTTGGACTTAGCGACAGGACAGAGATCCACTCTTCCATCCATGACCCACTTATTGCTCTGTGTTCGCCGCGCCTTGTGACCACCCACTTTGCCTATTTTCACTGCACTTTGCGTTTGTTCGTCGTCCTGCCCACTTTTCTGCGTGCGCTGCTGTTTCGTTTTCTCTGCAGACTCCGCGATCGTTCCTGCTCGGTCGCTGCTTGTCCGACGCCCACGGTCTAGTCTTGCCTCCAGCCTATGACAGGCCCGCGTTGAGGCGCTACTGCTTACGTTTGCACGCCGACCGCCCCTGGCCATCGGCTCCGGTGTCGTTCCGTTACAAGGGCCCTTTTGCCCCGAAAGCCGGGTGGATCCGTTTTGGGCCTCAAGCATCCGGAACTGGACCTCATCCATTCACGGTGTTGCGGTGAGTGTTGCCGGGCCACGGGATGCGGGGGCACGGAGTCCAAGACGGCTGATTTTTTTTCACTGGGCAGCAGAGGTACTTGCATCATGGCCCCATCCGAGTCCACAGCGCCGGCCAGCGCTACCACGGCGGCCGGGACTGGGCCTAACGGCCGGATGCTGTTCAAGGGCCGGATCCTGCCCCCGCCAAGACGGGATCCGTACGCCACAGTAACGGTCCAGCCCATCCTGCCTGAGAGCAAGATCACAGCCGCGAAGCTGCGAGCGCCAAAGCGTGAGCAGCTCCCCATGCCATGCCTCACAAAGACACCATGTATCTGACTCCCAAAAATATGTGCAGCGGAGGTGGTCTATGTCAGCTCAACGAACATACGTCTCCCTTTTCTAGAGTCGAATGCACCGGCCGGCCAGCAGAACCAGGGTGGTCGCTCCGCTTGAGGAAGGGTGGAAAGCGATGGGGATAGGTCAATAGTTTGACAAAGCAGCCCCGGTCCGTCGTACAGATGCGCACGGGACATCGTGCACGGCACAAGGCACCTGTCGTGACGAACGCTGGCCTTTGTTTTTGTCGCACTGCGCATGCGTGTGCTGCAAATGCACAACGCACATGCGGGAGGAATAATGGTAGGAATGTGCCTGTGTCCGTACGTGTGTCTTTGTTTGACACCTGAAAGGTCTCTTCCATATTCTGAAAAGAGACTGGGGCATCAGGTGAAGGGTGCCAGCAATATATGACGAATCGAGGCGACAACCAGAGAGAGGAGGGGTATGTCTTCTTGGGAACAGAGTCCAGGCAAAGTCACTGGCGGGTGTCTGCCGACGGCTTGGCCGTGTGGCCGTCTTGGCCACATCTGGTGTTGTGCACCCCTACCATACACATTCTCTCTCCTCTTCCCACTCTATGCGCATATTGCTGTTCACTCTGCAGGATATTCCGTCCCCCTTCCGACATATATTAAGCTTCTTATGTAGGACGCACAAGCCAATCACACAGCAATCACACAACCAGTGAGCCATGCAATTGAGCCAATGAATATCCAAACGAGCGTCGTCTCTTACGCATGGCAGTACGAAGGATCATATGTCTGTGTTCGTTTTACCGTTCTACTGCCGCGCCGGGGAATTTGTTGAGCTGTTGTGTGTTGGTCTCGCGTTCAAAACACAGGCAATACGATATGCAACGCGCTTTTCTTGTTACCAACATATCGCAAATCAACCAAGAGGGGGCACCGTATGGAAGTCGGAAAAGAGGCTATTAAGTGGCTACGCGTCCCGGCTGTCCACCAGTGCCCAGGCTTGTGGCTAGGCCGTGCCACTGATGCTACTACGAAAGAACACCCTCTGCCGCCTCGTTCCCGTCTGGCAGCATCGGCTATGGCTTAACTGTCCGTCTGTGTCGTTTTCCTGGGCGCACGGATTTCGCCAAATTCTATTGTTCTTATCGCATATTGCACCTGCTACCTATCACATAACTGATATCGATTATCAGGTTTTCCCAGAACGCCAATCAGACAAACAGGCGAGCAAGCGATAGCCGGTCCAATGAGACCCGCGAAAATAGACAGCAGGTCATCTAGCTGCCTGCCAATGGTTCGCTCTGGTAAATATATATTGACAGAAGGCTACGTTTCAACGGCCCCCAATCCATGGGACCAACAAGTCAGCGGTAAGCTGCTCCCTGGAACAAACCGGTCCGTGGCCAATGTCCGTCCGGGTTGACGCCCGACGGCTGATCGCCGAGGACCGAGAATCTGTGGGGAGGGAGGGTGTAAACCGAAAAGTGACAAGAGGAGCGCCGAGAGCAGAGCCTCTGCATTGCATCACATCTCTCCCTGCTCTGCCACACACACGCATTCTGATCGGGCCTTTCCTGTAAGTGCAGTCTGTATCCGGTGCCTTTGAGCCGAATTCAATCTACTTAAAACCATCGCCTCGTCTCTGTGGCTATGAAGAGGGCGTGGCGATAAGTATTGGGCTTGATATCAATACCGATACTGTTATCTATTTGGGCTGCTGCCTTGGCCCGGTTTGCGCTGGCATGCTGGAGGCACCATGGACAAACAATAACCAGGCTCGGTGCCTACTCCTCGAACTGATGGAAATTCCGATTAAATGAAAGGAGAGGGTGTACATATAGCTGTCTGGTTTCCGGTGCTCGCAAGCAGTTGGAAATTATGCTGCTATTGTAAATGCCTTCAAAGAATACATGCCCTCACTTCCATAGTACGAATTGCGTCAGTGCCTTTCCATTTACAGCCATTGAGCGTCTGAGTATACGCCAGATCGGTTTGCTGCCCATTTGCTTATTTGCATACACTTTGTATCGGATGTATACATCAAGCATTAACAGTATTGGAAGTAGGCCATGGTTTGTGAAAATCGAATTCGTCGTCTTTGCACACAACTCAGCTTCTTATGCCTTCCTTTTTTGTCTTTTTTTTTTCCTACCAATTTCTAACACGGGTTTAAAATGAGATATGCGTAAAAGCTTACTCCAAGAGCTTTTGTGATTTGATTGTTTGTTTCTCCCTTTCCTTTGTCTATTTCTGTGCGTCTACGTGGCCATCCGAAGTCCCGATATGCCGATCCCAAGGGTTTCTCTTCGCTGGTGTTTTCCAGGTCGCGGATTTGGAGATCCTTTCTCCGCATATGTGGTCCAGCCTTGTCTTTGTAAGCTGGCGAGCAAGCCCAACCCCAGACTGGCCCAGACCGCCCCAGACCCGCCCCATAATCAACCCCAGGCCAGTCCGGGGGTGGCCTGGACAGGCCCAGGCCGTTGATACGCCTTCTCCCCCTCTCCATAGCCTCCACCACTGACGGGCTAGTCCAGGTTGGCCCCTCTGCTGCCTCCGGAGCACGCTCTATTTTTGGCGATGCGGGCAGTGAATCATGGCGTAGAGAGGACAAGCACAGGCGTGATGGGCGTCGAGGGAGATAGTCGATGTGAACAGGCCTCGTGTTTGTGCAGCGTACGCCATCGAACTGGGACTTGCCTAAGTCAAGAATCCTTATCGTGCTATCTAATCCATTGGCAGTATGTACTTGTTGACACCGTACGGAGTACCGGATGCCATGATATGTATGTCTCTTTCAAGGTGGAGCTCGCCTTGGACAGGCGTGCCGGATCGTGCGCCGGATCGCACGCCGGATCGTGCAGCTGTGTGTTGGCGGAGAGGTAGAGTGTCCACTGGAGCCTTGTCGGACAATGTATCACCGAGATGCCCAGGTCGATGGACTTTGAAGAACGAGACACGATGGCGAGGCCGACCCACTACCCTTCTCCAAACAGCCTTGTGTTAAGAGGGTCCTTTTGGTTGATGTACGAGGCAGGAGTTGGAGAAAGTCGAAATATACACAACGAGCTGTGTTCTGGATGGAGCAGAGATAAAAGTGGGATATAGAACAGTTCTCTCAGAACGGTATATATTTTCTGGGAGAGGGTATGCCTCTTCACAAGGCTTCCAGCCATCATTATGACTTGGGTGGTATGTGGCGATCATGCCCACAGCCTCGCTAGTTTATTACGATGAAAAGATGTACTCGATGATGACTGCATAACGTATGGCATCTTGTTTTTGCTTCAATCTCTCTCTCGTTTTTCTTTTCTATTTTTTAAGAAAAAAATGAAGAAGTCTAAAAGTAGTCGGTCATATTGAATTTATTCATATATTTAACTATCTTCATCCTAAATAGATGAATGAATTGTAGATGGCAAAAAAATTGATTTCGCAGCAATTAAAGCTGGTGATGTTTACCGCTCTATTCACACTCTCAAGCGTCGATGTCGCCGTCTCTGACCATAACTTGCTGAGTATGGAGTACTCTGTACGCCGTCCTTCTGCCTGAAAAGCTAACAACAATACCAGCCCCCAGCTAAGTGGCACGGTCCATGTGCATCACGACTCATGAGTTCATGGTCGGCTCCACCAAGACCGTCACACATTCGCAACGCACGGTCCTGACCAAGAATGGGCGTGAACAAGATGCTCGACGAGACTTGTCTGTTGTCTTTCCCAAGCACAACATTTGTTTTTTCTTCTTCTTCTTCAAACTTTGCACCTCCGCATTTTCTTTTTTGCCACTATGGAGCTCCCTAGACAACAGAAACGACGACACCAAGACACGCCAAAAGGGATCTAAAACGCGCTGGCCACGTTTTTGTGGACTGGTCAAGAGTCAGTCTGCGGGGGAGGTCACAACTCAAGCGAGTCAAGCTCGCACGTTGATGTTTTAGCATGAAGACTGTAAAACGCCTCGTATGGAAGAGCTCATGTGAGCTCTGGTGTGGATAATGTGAGTTGTGTCGTGATGCTTGGAAATCATGTTGGAGTTTAAAACTTGTGTGTGGACATGGCCATTGACCTGACGCTTGCCATTGTTTGACAACGAGCGGCTTTCCCTTTTTGTCTTTCTATGGTCAGCTTCCATGTATTCTGTCATATTTTTGTTTCTTTTTCCTATTTTGTTGACATTGTTATCTCGTTTATTTCCACTGCCGTCGTGCATTATTTCCTCAAGTACGGAGTACAGAGGCCGATACCGTTCCAGCTTTGCAGTAGTCACTTTACACTGCCTCTACGGAGTACTTGTCGTCGTCTTGTCAGTGGTCGTCCTGTCTTCCACTTCTGTTTGGGTCTTGCCATTGGCCTCCCACACTGCGATCCCCCCAAAAGCCCAAAGGCTGGGGCCCCGCTCCCGCTCCCCAATTTTTTTGCGAGCATTGGGGTCGGCAGAGGAAGGTACGGAGGTACTTCAGCTTGCTGGAGAGGAAGGCGCGCATGGCAGAAAAAGGAGGCGGCAGAAAAACGAGAAGGTGCGAAGCTCAAGCGAGTCAGCGAGTCAGCGAGTCAAGCAAAGAAAAGGCAAGCCGAAAAAGGAAAGAACATCGTCGTAAAATGCACCGCCCAGACGCGGCGTGGCGTGTTAGCCGGGCTAGTGGCTGTCTATTACCGAGCGATGTTGCCGAACACCGCTTCCCCGAAATGGTCACGTAAGGAGGTGCGTCGCAGGCGGAAAAGCATTTCCCGGGCCCGTTCTTCCCCAATTTCCCCAGAGAAACCACAGATATTATTGTCTGACAGCACGGAGTAGCGCCGCCGCCCCCAGCAAAACTCAATCCATAGCGTGCCATAGCGTCCATAGCGTCCACAGCGGCATTTCCGTATCTTACGATTCAGCGTGTTTTGTCAGTTTCCGAGAGCATCAGTGCTTTCTTTTTGAATTTCCGAGGACCGCTGCAATTTTGCCGTTGACGAGCTCTGAATCATTTGCACTGTCTGTGGTGAGAGCAGTGGTTTTCTGGTTTCTCTTGGTCATTCTCGGCACCGAATTGGGGAAAGAGTGTTCATGTAGAGAGACATACGACGTAAATATAAATAAAATAAACAATAAAAGAAGAGAAGAAAGAAGAAAACTCCATTATTAGTCCCTCTCCTTTCTGCCTGCGAGTTCCTGTCTATCCATGTCAGTCACTGCTGGCCTGACCAATATGGTTGTTCTAGAACCGCTGATGTCCGGAGGCCGGAGAAGACGGCACTTGGGTGCATAAGCTGTCCTGCTCGATCTTTTTATTTTTACTTTTATTTTATCTTAGGGTCTTTTCTTCTAATCATAGGGGACGGCTTGCCCCCCGATCGGCAGCCTCTGGTTATTCCTCGCCCTCCCTCTCACCATGAGCTAGGCTTGCACTGACTCGTCGTGCGTCAGATTTGCTTTCTGATCTGGGACCGTCTTTTCTTGCGGTGAAGAAGAAATATGGAAAAGGTGATTGAAATGTATTCAAACAGAAACCTGTCTTCTTCGAAGCCATTGGCATCTTGATTCCTGGCCACGTTGGCCACCTCCATCCGGTCAAGTGACCCCGACAGACACAAAACACAGGTTGACAGGACTCGTCTTGGAAAGTCGGAGTGTCGGTTCCCACTTTGCGGAGAACGAGGTACGCTCCGTGGTTGTTGCAGTGGGCTCTTGGATGTCGTCCTTGGCGAGGCTTCAGGCGACCTTTGACTTGGCACGAGCGATGGGGTTGTATGGTCCGGGTCCACAACCCATCCCACCCAAGTACCTTTTTTTCTGCTTTTTCCGTTTTTGTCTTGTCCTGTGTCTACCAACGGCACTGACAAGGCCACACTCTCGGGTATCGTGGCCAATGGCGGCACATTTCTTTTGGAGTTGCAGCTTTCTATGTCAGAGCTGTTCCGTTCCGCCGTGTTTGGGAAAGGGAAGCATTGTATGAGGCATCTTCAACCGCGAAAGGTGAAAGTACGACTGTTTCCAGAATGGTGTTTGTAGAACGCCCCTTCTCGCCTTTATCTCTCCCTCCCCATCTTGCCCCAGCTTGATATCAAACCAGCCATGGATCCTCCATCTCACTAGCCGCCCTTCAGATGGTCTGCAGACTTGAAAAGTGGACAAGCATGTGGACATGGCCCCCGGTCGACAAGGCAAAGAGGGCCAAAGAAGTAAACAAAATGGGCGTAGTTGCACTTCGTCGATGCCCTTTCCAACTAGCGTAGCACAGCTTGTCCACACGCCCCCTTCCCATGATTTCATGAAGAAAAATCGCCATCAGACCCGCCCGCCCAGTGCACCATTCCCCAAGTTCACGCCTTCGACGCCTTCTCCAGTCTTCAGAACTCCGTATCAGACTTGCTCGTTTGCCAGCCTGCCCCTCAACGCGTATTCTCTCGGGGCCGGACTTCTATCCCCGTACTCGGAGCCCACTTCTCTCATCTGCTGCCTCTTCTCTATCCTGGTCTCCATTCCTCTGATCCACTGGACCCTGGCCACACGCCCATTCCCTTTTCATATTGCCACGCTCGAGTTGAAGTCGTCTGTCCCTCCATGCCACACACGTCCCCTCCACACTTCATCTCGCTGCCCCTTTCACACCCCAGACTATCCCCCAACCCCACCTTCTGGCGGTTTACTTTTTTTTTTCTTTGTCAACGAAGGCCCCCCGTCTTTTACTGTTTTTCTACGTGGATTTTCCTTTTTTTTCTTCCATATTCTGCGTTTTCCATTCCCCTTGTCTCTGATCTCTTGTCACTCCCCTCATGTTCTTTCCTTTTCTCCCTCTGGTTTTTGTATCTCTATTCCGTCATTGGATTTGTCTAAACAAAACAAAAGTTGTGTCTTTTCTTGCAGTTCGACTGTAAAACGGCACCTTACACACACTGCACACGACACAAGAACACAACAACACACGGTACAGCACACTCACTCATCGAATCAGCTTATACCGTTTTCACCCAACCTTCACCCCGGCGCCTTGACGCCTCACAACAACCGACCACAACTCACAACATTCCTTTTCCGTACCATCCCACACCCACACACACATACACACAATGGCTACCGAAGTCGAGGCCCTAGTCGGCGCTGCTGGTGCCGCCGGTGCCGCCGGTCCTGCTGGCGCCGCTGCCAACGCGGCGCGGGCCAAGAACCCCAACAAGGTGCGCAAGCGGGCACCCAAGGCCTGCCTGTCGTGCCGCGCCCGCAAGGTCCGGTGCGACGTGTCGCAGCGCGGCCGGCCGTGCATGAACTGCTACCTGGACAGCGAGACCTGTGTCGTGACCGGCCGTGCCTCGCGGCTGCGCAAGTCGCAGCGGCCGGCGACCACAGCGACGGGGGCGGCTCCCACGAACGGTGCGGCTGCCCCGGCCGACGAGGCAGCGACAGCAGCAGCAGCTGCAGCCGCCCAGCCTGCTATCCCTTCTCAAACTGACGGCCACGGCGCCGCCGCACACACGCACACTCATGCAAACTCAGTACCCCAGCAGAATGCCAGCACCACCGCCCAAAGACCACAGCTGCAGTCGCACGCGTCGCATCATGGTCACAACCACGGCCATAATCACAGTCACAGCCACAGCCACAGCCACTCGCATTCCCACGCACACGCGCACCAATACGGCTCGCCGCAGTCCGACACCGGGTCCCGGCACCAGACCGTCTCCATCAAGGGCTCGCCGTCCACCACACGCGAGAGCGAGCCTCCTCAACAGCAACAGCAGCAGCAGCAGCAGCAGCAGCAGCAGCAACAACAGCAGCAGCAACAGCAAGTGAACGAGGCTGTGCACAACTCGTCACCTATGGCAGCCCCAGAGATGGAGAGCTTGCCGCAGATGCACAACGAGCAGCATCAGTCGCAGCAGCAGCAGCAGCACAATGAGCAGCACCAGCACCAGAACCAGCAGCAACGGCAACAGTCGCACAACCATTACGACCACAACCACAACCACACCCACCAGCCGCGCTTCAACAACCTCCACGACGACCTCCGCAGCGGCCCGAGCAACGACTTCCTCGGGTCAGCCGCTGGCGCGTCAGGTATGGGCATGGGCATGGGCGGTGCGGCGCCGTGGGCAGCCGAGCAAGGGCTCAACATCAGCGCCGACATCACGTACTCGTACTACCCGTTCCTGGCCATCAGCAACCTGTCGGGCATCCTGCCCCAGGACGTCAACTACCTCGAGCTGCAGGGCTGCCTGCGCGTGCCCACGCGCTCCATCCTCGACGAGTTCGTGCAGCAGTACTTCTTGCACGTCCACCCGCTGCTGCCGCTCTTCAACGAGGGCGACTTCTGGGAGCTGTACTGCCAGCAGGGCAGCGGCAGCGTGCCGCCCGCAGGGCGCATGTCGCTGCTCGTGTTTCAGGCGCTGCTGTTTGCCACCTGCAACTTCGTGTCGCGCACCAGCATCCGCGCGCTCGGGTTCCCCACGATCCGTCTCGCCCGTGCCGCCCTCTACCGCCGCGCCAAGCTGCTGTACGACTTTGAGACCGAGTCGTCGCCCGCCGCCATTGCCCAGGCCGCGCTGCTGCTCAGCTTCTGGTCGCCCTCCACCAACTCGGGCACCAAGAACCCCAACACCGCCTGGCTCTGCACCGCCATCCAGCAGGCCAAGCTCGCCGAGGCCAACCACTATGCCTCGCTGCCGCCCGACAGCCGCCGCGCCAACACCCTCAAGCGCCTGTGGTGGTGCTGCATCATCCGCGACCGCGTCATGGGTTTGGGCGTGCGCCGCAGCATCCAGATCACGCGCGCCCATTTTGATTTGGAAGCCAACCCGCCACTGACGCGGGCCGACCTCGCCGACGAGATTGAGCGCTCGCGCGTCTACAACCCGGGCACCAAGTCGTGTCTGATCGAGATCCTCGTGCACATGGTCGAGCTGTGCGTCGTGCTGACTGACATCCTGACGCTCGTCTTCCCCCAGGACGACACGCCCGGCTGGGGCCGCCAGATGGCCGACAGCGACGCGGGGCGCGTGCGCCAGTGCAAGATCGAGCTGCGTCGCTGGTACAAGGACGTGGCGCTCAAGTTCCCCATGTTTGGCGGCAGTGGCGGCAGCAGTGATGGCAGCCCGAACAGCAACGCCGGCCACTCTGGCGGCGGCGTCGCGCGTCTCCCCAACAGCGGCCGCGAGTTTTACCACGACTCTGTTATCCTGTACACGAACCTCATGTACATGTACTACCACTCGTCGCGCGTCGCCCTGTGCCACCACGAGGTCCTGCACATGGCCGTCGCCAACGCCGCGCCCGGCTTTGCCAACGGCGGCGGCAGCAAGGCGGTCCCCGTCATCTACGAGAACCGCTATGAGCTGCAGGATGCCGCGTCTGGCGTCACCGAGTGTCTCAAGGAGTTGATCCAGCTGCGTTTGGCTCGTTGGCTTCCCATTAGCGCGTGAGTACTCCTTCGTTCTTCCCTTTAGTTGTGCCCTTTCCTGTTTCACTCCGCTCCTTCCTTGCACCCATCGCACCTTCCTTTTCTTGTTGTGAAACACCTTCTAACGTACATAGTGTCGCTTGTACGGCGTTGCCCCTTTTCCTGCATATCCTCGACGTCAAGCTGTCGAACTCGGCGGCCAACAACAACAGCAACAACAAAAACAATGGCAACCCGTCCGCCAACACGCCCAGCGACGGCAGCGGCGGCGACGGCAACTCCACGTCTGCCAGCTCCGCCCTCAAGCAGCACCGCCTCAACATCCTCATCGAGGCCATGAAGACCTACCAGCCGCAGTACGACGGTGTCGACTGGGTCAGCGAGACCATCCGCCACATTGTCAACCTGGCCCAGCTGGACGGACCTGCCGCACCGGGCGCCAACGGTAATAGTACCAACGGCGGTTCGAATAATAATAACAACAACAACGGTGGCATCTCCGACTGGACCGACATTTTGGCCTCCAACCCGTCGTGGTACCTGCGCCTCGCTCTGACCATGGACCTGGCCCTGAGCAAGAACCGCATGCCCGAGGAGCGGGACTTCCCCGTCGGCCTGCGCGGCCTGTTCACGGGCGGCTTCAGCTCGATCCGGAACCTGCGTCTGGGCTACAACAAGGACGGCAGCCGGATCGACAACAACAATGGCAATGGTGATAATGGGAATGGCAACAGTGGAAACAACGGCAACATGAGCACCGACCATGCCAACAACACAGGTCGTAACTCTCAGTATACGCCTGCCAACAACACCAACATGGGTAACATGCCCGCGCCGTCGCAAGCTACCAACCTTCCTAACAACAGCATGCCTATGGACAACAATGCCAATGTGAACATGCACGTCGATGTCTCATCCCAACAGCAGCAGCAGCAGCAACAGCAGCAGACGATGCCCTCTGCCCCGACGCCAGGCATCGTGAACATGATGGATGACCCTGCGTCCGTCGCCGCTGCCATGGGCGCCGCGGCCAACGGCGGTCTCATGGGCGGAATCGGTGGTGCCAACGGGCTCGGTGGTCTGCCCGGCGGTGTCCCCGGCGGCCTGGGTGACTTCCCGGGTGGCGACTACTCCGCTGCCTTTATGCTCGCACCGCACCACCTCGCCATGAGCATGGGCATGGCCATGGGCATGGACATTGACATGGACCTTGGCGACATGGACATGGACATGTCGGCCTTTCCGCCCAACGCCCTGCTCACCCCGGGCATGGTGACGCAGCTGCCGTCGTCGGACGAAGAGACGTCACCCGCGTCGGTGTCGGCCGGGACAGCGAGCAGCGAGGCGGCCAACTCGCCGCCAGCCCAGCAGCAGTACCAGGCACAACAACAGGCGCAGCGCAATTACATGGCCCAGAACGGTCATCCGAGCCACAGCCAGCAGCACGCCCACCAGCACGGTGGAGCGATGCTGGACGCCTACACGTTCAACAACGGCAACGGCGTGGACGGCAGCGGCAGCCCGGGCACGACCATTACGGACATGGATGACCACCACGACGGTGGCCACCACCACCATCAGGCTGCGGGCAACAGCAGCAAAAACAGCAGCAAGCAAAACAAGGGCTGCCGCCATGAAGCCGAGGGTGACGAGTGGATCGAGCCGGCCTGGGACGACGAGGTGCCCGAGATGCGCGAGGGCGACCGGGACACGGCCCGGGGCCTGCTCGAGGCCATCGGCGAAAATGCGTAGAGAGTGGGTGGACAGGGCAGGATATGACAAAAACCGGCTGGATGGAAACAGGATCACGGCATTGAATATTGGACAACACATAAAAAAGGAGGCTAGCATTTTGATTTCCAACTTATTTATGATTTATTTTTAATTTAATTGATCAAGCAAGTTTATGGTTCTTTCAAAAATATCATTTTCTTCTAACGAGTCTCGTACATACATGCAGCCATACGGCCATGCTTCTATAAAACCAAAACGCAGGCAGTGTTCTATGCTAGGGAGGTCTTCCCTCTTATCGTCCACATTGGACATCTACAGACTGCTCTTGGCCGTCTCTTCCTCGTCCTCGAGCTCCGAGAGGTACTTCTCCGCCTCGAGCGCCGCCATGCAGCCGGTGCCCGCGCTGGTGATGGCCTGCCGGTACCGCTTGTCCTGCACGTCGCCCGCCGCAAAGACACCGGGCACGTTGGTCAGTGTCGTGCCGGGCGTCGTCACAATGTAGTCCTCGTCGTCCGTCTGCACCTGGCCCTTGACCAACGCGGTCGCCGGGTCGTGGCCAATGGCATAAAACAAACCGTTGGCCGCCAGTGTCTCCGTCGCGCCCGTCTTGGTGTCCTTGACCACCAGCTCGCTCATCAGGCCCTTGTCGTCGCCCTTGACCTCCACGCCCGCCGAGTTCCACCGCACCGTCACCTTCTTGTGCGCCAGCAGGCGCTTCGCCATGATGTTGCTCGCCCGCAGCTTGTCGCGGCGCACCAGCACGGTCACGTGGCTCGCGTACTTGGTCAGGAACATGGCCTCCTCGGCGGCCGAGTCGCCGCCGCCAATGACCACCAGGTGCTTGTCGCGGAAGATGGGCACGGCGCCGTCGCACACAGCGCACGCCGAGATGCCGTTCTGCCAGTAGGTGTCCTCACCGGGCAGGCCCAGCCGCCGCGCGGACGCGCCCGTGGCCACAATGACGGCGTCGGCTGTGTGGAAGTCCTCGGGCGACCACTCGGTGGCGTACTTGAAGGGGCGCACGGACAGGTCGAGCGAGGCGACGGTCTCGGAGATGATCTCGGTGCCAAAGTGCTCCGACTGCTTGCGCATCCGGTCCATGAGCTCGCTGCCCATGACGCCGTCGGGGAAGCCGGGGAAGTTCTCGACGTCGGTCGTGGTCGTCAGCTGGCCGCCGGCCGCGATGCCGTTGGCGAGGAAGCCCTCATAGAGGACGGCTAACAAGTTAGGACGAGACCCAAGAAATAAAGGACCAGTGGAAGTGGAAGAACATACGCTTCAGGTTGGCGCGGGCCAGGTAGACGGCGGCCGTGTGGGCAGCAGGCCCAGAGCCGATGACTGCGATTGTGTTAGCAGCGTCTCTGCAAACTCAGACAGAACCACCCCAAAACCCAAGACCCAAGACCCAAGACCCAAATACGTACTGACAACCTTGCTGTGCATGGTCCTGGCGCTCAGCTTGTGCAGCTCGCTGGGCGTGTTCTTCTTGGGCGTGGTGGATGTAAAGGCGGCGATCCAGAGACCAGAGGCACCCGTTCGTAGGGTGCGCCGAGAGAATGAGGAAAACAGCGTGGCGACGGGTATAGTCGTCTGGGATAGAGAGAGAGAGGAAGTTGGAAATCGGAGATCGCGTCACTCGAGAAGATTGTGCGGTCGTGGTGTGAGGGAAGATTTTTATACAAAGCGGCGCGAAGCGGGCGGAAGATTCTAGTGAGACGCCACTATTTCAAATGCCCTTCGGCGCGGCCGCGGGGCAGTTTGCGACGTGGAGGGTGAGGAATCGGAGCCGCTAGAGAGAGCCCCTGTGGTGCCTGTTTGGGCGGGCTGACAGATCAGTTCTAGTGGACGGACACCAACCAAAGTCCCCTGAACCAACGGCCGTCGTGGCTGTCGTTTTGCCGCTCGCACTTTCCATGTCGTATTCACCGAGGCTGTCCGAACTGGTCCGGGACCCACTTTCCATGTTACATAATCCAAATTGCCGCTCCTGCCTTGGGGGCGCACGAAGCTGCTTGAGCTGCAAGCTGCTTAGGCGTCTGACCAAAGAGCTGCATGTTGCATTCTGACCAAACAGCCTCCAACCAAACACGCTCTCAGTAGCCATCGGCATTTCGACGTTGCACCTCCGAGCTCTCACCCGACAGACTCAACACCCCCCTCCTCATATACAACGTCCTTTGTTTACCAGTCTCGCAGCGATGACCTTCGACCGAGCCGTTCCCCGACAATAGAACGAACCGACAGCCTTTCCGGCCGAGCTCCTCGAGGGCCTCCCTCCCCCTGCCCTAGGCAGCCCCTGGCAGTCGCTTGGCCGTGTGAGCCATGGACTCGTCATCGGGCACGGGCGTTTCGACCCTCATGCGGCCGCGTGTCCTTTCCGTCGTCATCATCACCGCCACGGCGGCCGTCAGCATTGGCGCCGGAATATGGTACGAGAGCTGGCGGCAGCGGAGGGCCGACTCTGCAGAGCTTGCCGCGGGCGGCGGCCTGCATCGACGCAACGCCGTTCGACGCACGCGACGCGCCTCCCTCGCCTCCGGACCTAACGGCCTCGCCGCCGTCGAGCCCCACGCCACGACAAACGGCGACGACTCTGCAGCAGCGACAACCGGAACCGCGCCAGCCACCGACGAGAACAACATCAGCAATGTGCGTCCGCTGCAGGGCGGCGGCACCGGCGCCGGCGAGGACCGCGATGGGACGGTCGTCGACGACGGCGAGATGGACGAGCGGTGGCTGGACGACATGGCCCAGCCGAACGCGGTGCAGCGTGCCGGCCACAACATTGTGAACCTGCTGTTCCGCGTGTCCGAAGACAATGCGCGGCGCAGCGCCTACGTGCACCGCGGCTGCGCGTGCAACGCGTGCGGCATCGTGCCCATCCGCGGCATCCGCTACCGCTGCGCCAACTGCGCCGACTTTGATCTGTGCGAGACGTGCGAGTCGCAGGGCCTGCACATCAAGACGCACATCTTTTATAAAGTAAAGGTGCCCGCGCCGCCCTTTGGCCCGCGCCAGATGCAGCCGGTGTGGTACACGGGCGACCCGGACGGCTTCGTGCGCGGTCTGCCCAAGTCGCTGATTGCGCGTCTGTCCCGCGAGACGGGCTTTGAGCGCCAGGAACTCGAGGCCTTCTGGGAGCAGTGGACGTATATGGCCAACACGGAATGGCGCGACGACCCGGACGGCTTGGGCCTGGCCATGGACCGCAAGACGTTTGAGCGGTGCCTGGTCCCCTCGGGCGGCTATCGGCACGCGGCGCCGAACCTGATCCACGACCGCATGTTTGCCTTTTACGACACGAACAATGACGGCCTCATCGGCTTCTCCGAGTTCTTGCACGGGCTGTCGTACCGCAAGCGCAAGGACAAGCTGCGCAAGATCTTTGACGGCTACGACACGGACCGTGACGGGCTGGTCAACCGTCGCGATTTTCTGCGCTTCTTCCGTGCCTACTACGTCCTCTACAAGCAGATGCACAAGGACATTCTGGAAGGGCTCGACGACCAGGTGATGAGCAGCATCGAGACCCACCAGCTGGTGGGCAACCGGCAGCCGCTCAGCAGCTTCTTTGGGCGAGACGGCCGGCTGCCGCACGCCGACGTGCGGCGCATGATGGGCGGCAAGTTCATTGACCATGTGATGGGCGAGGTGCGGGTGGCGGACGGCGTGGACGGTGTGGTGGCCGAGGACCGGCCGGACATGGCGGACCGCGAGGAGCTTTTGTCGCTGCTGTATACGCGATCGGAGATCCGCATCAACAGCGAAGGCATCTTTGAGGAGAGATACTTTGCGAGCGGCGACAACAGCGGCGATGAGCACGACGATGGCCCGGCCGTGGTCAACTACTGGGATGCGATGCTCAACCCGCCGCGGACAGTACAAGAACTCCCGTCGCTGCTCCTGGGCCAGCGTGACCCGTCGGGCCTCAACGCCGACCTTTTTGTGTCGACCGAAGACAACGAGTACGAGCTGGGCGACGACAGTGCGGCCATGGGCATCGCCGCGATCCGAAACGCGCTCGCGGGCGGTAACAACGAAAATAACAGCGACGACGCTGCATCCACCACGGCCGTCGTTGACCAGCCGCTGCCTCCCTTGCAGGCATCCACCGCCAACAGACACGCTACGAATACGACCACAACCACAAATGTAACAACGGATGCAGACCCAACCCAGAGCACCGCCCGCAACCACCTGGCCGGCCGTGGCGAGGGCGTGTCACAGCTCGACAGCTCGACGCCCGAACAACAAGAGGCGATCACGACTAACCCGCGGATCCGCACCAACATGTGGCGGTCGCCGACGACGGGCCAGCTGGGGGCACGCGAAGAGGCCTTTATGCGAGCGCACCTCTCCAAGGCGGCCAAGGTGACGGCGCGGCGCAAGCTGCACGACCGGTGGATGCGGCGGCAGTTTTACCTGGACGAAGAAGAGGGCGCGACGGCGCCGGGCAGCTGGAAAGACGACGCGGACCTGCTTACCAAGGCTGGTGAAGGCGAGGGAGAGGCGTCATCCTCGTCCAAAGTGCGGTTTACCGAAGAAACGGCAGCGGGCGACGAGCCTGCTGCCGCCAACGCTGAAAAAGCGGCGCCCAAGCGCAGCCGCCTCGCCGAGATCCCCGAGTCGGAGCGCGACGCGGGCCGCGAGGTGCTGTACCAGGTGATGCAGCAGGCATTCAACGAGCTGCTGGACATTTTGTTCCTACGAAAGGAGGACCTGGCGATCGCGTCGGCCGAGTCGAAGCAGGACCGCGACAAGTACCGCCACCTGTTTGCGGATATCGACGTGTCGGCCAGCAGTCAGGTGCCTTCGCCTTCGAAGAAGAAGCCGGCTGCTGCCGGGTCAACGTCCGCTGCCAATAAGGCGGTCAATGACATGACGCTGGAGGAGATGCTGGCCCAGACGGGGTACGAGGTGATTGGCGGCGTGCCGACCGAATTGTTAGGCCCGCCGCACTCAGCGGTGAATGCCACCGCGACGACAACGACAGCATCAACAGCGCCAGCGCCCGAAGCCAACGAGGCCGAGATTGCCGTCGTGGAAGAGGTTCTCGAAGAGAAGGTCGAGGTCATTGATGAGAAAGCCGAGCTACAGGAAAATACGACTGTTGAGGAGGCACATGACCAGCTGACCACCGAAGCTGCGGTTGAGACCGCCGACGAGGACGCTGCTGAGGACACTGCTGAGGACTCTGCTGAAAGGGCCACTGCTGAGACCACCGTGAAGAGTGCAAGCGCCCCGGGCAGCCCGGTGGCCGACATTCTCATTGTTCTGGACGACGTGCCGGAAATCTCGCTCACGGCGGTCGCCGAGGCCGACAACGACTACCGCGACCCGACCCTGCCGCAGTTCCGGCCGAACACAGAGACCGAGTACGCGGCTCTAGTGCAGGCGCAGGCACAGCAGGCGTCGATCCAGATTCCGTCCCGGACCCCATCGCAGGCGGCGTCACTCGTCGCCGCGTCCACGGCAGCCACAGTAGCCACAAGCTCCGAGGGGCGCAGCTCGCCCGGTACGACTACGCCGCCCGTGGAGGAGACGCCCGTGGAAGAGACGGCGACGACTATCGAGGATGGATATGAAGAGGACAATGGCGCCGACAGCGAAGACGAGCCACCCAGTCATGCCAGCAAAGCCAAGGCCACGGAAAAGGGCAAGAACAAGGCGGAGGATGTCTCACGGGGTGTCGCGACGGGTGTGGAGAACATCGATCCCCATGAGGGCGGGGAGGCTGCGGAAGCTGCCGTCGAGAAGGATAAAGAAGGTGATGACAACAACGGCACCGCCGACACCGCCCCCGAGGATATTCCCCACTCGACGCTGGTGCAGTGGAAGCGGCTGGACCTGGCGGAGCAGGAGGCGCAGGTGCGGGGCGGCTGGGGCAAGCTGAGCTACGAGGAGTTTGAGGTGATTTTCAAGCAGGAGGAGCAGTCGAGCAACCGGCTCGACTACCTGGGGAGCTGGATTGACTTTTGTATACCGTGAGGCGGGAGGTGGTCGCGTTGTGGTCAGTCTCTCAGCCTTTTGTATATTATTATTTAACTTTCATAACTTTGGGCAAGGAAAAGTCAGAACATAGCTATCCAAGGAGCGTTTAGGGAATAGACCAGGCGTTTATCGTTTACCTTCCCTCTCCCCTCTCCCCTCCCTCTTCCACTGATCTACAGTGCTGCCGCACAACAACATATTTCGTATGATGGGCGAGACGATACGACAAAAGAACTCCCAACACATGCATAAGTCTTGACGTCTCGTGCATTGACTTCACCCTTACCAACAACCAACGATCGTGGCAAAATGGCCGTCTTTTTAGTTTGTCAGTGCTAGTCCCCCGCCCACCACCCACCCGCACTCCGCAGCCCACACACGCTCCGTCGTCTTCCCTCTGCACTCCGCAATACGTCGTAACTCTCCATTCTCCATACTCTGTACGGAGTACTCTGTAATACATCGCACGTCGTTCGTCGTACTCAACCCGTGCCTGTCGTACCTGTCGTACCTGTCGTACTTGTCGTACCTGTCGTACCTCGCTCTGACCGTTTCGAAGCAGCCCTCTTTGTGCAACTGTCAACGACAAGCTCTCAGAGAACCTATTTGTCTTCTTTGCTCTCTCTTACAAAATAGAATAAAACATCCCCCTCCCACAGACATCCTTGGCAAGACTTCCTCGACAAATAACGGGCAAATGTCGGGTACTTGGCGTATTCATCGGAAGCATTTGATAGGCCGTCATATTGGTGTTGCTGGCCAACAGAACGGTCCAGTCCAAATTCAGAGTTCAGCGGCCGACAAATGCGGAAAACCGGTTATACGGAGCGATGCGGGGCAAATACATCAACTACGTGGGTTCATGCGTATTTGACGACAGCGTTTGGCTGTGTTTTGCGTTTGCTACATCGTCCATCATCCATCGTCATTGGATCAACGGTCCTTCCTCTGTTGGACTGGGTATGCTTTGCTGACCATTCGATTTGTGTTGTATTTGCCTCTCTGTCTTTCTTTTCCTCCTTTCGTCTGCTCAACATCCTAGTGTGCTGCCCTACACGTTCCCGCAAGCCTTCTTTGGTTGCTCGGCGCAGCTCGGCAGCAACCCGCGGCAAGTTCTGGGCGACAAAAGCAAAGTGCGGGGACCACCGTAGCGATGGATAGGCCATCTTGGCACCGTTCATTGGGGGCCTGGCGCGTGGTTAGTTTCTGTGTAGTCTGGGGACCGTTTTTTTTGAGCAATGTCGGATATGGGGATGTTTGGGGGAGAAGAGGAAAAAAGAGGGAAAGAAGGAAAAGGAGAAAAGAGAAAAGATGGAAGCTGGGGAGCTTTGACGACATAGCGGTCGATCAAAACGGGACGTCCCCCATGCCATGTTTCTTTTCCTGTTCTTTATACTCGCTCCTTTTGTCCTTGTTTAATTTTCCTCTTCTGTTCTTTTTTCTCCCTCCTTTTCACTTTCCTGTCCTTTTGATTCTCTCTTTCTTCTTTTTCTCACTATTCTATTTCACGGCAACTCTAGTCGCTCCTTCCCGTCTCACTACTCTCACCCACATCACTACCCAATCAGCTTACACCATGACCGCAGCCGGCAGCAGTCAGACGGCCCCGGCCGAGACGGACACCCCGGCCTCGTTGACGTCGTCCCCCCTTCCCTTTGTCGTGCCCTTTATCCTCAACGGCAAGGACGTCGTCCCGCCCACGACCGGCCGCACGTTCCCCGTTGTCAACCCAGCCACGGGAAAGGTCGTCCACCACTACAGCGGCGCCCAGCCAGCCGACGCCACTGCTGCCGTCGAGGCCGCCAAAGCCGCGTTTCCGGCCTGGCGCGACCTGCCGCCGCGCGACCGCCGTGATCTGTTGCTGCGCGCCGCCGACATCATGAAGCGCCGCCGCGAGGAGCTGGCGGGCTACCTCGAGTCCGAGACGGGGCAGCCGCGCGCGTGGGCCGATTTCAATCTCAATGCGGCCATTGACTTTATTGTGGACGCCGCCGGCCTCGCGGCCAAGGCCAACCAGGGCCGCGCGCCCGTGACCCAAGACCCCACGGTGGGCGCGCTCGTGCTGCACGAGCCGTATGGCGTTGTGCTCGGCATCGCGCCGTGGAACGCGCCGTACATTCTGGGCACGCGCGCCATCCTGTACCCGCTGGCGGCGGGCAACACGGTCGTGCTCAAGGGCACGGAGCTGGCGCCGCGCACCATGTGGGGCATTGCCTCGGTGTTCGTCGAGGCGGGCGTGCCGCCGGGCGTGGTGAACCTGTTGTACGCGGCGCCGGGGCCGGACGCGGCCACCGTCACGGAGACGCTGGTGGCGCACCCGGCTGTGCGCAAGATCAATTTTACGGGTTCGACGGCGGTGGGCCGCATTCTGGGCAGGCTGGCGGGCGAGCACCTCAAGCCCTTGCTGCTCGAGCTGGGCGGCAAGGCGCCGGCCATCGTGTGGTCCGACGCGGACCTGGATCTGGCGGCCGAGAAGGTGGCGCTGGGCGCCTTTCTGAATTCGGGCCAGATCTGCATGAGCACGGAGCGTGTGATTGTGCAGCGCAGCGTGCGCGACGCCTTTGCCACCAAGCTGGCGGGCGCCATGGCGGGCATCTTTGGGGCGCCGGCCGAGGCGCGCAGTGCCCAAGTGCTGATCCGCCCGCAGGCCGTGGCCAAGGCGCGGAGTCTGCTGGAGGACGCGCTCGGCAAGGGTGCGACCCTGGAAGGCGGCGGCGACTTGGCGACGGCCATTTCGGAAGACGGCGGCCGCATGCGCCCTCTCATCGTCTCGGGGCTGACCAAGGAGATGGACCTGTTCTACACCGAGAGCTTTGCACCGACGGTCGGCCTGTTCGAGGTCGATACCGAGGAAGAGGCCATTGCGCTCGCCAACGACACCGAGTACGGCCTGTCGGCGGCTGTCTTCACCGAGGACCTGCGCCGCGGCCTGCGCTTTGCGCGCGCCATCGATTCGGGCGCCGTCCACATCAACAACATGACCGTGCACGACGAGACCATTCTGCCGCACGGCGGCATGAAGTCGAGCGGCTTTGGGCGGTTTGACGCGGACCTAGCCGAGTGGGTGCAGTGCAAGACGGTGACCTACCGGATGTAGGAGAGGGGAGGCGGAGACAGTACTTACGACGAAAAGTGTGTGTACAGTGTCACTTTGGCATTCGTATCCATTTATGATTCGTTTCATGTCATTTTTTTATTTGTTATTTTTATGGATTATTTCAAAATGTTCCCATGATGCCTGAGAAGAGTGTCCCAAATGTGAAGAACGTCCAATATTCAGATGTTCCCATATCCCAATCCGCTGCAATCTAACGTACACGGTCACCCTAGTCTGTTGTTGTTGTTGTTGTTGTTGTTGTGGTCATTTCCTCTCCGTGCCTTCCCTACAGATACGCCACCAGACCGACAACCGCCGCCGCCGCCAGCAGCACCGGCCGGCCCAGGCTCAGCGTGCCCCACCGGTCCACCAGCTGCTTCGCCGACGCCTCCTCCTGCGCCGTGTAGACCGTGCCCGCGCCCGCCGCCCGGTCGGCCTTGCTCACGCGCACGTCCTGCTCGGCCAGCGCCGCTTTGGACAGGAGCTCCTTGTTGGTGGGGCGCAGGACCAAGAACGTGTAGGGGACGATGGCGAGGCACAGACCGGCGGCGACGAGCGGCAGGCTGCTGGCGGTGACCTCGAGGGAGTGGGGCGACGAGGCATTGGCGGTCTTGAAGTAGACGTAGGCGAACGCGGCGGCGGCCGTCCCGGCGGCGCCCGGGAAGACAATCTTGCCGGCCTGGAAGGTGCGGCCCCACTGGCGCAGCATGAGCCCCGTGGGCGCCTCAAGCAGGCGCGGCACCAAAAAGGTCGAGAGGCCGAGGGACCCGCCGGCGGCGGCGGCACTGATGAAGATGGACGCGGCCTGAGCGCCGCGGACGGCATCCGAGGCCACGGCGGGCGCGTTGATGGAAATAGACATGTTGGTGATGTAGTGAGGGTGTTGAGGAGGTGTTGTTGCACTTGAGAGAGAGGTAGTTGAGGGGTGAGAAGTGGTTGGAGAGAAGAAGTTTGATGAAGCGAAGATGTGTGAAGAATTGAGAAGTCAAAAAGAGCTTCGGAAAGAGCTATGCGCCCAATTATATGTCGCAATGGCAGTCGTTGCGTCGCGGGGAAAGAGCAACCAGGAACAGCCAAGACGAAGCAGGAAAAAAGAAAACAGCTCCCTTGGTGGTTGACGTCATGCATTCAGGCAGAAGCTAAACGCCCTGTGGGGTTGGCTCCAGAAGGCTCGAAATGGCGTGAGGGGACGGCGCCAGCTTACCCGGTCAGTGGCTAGAGAGCGCGACGACTGCCTGGACTTCGCTGGGAAGCCGCTGGACGGCACTTGGTTGTAACTGGGCTACGTGACGACGGGTCGATCAATGACAGCTGCCAATAAGCCAACGTGGCACGGTCGGACGAATTTGACGGTTTAGATGCTTCCTCGGATATTCTCGTCCAGCAGTTTTTACAGTTTTTTTACATTCTCTTCCGTTTTAGGAAGTTACTGGCAGTTGGCATTCTTTGCAATTCCTTTGTATTCTCTGTTCTGTCTAGTCGGCAGGCTGGATCTGAGTGGTATGTATAGGAGCAGACAAAAGAAAGGAAACTTGCTCGGCTCAGTGCTCGTAGCTCGAGGAACGACGGAAAGGGGCAAAAGAAAGAAAAATGGAAAAGAGAAAAGGAAAGGAATAAAACAAGCAGAAAAAGAAAAGAAAAAACACCTCCACTTTCCACCGACTCCACTCGTCGTCACAGGCAGGCTCCTCCACAAGTTCCTCCACAAGTTCTCAAGTTCTTCGGTTCCACTGCATACGTCAGGTCAAGGGGTCAAGGGGAGACGTTGTCGGAGCAGGCTCAACGACACTGAGAAACACTGTAGACACTGAGAGACACAGAGACACGGAGACACCGAGGGCTTAGACGGCAGCTACGACCAGATCCGGTTGTACATGTCGGCGGTCAGCTGGTCCGACACAGCGCCGGCGTCGGTCTCGTTGCCGTCTCTGTTCAGGTCGCCGCCGCAGCCGCTGCACTGGCACCAGAAGCCAAAGCGCTCGTACAGCATCCGCCGCGACTTGCCGTACGAAATCAGCAGCTCTGTGCCAGCGGTAATACGTCCCATGGCCGTGAGGGTGAGCACATTCTGGTGGCGGTCGTAGCGGTAGCTGACGTTCTGGGCGGGCGAGGTGCTGCAGGCGTGGTTGAAGCGCGAGGCGACGACAAACAGCCCGTCGAGCTCGCCGGCGACAAACGTGTTGGCCGTCCAGATCTGCTCGTCCCGAGACGCGCGGGGGTCCGGGTGGTGGCCCGTGAGGGCGTCAAACTGTTTCTTCTCGTCGGGCGACAAGCGCTCCAGTTCGTGGGTGAGGTGCAGCATGTTGGTGCGCACGAGGGGCCGCTCGACCAGCAAGTGCTCGCCGCGGGAGAGGTCGCGCAGGGCAAAGCAGCCGAGGCCGCCGAGGGCCGATGGGCGGATGGTGAACATGCCGTTGACCTCGAGGGAGGGCGGGGCAGGCGTGGCCGATGAAGGGGCGGCAGGGTCGGAGGGAGGCTCAACAGGAGGGACGGAAGCAGGAGCAGAAGGGGAGTCCGCGGGAAGGGCGGACGGCACGGTCACAATGGTAGGCGGGCACATGGACGCAATGTCCACGTAGCACAGGCCGACGGCGGTCTTGACCATGTTTGAGCGCAAGATGGGGAGGAAGCTACATTGTCAGTCGGCGATCAAGCAAAGAGTCGGGAGACAGGGAAAGGGAACCCACGGAGTATTCAGGCGGTAGACGCGCAGGCCGTTCTTGAAGCCGTAGACGTGGAAGTTGTCGGCAGCGTCGTCGTCGCCCGTCGGGTACTCGAGCTCGACGACGCAGGGCTGGGGCGGGAGGCGGGGGCGGAGGTGGTGCGGGTAGCGGCCGTTGCGAAGGCGGACCTTTGAGTTTAAATCACCACCAGGAAGCTTGCCGGCGGAGCGCTGCTGCAGGCAGTCGGCGCGGCCGAGCACCGACAGAAAGCCGTGGGACTTGTTGACGGTGGTGCGGACCCGCTCGTCCGCGCGAATCTGAAGCTCCGACATGTCGCTGCCGTAGGAGTCGTCGCCGTCGTCGTGGTCCGACAACTGATAGTCGGGGTTGGGCGGGGTGGGAGGGCGCTGGGCGAGGGCGAGGGAGGTGGTGGTGAGGGTGGTGGTGGAGATGAGGCCTGGCTTGACCTTCTGCTCAGCCTGGGCAGGCTCTGTCTTCAACTCTGCCTCTTCCTTGGTCTCCTTCTTCTCGTCTTGGTCCTGGCCCTGGTTCTTGCTGGCGTGGTCACTGTTGGTGACCACGTAGTCCCTGCAGACTTCAACGGTGTCGTCTTCGTCGTCTTCGTCCTCGTCGTCGCCGTCGTCGCCGTTATCTACGGCCTGTGCAGAGTTGGGTGTCGAGCCCGAAGTGCTCGACGCGCGCTTCTCAAATTTCGCGGCTCTCTGTAGGCGTAGTTGCCGCGTTAGTACTGCATTCGTGTAATACCAAGAAGGGAAGGAGCGATGGTGGCGGGGGATATCTGCCATCATAGGCCCCTTTGGGAAGGAGGGACTCTGCCAGAAAAACGCACCTTGAGCTTTCTTATCTTCTTTTTGTTCCTTTCCTCGTCACTGCTCTCATAGAGCCCTAGAAGTCGGAGGCGGTCGATGAGAGGCATTGTGCCTCTTTGAAGAGAGAGAGAGGGAGAGAGAGAGAGAGAGAGAGAGAGAGAGATGGAAAAGGCGCGGGAGAGAAAGGAAGTCGATTTGTGTCGTGTGAAGTGATTGATCACCACGATCAATCAAGAGCTTTGATCAGGAGATCCAAAAGAAAAGAAGAAGAGAGAGAGAGAGAGAAAGGAAACAGAGAAGAAGTCGGTGGGAGGAGTCGACTATTTATACCTGGAGATGGGGAGCTGGAGAGAGCGAGGAGTCGAGGAGCCCAATGTGCGTTTGAATAGCAAACAAAAGGCGAGCAGGAAGTCATGGCAAACAATCACTGCTTCCCATCGTTGGGTCAATGAGCAAGTGCTAGCAAATTGATGCGAGTCTTCCTAAGTGGAGGCAGAAGGCCTGGTGGTGGTATCAGATGTGAATTCGAGGAAAAAGTGAGAGAGAGGTGAAGACATGGTGATATCTGGCAAGGTGGGAGAGAGGTGACAGCTAACATCAACGTTCGATGAGAGAGACATGAGGGCAAAGGAAAATGATGAAGATGAAATAAAGTGATTGCATTGTCGCAGGCAACTGGAAATGGAAATCAAATCAATGCGCTCAGATCAAAGGTTTTATCAATCGACTGTCTTCAGTCTGCTGTTCTAATGACGCTGCCACCATGATGTAGTTCATCTTCACATTAGCTGCTGCTCAACGTAATTCAATTCAACTCTCCTCACTCAATCTTCACTTCGCCCGCTTTCTTCTCACCTAAACACAGTGAACCGATATATTGCTTTTATCTCAAATCGAGCCCATTTCAGCGTCGCCCAAAGCTTCACATCATCTGAGCTTTCCTCCACCTCCGCCGTTTCTCCTTTCTCTCTTGAATACCACAAGCAAAGCCCTAGCCTCTATCTCAACTTCCGCTAACTCCAAGCTTTCCTTTTATCTTCGCCTCACCTCTCCACCTCTTCATCTTCTCCTAAACACCACATCACCGAGGCGTGCGGCACGTTTTGTGCCCGCTCTAGGACGGCCAGCTGCGATGGGTGCGTAAAGACGCGGTCGCGCCAGGCCAGCGGCGGCGGGTCAAACGGCGGGATGTCGGGGAGGAGGGCCCTTTCTTTTTCTGCGAGCGTCTTGTTGAAACCCTCCCCTGCCTTTAACGACGCCCGGATGAGCTGCTCGCGGCAGCCGGCCAGCAGCCACTCGCACTTGCGGTGGAGCAGCCACTCGAGGGCGCGCTCGGGGTCGACGTCGCGGACAAACTGCTGGTGGAGGTGGTGGGTGTGGGCGGAGTGGTCGTCTTCGTCTTCGTCTCCGTGGTCATGGTCATGCTCATCATCACTGCCTTCGATGGCCTCCTCTGGCCCCCCACTCTGGTGGTATTTCTGTGCACACTGCAGGCAGGTCAGGAGGGGTACCTCTTGCTGTCTCTCCTCGCCCTCGACTTTCTCCCCATAACCGTGAATGGCGTGCGCTTTGATGTAGCCGCGATAGTAGCACCCGGGCGTCACAAAGCCACTGGTGGCACAAAAGTCCGGCAGGGCGAGCAGCCGCAGCAGCCGGTCAAGGTCCTGGGTGCGCAGGTCAAAGAAAACTTGGTCGTTGCGGAGACCATCCCCGGTTTCGCTGTTGTCCCTCCGACCTTGGTGGCCTGTCCGGTACACCAGGTTGTCCTCCCGCCGCCGGAGCTCCTGGCGCTCCGTGACCTCGAACTCGTCGTACGAAGGCGCGAGCGCGCCAAAATAGCCCTGCAGGATATCGTCGCAGACTTCGAGGTCGAAGGGGTTTCCACCGTCGCCGTCGCTTTGGTCCTCCTCGTCCACGTCGACTTCGTCGACGTCCTCGCCCTCCCCACTGCCCGGCTCATACAGGTGCATCAGCTGCCGGTCCAGGTACCAGAGATCGCGCGGCGCGCTTACGGCAAAGAAGAACCACGCCAGTTCCGCCTCGGCCTCGGCGGCCGCGCTTGCTGCCTCGCGGGAGGCGGTGGCCAGGTGGGAGAGGAGGTTGTTGTCGCCCCTTTGCATCATCGTCGTCGTCGCCGACTTTGTTGTTGTCGTTGCCGTGGTCTTCATTTTCGTCTTCGTCGTCGTCGCCGTCGTCTTCGACGACTCTGACTCCAACTCCGTCGAAGTCTCCTCCAACTCTGCCAAACTCATCCGCATGCTCGCATCAAACCCCCACTGCCGCGCCGTGTCTGCAAACGGCTGTCGGTCGTACGAGTACGGCGGCACCAGAGGCCGCGCATGACCCGGCACGCGCTCCTGCACAATGCGCTGCAGCAGCCAGCGGACGGGGGCAATGTTGGTCGACCACAGCGGGTGCACCAAGATGGCCGTCAACTTGACGCAGTAGTCGACGAACCCACTTCCGTTGAGGTCCGGTCGTAGTCCGTACCGGAATAAATCGTCCAAACCGCAGCGGAAGCGGTGCTGCAGGACCTCCCACAGGCTCAGCTCGGCATCAAAAGGCCCTTGGGTATTGGCCGGCACCTCCGCCTGGAACATGCGGATCTGCTCCTCTTGAAACCGTGCAAAGTCGGGCGACGCGGCAAACTGTTGGTGCCGCAGTGCGTGCTCATGGGCGACGCCCCAGAGGCCGCGCGCGAACAGGTCGTCAGCGAGGCCGAACATGCTCCCCGGCAGCAAGCTGCGGACGTAGGCATCGGTGAGCGGAGGGGCATCTGGTGGCGCAGGGGAACGTGAGGGAGCATCGTCGGGTTCCGTCTGAAGGAGGCCATCGTAGTCGACATTGTCGACATGGTCGATATTGTGGTCAACATCGGCAAGACCAGGGTGAGTTGGGAGTCCGCGGTAGTCTTCGAGTCTATCGTCCGAGATATCAAGGGCACCAGAGCTCTTGACTTCGCCCTTGACCACTGCTTCCGTTTCCTTGCCCATGCTCTTCCCCTTCTTCTTTCCTCCTTGTGGCTGCTTTCTTGTCACTGGGTTTGCTGTCTTCTGCGTCCTCTGCTTCTTGTTGCTTGTCGGTGCCCTTTCGTGGACGATACCATTCTGCTGATCGTTTTCGAATGCTTCGTCTCCCTTCCGCTTTTTTGGGGGGCTCCGGCGTAGAGGTGATGGGGCCGTGGCTGGCTGGTGTCTTCGTTGTCGTGGCATTGTCGTCGGTCAATGGACGGTGTATGCGGATGAAGGATACTACGAAACGTCTCCGATGGATGTGTGAACTTGGTAACGATGATGGCGAGCCTTACGTTGATATCGTTTTTCGTTGTCTTTTAAACGAAATAAAAATAGAACAAATCCTCTTTCTCATTTTGTAATGTATTACTTCCTCGTTCATTTTATTTGACCCCTTCTCCTTCTGTTTGTCGACAGCCAACAACGACCGGCCATCGCCGGGTGCGGCAAGGCCTCAGAGCTTCCAACAGCCAGTTGAGAAGAAAAAGGCCATTGTGACGGAATATGTTCTCTTTGTTGTAACAAGCCAGGCTGCGCCGTCTGAGCTGCACTGTTAGACGTTTCTGTCCGGCCTTTGTTTGGGCCTTTGAGGAGACAAAGAAGATATATGAAAACGATAAAAACAAACGGCGAGCGCGAGGTCGACCCGGTGGTCGTGTTATTAGACAAGAAGGAAATACGGAAAGAAGAAAGTAGACCAAATGGATGAATCGACCTCCTCCATGTTGATATTATACAATTATTCATTAGCAACCTTCCATGTCTAATTCTACATTAGCGATGAATAGCACCAGAGTTTCCCGAGACATCTACAACTCGGAACAAAAACTCTACGCGCTCTCCCTGTATGGCAGGTGCGGGAGTATTGTCTTCTAGAATTGTTCCGTCGCTCCCGTCCGAGACCTTTCTAGACTTTTGTGTTTCCTCTATTTTTGAGAGTGCGCCTCCTTTTTTCACCCCGGATTATTTTTTCTGTCCAGCTGATGCAACCCCCACGCGTGCTTTTTCTTTTCTTATTTCGGGGGTGTGCTCACTGAAAAAAAAAGAGTTAATGTCAGGAGAAGCAGAGTGCTTTAAAAGCATATCATGTGAGACAGTCTTCTCTCGTAGTTTTGCTGCCTCACCGCTCTCTTGTATCTTACTCTGACATCTACCGCACCCAACAAAATCGGTGAACAAGATGCTGTTGGCCGTTTGGTGGTGGCGGGGAACGAGTCGCTAGCTCCAGGGGAAGAGCAGTCGTAGAGTGGAACCGGCCTCCATTGGCAGTGCTCTTATTTTGTCTGTTCTCTTGTATCTCCCAATGTTACAGTCCCGTAAGATTGTTGAGGTGGGAGACGAAAAGAGACCACAATAAGAGACCATTCTAAAAGACTTTCATACCCCGTCATCCACGATGCATGGTGCAATTCTGGGGTTCCTCGCAATAACTGCCATTTTAGCGAGACATAGGCCGAGAGGAGAGCAATGGCACGAGGAGACCAATGCCTCTCTCTCGCACGAGGCCATTTTCTATGCGAAAGGCCCTTTGAAGTAAGATGCTAGCTGATGTCGCTGGCGTCGCTGGCGTGAGGAAAGCGCCTAGACTCGTTACGAGGGTCGCGGCTTCCCTGTCGGGGTAATACGACGAACGAAGCACGACGTAGTGGGGGAAAAGAGTAACGAAGTAAAAGGAAGAGGCCGACGTGAGTATTGAGATGGACATCCTTTCTTCAAAAGAGCATCCCGTAAAGAGCTTGCATACGTTTTGATCCTTCCCACATTTTTGCTGTTTCAACTCTTTTTTCTTGAGATTTCTTTCCTGCTTTTTTTGTGGTTCGGTCACAGGATCGGTGATTTCATCGAGGACCAGAAAGCTGTGCAACCTTATCATTATCAATCTGTGCTGCCCCCCCCCAGCGAGACCCAGGAACCGGCCCACTCCTACGTCGTGCCCGTCTCCACGTCCGTCCGCCGCCTTGCTGCCACCGACCCCACAACAGCAAGAGAGAGACAATCATACCTTATTATCCTTGACCAGACCGACACTGACTGGGAGGGCTGGAAAAAAAAGTTTGAGGAAGAAGCAAAAGAAAGCAACTCCCGACACCGACACACCTGGCCATCTTCTCCAATTTTTTATTATTACTCTTCTCTCCTCCTGTAAACAACAATTCTCGCCGACACCACCTCTCTCGACCTATCGTTCACCAACGTCACAAACGGCCGACGACTCCCAACCCTCCCAGCCTCTGATAACAACATCTGCCCTTCTCTCAGGCTCGCCTCACGCTCCGTCGACTCTTTTCACCCTCGGCCAGAACCCACACACAAATATCACGATGTTGGCCTGGTATGTTCACTCTCCCTATCGACAGTGGTCCCCTGCTGCCCTTTTCCCTAACACCCCCAGGTACAAAGCGCGCCTCGCCGCCCGCCCCTTGCTCACGCAGAGCGTCACCACCGCCGTCCTCTTTGGCGTCGGTGACATTACCGCCCAGCAGCTCGTCGAGCGCCGCGGTCTGGGGGGCCACGATGCCCTCCGCACGGGCCGCATGGCCTTTTACGGCGGCGCCGTCTTTGGCCCCGCGGCCGCCACCTGGTACGGCCTCCTGCAGCGCCACGTGGTGCTGAGCACGCCGCGCAAGACGATGCTGGCGCGCGTGGCCGCCGACCAGGGCCTGTTTGCGCCCGTGTTCATTGGCGTGTTCCTCGGCAGCATGGCGGTGTTGGAGGGGGGCTCGCCGAAGGAGAAGCTCGAGAAGAACTACACAAACGCGCTGACGGCCAACTACATGCTGTGGCCGGCGGCCCAAATGGTCAACTTCTCGGTGATCCCCCTCGAGCACCGCGTGCTGTTTGTCAACCTTGTGTCCATTGGCTGGAACTCGTACCTGAGCTATCTCAACAGCTCCAAGTAGGGAGGTGGGAAAAGGGGGGGGGAAAGATAATAGAGGGCCCTCATGTCGTCATAGACCTTTGTCTTCACGATCTTCTCACGGCGTTGGTTTCGCTGCTTTTACATCATGTCAACTTTCATGTCTGCGTTCCTTTCCATTACAAAAAATACGAGGGCGGTGTCCCTCTTTTTTTTCCCTATTTTTGTTTCCTATTTCAAGAAATCCAAAGAAATCCAAGAATCCAAGACGCTTCATATTAAATCTGGCGCTAATCGTGCGCTGCAATGTGTATCCCATCCCTTCCCAGTGTCCATATCCTTTTTACATGCACCATGCACCTTGCCACCCCGTGATGGTTTATTCCTCCAAGAGCGCCGGCGCCACAATCGACTTGCCCTTTAGGCCCTCCAGACCCTCGCCGCCGTAGCTGACCAGCGGCGGCACCTCGACGCCCGTCTCGGCCGCCGGCACGTCGCTGCGCGCGTCGCTGCTGACCGTGACCGTGGCGCCGGCGGCCTCCAGCCACCGCCGGCCCTGCAGCAAAATGTCGCGCTTGCTCGTGTCCGGGTTGTCGTCGGTGGTGCCGCGGCCGTTTTTGAGGGGCGAGAACTCGTCCTCGCGGCGCACCTCGAGGCAGGCAAACTTGGCCAGGTCCAGCCGCGTAAACACGTCAAAGACAAACTGCTCCAGCTTGATGCCGTTGGGGGTCGACGGCTTGACCGTCTCGCCGGACTCCAGACTGACAAACGGAATCTTCTTGCGCGCCACGTGGTGCGGCAGGTCGCGGGCCCACTGCGGGATCGTCTCGAGGAAGCGCAGGCTGTAGTAGTGGTTGACAATGTTGGCGGCGCGGAACTTGAGCACACCCGGGTGGTGCGGGTCCTCCGCCTCGGCCGTGGCCGCGTCGATCTCGCTGTACTCGACCACGTCCGGGCGGCCGTTCTTTTGGAGGATCAGCCCCACCGACTCCGTGGCGTTGCGCTTGCGCACCACCTTGGTCGCAATGTCGACGTCCTTGCTCGCCGCGAAGCCCAAGAACACGGGGTCCGCCACGCGCACCAGGCAGTTGTCGACGCAGTACGCGTGCACATGCTCGATGCCCCGCGCTTTCAAGTCGGCCAGCACGCCCGAGCCCACCATCGCCTGGTAGAGGCCGCCGTTGCCGTCGGGCGCGACGGCGACCTTGCCCTTGCCCTCGAGCAGAATCTTGCCCTCGTTGGAGATGCAAGGGAGAACGCCCTGCTCAAAGAACAAGATGTTGGCCTTGTCGAGGCCAAAGTAGTTGTTTTCCACAAAAAACGCTTCGGTCGGGCCCCGCGTCGGTCCGCTCGTCATAATGTACCAGGGGACCACGGCGCCGGCGCCCGCCAGCTGCTGGATCTTGCGAATGCGCTCGGCCTGGATCTGGAACAGCGACTTTTGGGACGGCAGGCCAATGTCGTAGCAGCCCTTGGGCGCCGAGCTGCCCAGGCGCGTGCCCTGGCCGCCGGCCATGAGCACCACGCCGACCTTGTTCTGGGCGATCAGGGCGAGGCCCGCCTTGTACCAGCCGGCGATGGCGCTGGCGTCCGAATCGAGGATGCTGGCGGTGGCGGATTCGGGGAGGGGCTCGAGGACGGCCGGGCCGCTGTCGGCGGCCGGCGTGGGGTGCAGGGCCTCCTGGGCGAGCTCGTTGATGCGGGTGGGGTCGAAGAGCGCGAGCTGCTTGACGAGCTCGGCCTGCTCGGTGGCGGACAGGCTGTCGTAAAAGGTAAACACCTGGCCCTGGCCGGCCGCAGTGTACTTTTGCCGAAGCTCGGCAACGTCGACGGAAGCCATTGTGAATGTGGAGGGGGGGAGTATGGTAGAGGTCGGAGAGTCAAGGGAGGGAGGGAAGAGAGCAGCAAACTGAATTGACAAGACGGTTAGCTCGAGGACGCAGAAAACGTGGTATGAGGGGCAACCAGCAAAGACGGTATGACGGTATGACGGAAAGGTTACCTTTCGTACAATGCAGTCTCGAAAGCTGTGAGGGGAGCTTGAGGCGGAGAGGGCGAGGTTTGTGTGGACGTTGAAAATAAGAAACAGCAGGAGAGAGAAGAGAGTGGAAGATGGAAAAAAGGGGGCACGAGGTAAACTAAATAGAAGGTGCGGTGTACAAGTAAATAAGTACTGGTCGACGAAAAGAAGAGGCAAGCACGGAGCAGTAGAAAGCGACGGAAGGAGCCACCCCAGGAACAAAGTCTCACATCATCATCCGAAAAATGCAAGCCAAAAAAACACACCCAAAACAGGTGGTGCCAAATATAGACGCTAAACGAGCGAGCTACTCTCTTCGCTACAGGGCCGTGCTGCATTTGGGGGGGGGCAGAGGGGGAAGGAGCGGGGGGGTAGAGGGGGGCAACCTCGTTCAGTGTGGGATTGAAACAAGGCACAGGTAAAAAACACGCTCTGGGCGAAAACGGGTCGGAGGGGGGGACAGAAAACGGGCAGAAACAGGGCGGCGGGGCAACAGTAAGTGCCCTGAAGAGAAAAACGCCCCTGTGCCAGCCGCGCCACCTCCCATTCGCCAGGGGCTTGTTCCTTGCTAGGGCGGTCTGGGCCAGTGGGCCACAGCAATTAGGCCCGTTAAGCCCCGGCAACGCAGGTGCGGCTGACGGGGCTGTCTGCTGTCGCTGCTGTCGTTTTGCAGCCTTTTGGCGCACTTTGGCGCACTTTGGCGCACTTTCAGGCCGTGGTAGCGGACAAAGATCGATGCGACGGCGGCAGGACAGCCAGCAGACAGGCCAGCGAAGCACAGCCCCACCGGAGCTACAAACGAGGCCCGGAATGGGGTTGCTTTGCCCGCTTGCCCACCAATACGAGCTCGGCGGCGAAATGGCGAACTTGCGAAAGAGAGAGAGAGAGAGAGAAAACTCAACTGCCACGACATACGGACGTCAACCCGGCCCGTTCTGTTTTCGCTTCGTTTCGTATTGATTGGGAGTACGTGTTTGCATCTCGACCGTCTAGAAAGACGTGTCCAGCGGTGAGCGATGGCATGGCAAAGAACGAGTGCAGATGGGTTCTTTTGTTCTTCTCGTGAGATCAGCAACTGACAAAAACGCCTTGATGTTCATCGCATCTCACGTGGATCTCACCCCGAATGCAATTGGATATGGCTGCGTCAATACTGCAGCTCAGCCTCGCGTCAGCTGAGTCCTAGATAGATTCTCAATTAACGCAAATGCTTCTCATCAAAGTCGGTTCTCCGTCTCCTGGTCAAGATATCTTTCTCAACAGATCGCGAGCAGCAATGACGCAGTCACCACAACATTGCGTACATTTCAATGGTCATTTCCTGTATTGCCGTCACCAAACAGGATAGTCCGGGTGCCGGAAGGAGGCCGGTACGGTGTGCATGTGTCGTTGATGTCGGTCGTCTCGTTGGAGACGAGCTCAAAGTGAACCAGGCCCGATCAGAACAGTCCTTCGATTGGTGTCCATTAGGGTTTCCATCTCCGGCGCAAATATGTCGTAAAGGGAGCAAACTGCAGCCCTACAAGTGCAGTTCGCCTTGCAGCAGTGATGCCGTCCATGTTTGGAGTGCGGATGCTACCGTACCTGCGTAATACCTCTCATCTCGGCATTGAAGAGCGAGCCAGGAAGACGGACGCCGTGTCGATTTGTTCGTGCACTGCTGTGCCTATTCCAGGGGCCAAAATGGCCGTTGACACCAACGCTCTCGGCGCTAGACCAGACCTGGCCAACACAGGAGATGCTCCAGAAGCCTCCAGAAAGCCAAGACACCTAACCCATTTGCCGTCTAGAGCCCTGTGCTGCCTAACAAGCCCCCGAAGGAGAGGCAGATTCTAGGCTCCGGGGCTACTTTCTGGTCGGCATCTTGCGATCTTGCGATGAAACATACGGTTGGCAGCTCATGACAGCCCATATAAAAGTGCTTTTGAGCTCTCGTTGCTGCGTCTTTCCAGTTGCTTTTATTTTTTATTTTTATCTATATTTCTGCTTCACATTTCCAGCACCTCCTCCACACCATGGCAGACGAAGACACAACACCGCTGCCGACGTTTGGTGGCCGTCTGGCCAACTTTGCGTACGTTGGTAACGGCGGTGACGATGCGGCTGGCACCGTCTCGCCGGCGCGGAGCCTTCGCAGCCGCAGTATGCCGGTGCCTCTGTCACGATCGGCCTCTGGCTCGCCCACCAAGCCGCCGTCACGAGCGTCGCCTCGGGCATCTCCTCGAACTGCTGGGAAGCGCAAGCTAGAGGAAGACGCAAACCACGGCGTGGCCCTCGGTGCCATCCCGCGCTTCGCCCTGGCGTCGGTCGGGTCCGCCCGCTCGGCTGCATCCTCGCCGAGCCCGTCGCCCACCAAGCAGCCGAGGCGCACGGCCAACAAAGCCAAAGCCCGCGCCGCCAAGCCCAGCAAATACGCCCCGCCCACCACCTACGCCCACCTCGCGCTGCTGCCCGACGCCATTGCGCCCAACCTGCTGGTGCTCTTTGTCGGCCTCAACCCGGGCATCGAGACCGCGCGGTCGGGCCACGCCTACGCCCACCCGTCCAACCTGTTCTGGAAGCTCATGTACAGCAGCGGCGTGCTGCCGGAGCGGTGCACCGCCCAAGAGGACCGCACGCTGCCCGAGCGGTTTCAGCTGGGGCTGACCAACATTGTGGCGCGGCCGTCGCGCAACGGGGCCGAGCTCAAGCCGGCGGAGCTGGACGCGGGCGTCGCCATCCTCGAGGCCAAGGCGCGGCGGTGGCGGCCCGAGGTGATGTGCATGGTGGGCAAGGGCATCTGGGACAGCGTGGTGCGGGTGCGCGGGCGGCAGGGGCGGGCCAAGCCGGCGTTCAAGTACGGCTGGCAGGACGAGAGTGAGAACATGGGTGTTTTACGAGAAGGAGAAGGGGAAGGACGAGGAGAAGGAGGGAGAACTGTCAAAGAGGAGATCCTCGATGACGAAGAGGATGTGGGCGACGACGCGTCCGCCGTACGGATCGACCCCGCGTGGAAGGGCGCGCGCGTGTTCGTGGCGTCGAGCACGAGCGGGCTGGCGGCGTCGCTGCTGCCGGCCGAGAAGGAGGCCATCTGGCGGCAGCTGGGCTCGTGGGTCGAGGGGCGGCGGAGGGAGATGGGGGCGTCGACAGAGGCGTAAGTAAGGTGAGGGCTATGGTCTGTGATCTGTGGTCTATTTTATACATAGCGAGCACGTAATTTTTTTGGTCGAATAGATGAAATGAATGAATGAATGGTCATGACTTTTTTGACGTAATGATACAGGTAAACGTGACAATCATGGTAAAGAAGAAAAGAAAAGAAACAAGAAACGAAAAGAAGAATCCCAAACCCAGCACGCACACCAACCAGACAGGGTCCTTGAGAAAGGACGGCCCGGGACATGAATATTAAAAAGGTGTGTACAAAAAGGAGTACAAGAAAAAGGCAGGCCATCCTCGTAAACTGGGTATTCCAAGACGCCGGTCCCAAAATCAAAAGTCTATTTTCCAACACGTTCCCACGTTCCCACGTTCTCTCTTCACAACAGTTCTTCACTTGGTTAGATCCCCCTTCCCCCCTACAGGGCAAACACAATCGCGGCGACCGTGACGACGGCCGGCCAGTAGCCGGCGTGCTGCAGCAGCGCGTGCATGCCGCCGCCCGCGGCATTGGGGCTGTCGGTGCCGCCGGCGGCCGTGGTGCCGTTGGCCAGGGTGCCGTTGATGAGCAGGGTGCTGGTGCCGTTGACGTCGGCGACGCTGACCTGGTTGGCGGCGAGCGCGGCCGTCGAGCCGTTGCCGAGCAGGTCGTTCATGTAGGTGCTGTTGGTGTTATCGTCGCAGCCGCACTCGACCGTCTCGTCGCAGCCGCAGCCGACGTTGCGCGTTTCGTTCTTGCCCGACGACTCGTTGTAGTACGCGTACGGGTGGCCGTAGGGGTAGTAGTAAATGGGATGGTACCAGAGACCCGGCCAGAAGGCGAGGCCCGCGAGGCCGGCGCCGGCAAACGCGCCGAGGGCGACGGGGGCGATTCCCGAGGGTGACTTCTGGCCCGAACGGTAGGGCGTGGAGGCGCCGCCGCCGTAGTACGCGCCACCGCCGTAGGCCGGGGCGGTGCCACTGCCGGTGGTGGTGCGGCCGCCGGTGTTGGAGGACGAGGAGCCGGAGCCCTTGCCGGTGCTACCGGTGCTGCCGGTGCTGCCTGTGCCGCCGGTGCTGCCGGTGCCGCCGGTGCTACCCGTAGATCCACTGCCTGATGAGCTACCACTGTTGTTGGGGGAAAAAGAGAAGAAGGAAATGTTTAGTCAAAGGAAAAGACATTGTTTCGCGCAACATGAGAGAGAGAGAGAGGGGGGGGAGGGGAAGTCTTACCTGCCACTGGACGAACCGCCAGACGACGAACCACCCGACGAGGAACCGCCGCCACGGCCGCCGCCACCTCCACCGCCCTTGCGCCGGAACAACTTCTCGTCAAAGGCGTTGCCAATGTCACGTTTTGCGTCGTTGGCGTCGGAAGCCGCAGAGTCGAAGCGCGATGCGAGCGCCAGGGCGGCCGCGCTGTTGTCGAGCGCGGGCGCGGCGGGCACGGCCACGGCGTGGACGATGGGTGCCGACAGCGACACCGCGGCGGTGACGAGACTGAACTTCATGGTTGATGTGTGTGTGTGTGTGTGTGTGTGGTGTGTAACCGAGGTACGGAGTAGTGATGGTGAGATGGCGATGTGATGTCTGATGTGATGTGTTGATGTGTGTTGAGTGTTAAGTGTGTTTCGGATTGGATGGCCAATATTGGTTGTGGAGATGAGCCGTAGAGTGGAAGATGAAGAGAAACAGTGACACAAGGGTCGTGGACGGGGTGGGCTTTGTTTGTTTTATATATTCGGAAAGGCGAGGCAACGACCGACGGATGGGGAAAGATGAAAGATGACAAGAGGTACGACATACAGGAGATACAAAGGCAAGAAGTAGATTTTGGGAATCAGGAAGGCACGAAGGGCAGGGAGCGACGGGGAACGAGGGAAGGAACGGGGCAAGGAGAGCGAGTCTCCCATCCAAGCCTCCCTGTGGGAAAAGACACAACCTGCCTCGGGGTCAGCCTACCAGCAAAACTCGAGGCTTGGCTCTCTTGCCATCTTTTCCGTCTTGGCGACGATTTTGTTTCGGGCGGTCATTTGCTGTCATTTGGGCCATTTGAGACCGTGCTGTGACTTCATTCAAAAGTGGATGAAGGGTGTATCGCCCCCCTTTCTGACACGCTCTTTCCCACTTGGGCCGTTAAGATTTGTCGCCTGGGGCCCTAGCGCCAAACAAAAAGGTACATCCGTCCACTTGTATCAGAGGTATCTTAACAAGGAAAGAGCGACAGGATGCGGCCCATCCGACTTCCTTCTGCGACGTCAACACGCTGCCATTCTTCTGTCGTGACAACGCTCCAATTTGTACGGAGTAACAACATAATTACTCCGTAGAAACAGCCCCAAAAAGCGCCTGTTTAAACACTACGACGTCGACGCCCGACGGCCACCCACGCCGCACGCGGATGCACCGTGGATGCGACACGACTCGATCCTTTTCCCGTGTCGCCAGCAAGAGAACAGGGGGTGTTGGTGGCTGATCACCGTCATTTCGGTGTGCTGGCCCAATCAGCAGGCGCGTAAACAAAGTAGTCTTCTTTGCGCGCGCTGAACTGCGCTATGGACCGTTTCGTTACAGGGCTCGCAGGGCATCAAAGGAAAGCCCCTCCAGCCGCACAAGACCAGCCATTTATGCTTCTTCCGTTTCCAGGGGTCCGCCCGCACTAGCGCTACCTTTATTTCGCTTCTCGTTGGACGGTGAGAAGTATCGTTTCCGAGCCAAACGAGCCAAAGAGGAGGACTGTCCTTGCAGGACGCTAGCACTCGATCCGGGCGTGGCTGTGGAGGCGACAGTACTCGTTGTAGTGAACATACTGAGTAATACTGAGTACTGAGTAGGCACGCACACACAGCGCACCAAAGCACTGGAAGCGGCGGCATCTGGTGGGCCCGACGGCGCCGACCTTTCTGGAACACAGCCACGATGGCCCCGGCCCAACGCAGCGAGCTGCGGGAATGGGAGATCGCCCTTACAAGAAGACTGGAAGAACTGGAGAAGAAAAGGAACAAAAGAAGTCTTCTCCGCGGCGGCGGCTCTTTCTTTGGAATCAGCGGGCCGACCAGCAACGCGATTTGGAAGAAGCCAAGACAGGAGGACAAAACAACAACTGAAATGAATGGAGATGCGCAAGATGGAGAGGCTTTTCGTTATTTCCGTTTTGAAGAAGAGTTTCTCGTCGTTTCAACTGAATCGGCGTTGTTCTCTGACGTCTTCCGTGATGTTCGTTGACGCCGTGATTACAGTTCCCGAGTGCCATGACCTGATCAGTGCCTCAGTGCCCCAAGCTACAGCACCCCTGCGCTGGTTCTCTACTGCACTGCCAGGCTTGGGTCGCCTCCTCAGGCAAACCATGACGTCGTGCCGGGGCGTTCGTTGCGCCTTGTTGTGTTTCTCCGCCGTCCGTCAACACAAGACTTCGTTCACTTCCTCTGCGTATCTTGCAATTACAATTATTACCCGTAAGGCATAGGTAGCACGGCAGGTTGCCCCATTCGGCCGCTCTGCCTGAGAAGGCGGATGATCGTGAGGCCGAACTTTGAAGCGAGCGGTGAGGAAACAGTACGACATGCATGGCTCCCAACAGCCAAGACCAAGACCCCGAGAGGCTGAGTCTCCATGAACACGTCGATGCATATCATGATTACTGTAAGGGAGAATCACGCGGGAACCAAGCCAAGCTTTGAAGAACGTTTTCATCCCGAGTATTGGGGATCTCACGTAGCATCCGACATCAAGCTTTCCTCGGGAAATGGGGAATACTATCTCACAACTGAAACAAGCATTTGCAGCTTGTCCGCAGTTTCTTGACGATATAGTTTGCTTTTCATATATGAGAACAGAAAGGATGAGGCCGTGAGTGAGAAGCCACACAACCAGCTGCCATGAGAACGAGAGATTGTGCGTTCAAGACAAGTGTGCTGAATTCTTTCTCCAGGTTTACATGACTCGAAACGCTCTTGGACTTTGCACTTTTGTAAGACATATTCTCCTGGGATAATCAAAGCTGCATTTGTGCCTCGCTTAATGATGCCATTTTGTTGTTCCCAGGCACCTGTCATATGGAACCACCTGTAGATTAGGCGCTCGAACCCGATTCCAGCGCCTGGGTCACCTGCCATACCCCACCCCATCCGCCGTGCCGCAACAGCAAAGCTCCTTCTAGCGCGAGGCAGAGCGCAAGGTTTCCCCAGAACGATCGCCCAACAGATGCTCCCGTCTGAGCCGTCTTCCGACGATACTCACGACGACCTCTGGCAGATACGACCAGATATCTGATACCAGTTCCTTTGTGTACCCCGGCCACGTCGTCAACCAGACCACCTCTTCCCTCTTCTCACCCGGCCGCCGTGCCGTCCATCCGCCGCGCCCGGCGCAAGCTGCAGGCCAGTCACGGACCCCCGTTTCCCGCGCTGCAACCCTTTCCCATCTTTCCCATCTTTCCGTTTTTCCCCTCACTCTCATCGATTTGCACAGCCTCGTTCGCCTGCACGCCCGATTGCACAACACACAGTCCACACGCAGAGTCGATACGCCCACTCCACAACGCATGTCTGCGCCGTCCAAGCCGGACCGGAGCTTGCTCGACCGGCTCAATGCGCTGAAGCCATCGAGCATCTCGCTGGCCGCGCCACAGAAGAGGTAGGTCGCAACAGTACACGATAGCTTTTTCTCGTGTGGCTCATACGTATCTTACTAACACACGATGCAAGCCTTGGTGCACCAGCGGCAGCAGCACCAACAACTGCCGACGACGTCGCATCGTCTCCTCTCGCATCCGCAGCAGCACCGGTGACCAGAGAGGATCGCCTCGCCGCACGCCTCAAGACGTTGCGTGAGGCGCGTGGTGGTGACGGTGGTGGTGACGGTGACGGTGATGGTGACGGTGATGGTGACGGTGACGGTGACGATGACGATGTGGCGCCCGGGGAAAGCAAAAGTCTCGACACAAGCGGAAAAGACAAAGGAGACGAGGCAGCAGACGACCCTCTGTTCTATGTAGACGACGAGGCCGTCAACGACCTGCTGCTCGAACTCGCCGCAGAAGGTCTTGGTGAGGACGAAGACCAAGACCTCGGTGAAGACGAGGCCGACCGTCTTGCTCGTGGTGATGGCGCCAACGGCGATGACGACGATGGGTTAATACCGTTGCCAAGCGTCCCGGCCGGTCTAGGTGATGAGTCGAGCGGCAACGACGATGACGACGACGACGACGACGATGCAGACAACTCCAAGATGGTCGAGGATTTACTCAAGAGCCTAGCAGGGACCACGCTCAAGGATAACGCAGAGGCAGAGGGCCACAAGAACGACAAAAAGGACGGCGACGGCTCGGACAACTCGGACGACTCGGACGGCGACGACATGGGCCGCGACGTGCGACGGGTCCTCGAGCAGGCACAAGACGAAGCCGACCTGGCCAAGCTGCAACCGGCCAACGACGACGACAAAAGCGAAGACGACGAGGAAGACATTGTGACCGGTCCTCGCAAGCGTGACCTGGACCAAGAAGACGAGTCCATCTTGCCACGAGACGGTGCGCCCTCCAAGACGTCGAACGCTAACAACGACGACGGCGACGACAACATTTTGTGCCTGCCGACCGTCCCGACCAAGCTCGTCGACCCGCCGCCCTCGCCGCCCTCCTTGCCTTCGCTGTCCACCTCGCTCCCGTCCGTGCCCACACAGACCCTCCCCAAACGCGGCGACGACGACGACATCTCCGCCCGCCTCGCCGCCTTGCGCGGCCTCCAGGGCAAGACCACCGGGCTCGGCCAGACCGACGCCTTTGGCCTGCCTTCCGTGCCGACGTTTCGGCCGGGCGAGGAAGAGGGCGGCGTCCTCAAGCGGGGCCACTTCGGCCACGGCCGCCGCAACTACACCGACGCCGACCAAAAGGCCTGGTGCGTCGTGTGTCTCGAGGACGCGACGGTCCGGTGTATGGGCTGCGCCGACAACGAGAAGGAGGAGGAGGAAGACCAGAACAATGCCTACTGCGCGCGCTGCTGGCGCGACATGCACGTCGGGCCGGCCGCGGGCTTTGACGAGCGCGGCCACAGGCGGGTGCCTCTTGTACGATGACCCGGGGGGGCACACAGGGTTTTATCATGTTCCACGTTTGCACATAGTATGACGACTTATGACAGTTTTCAGTAAAAATTTCAAATAATGTTCTCGCCATTCCATGCGTGTGTTATCCCATATTAAAAAGCCACCGGTTCCCAATTTCGCCCGTAGTTGCCCACCCCTTTCCGTTTGTGCTTGTGTGTGTTTGTGTGTGTACTTCCTTTGTCCCTGGGGGGGAATAATATGCAAAGCCAATCTGTTAAAACAAAGGGTCCGAAATCAAATCAAAAATCAAAATCAGAAAACAAGAAATACAAAACCAACGACCCATCCTTCCAGATACCGCTCCCTATCTTTAACAAAACAATACAATATGTTTGTAGAAACACAGCGGCAGGCCATTTCAGCTCACCGGCGGCCCACAATCCCCTACGACTGTGAGTTGTTGGAGCCGTAGTTGTTGCTGTTGTTGTTGTTGTTGTTTGTGCGGCCCGTAATGTCTTGCCACGTCGCGCCAAACCGCCGGCCCGTGCTGGCCAGGAGACCCTCTTCCTCGTCGGCCTCAGCCTCTTCGTCAATCTCCGACAAATTCAGCCGCGGCGTCCGGAACAGCGACGTCGTAAACACAATCAGAAACACGCCCAAAAAGGCAAACTGCGCCCAAAAGTCAATTGCGCCAAACACGGGCCAGTTGAGTGTCACCCGGTTGAGGAACGTCGACATGACTGTGGGCGTGCACACGTCCTTGGCCGCCCGCTCCTGGTACGCCTCCGAGCACGGCTTGATCCAGTCCGGGTGGCCCGTGCAGTCGGGCTGCTCGCCCGGGTACAGCGGCGGGTTCATGCAGAACGTCTGCGTGCCGAAGCTGGCGTACTGCGGCGCCACCAGCATGGCCACCGCGTAGTTGATGGCCAAAATCATCAGCGCCAGCATCACCGTCGCCGCCAGGATCGCCTGCGGCGCCGTGCGGCCCTTTTTGATCTGGAAGATGCGCACCCACAGGAAGCGGATGCCGATCGCGGCCAAGCCCGAAATGGAACTGCTAAAGAAGTAGAGCACCAGCAGCGCCGTCAAGACATAGTCGACGGGGAACGCACGCGCCGCCTTCATAAAGATCCAGTTCATGGGCTGGAAAACGTTGATGTGGCCCAGAATGTAGCCGCAGTGCTGCTTGCAGACCGAGTTGGCCGCCTTGTCGATGCCCGTGATGATCATCGAGATCACGATCAGGAGAGACAAGGCCAGGAACAAGATGCCGCCCAACAACTTCAGCGGCCGAAACACGGCCTGAATCTTGTTCCACACCCGAAAGACCCAGCTGCGGCCTTCGCCGTTGGCCTCAGCCGCCAGGCGCTCGCGGCGCACCAGCGTGCGCTCCTCGCGTATCAGCGTCTCCAACTCGCGGCGGTCCTTGGCCGACATGCCATCGTTGCGGCCGGCGTTGCGCATCTCGAGCTGCCGCTGCCGCTCGCGGTTCTGCTCCAGTGCCGACGCAGTCGTCTCGCTCAGCTGCGGCGCCGAGATCGAGGGGGCCGACTTGATGAACGAGATGGGCAGAAGAGCAAGGCCCGCGCCAGTATACAGGACATACAGCAGTGTGCCGAGCGTCACCAAGAGGCCGACCGAGAAGGTGAGCGCCTTTTCGCCATTGTTCTCCGCCAGAAGCTTGCGGAAGTAGTCGAGGTCCATGTGTTTGCCGGCGCCCTTACGGCCGGCCGCGGGCACGAAGAAGCCGATGAGAAACAGGGCCACCACAAGCACGAGGAAGACAATGGTGTACTTGAAAGCGCCCCACAATCGCCCACTGAACGTCTTGCTGCGGTTCTCCTCCTCGTCGATCTCGTCGTACTCCTCGAACCAGAAGTAGGTGAAAGGGATCACCACAAGGCACAGCAGCGCGTCGAAGCTGTACAGCGTGTAGTAGGCGATCTTGAGCGAACTGAGGATGCCGTCGATGTGCTCGGGCGTGGCCCAGTCCTTCTTGGCACCGAGGGCGGTCGCGGTGGTCGACGAAACGAGGGCAATGTCGACGGGGAGGAGGAAGACGGTCGCGAGGAGGGCCGTGATGCTGACAATCGCGACAGAACTGACGGCGGCGGATCGGTCGCGCGGCGCCTGCCACGTAAACGTGGTGATAACGGCTGCCACCAGCGCCAGGCCGACGGCCACCGCATAGGCGATCCAAATCAGGCTGGTTTGGAGAAGGCCGGCCATCTTGGCGGTTTAAACGAAAGAGAGTGAAAAGATCCTGTCGCAGCCTGTGCGGGGACGGGACGGGAGCGAACGAGACGGGACAGGTGGGGTGGGATTCGAGAGAACCAAAAGGTAACTGGTGTACCAGCCGGTCGAGCTGGCTTCGGATGCGTGAATGCGGATACCCAGAGCAACCCAGAGGGCAGACGGCGACAGCAAGGTCGGATTTTGACGTGTCGATTGTCGGTTTGCAGACTGCTGCTCGATTGAATCCGCGGGATTATGGGGTTAAAAGGATGCCGCTCGATGGGGCTGCAGGCGCATGTTGCGCTCGCGATGGTGTTGTGGTATCTTACTACCGACTCGTGTTGGCGGTACGGTGGGTTGTCTGGAATGCGGAAATAGGGAGAGACGACGAGATGAAGGCGAGAGAAAGGGAGGAAGAAAGGGAGAGGGAGAGGTCACAATACAGAGAAGAGGATACGTGAGAAATTGCCTATCAAGGGAAAGTGGAGGAAGGAAAGAGCGAAGGGGAAGCGTGTTGAGCGGATCCAGAAAGTCCGCCTTCCCAAAGCGAAATCGAAAAGCGAGAACACGAACCTTCAGGTCGTGCCTTCCCTCGAAACAGGGTTTCAGGTCGTGACGCAATGGAGCATGAAGGACCTCGGGCGCCCGCCACAGGAAAGCTTATGTGGGGCAGCACCAGCCTGGGCTCCAATGAGAACAACGCGATGCAGGCCTAACTGGGCCATAAACTAGCAACAGCCAGCCCAAGAGCACCGCCTGAGGAAAGTGCGACCCTACAAGAGCGCACGCCTGGAAGCTACCGTCGAGCGCCTGGGTCGCACTTGCCGCACAGCCAATCACCGAGCTCCACCGCCATCTCCGCGTCGCTTCTGCATTTGGCAATTGGCGTTTGGCACCTTTTTGTTCTGCTGCAGGCGGCATCGCGACACTAGTTTTTGCGGCATCGAATCTCCACAGTGCGACGGCTCTAGCTCTCTCACCACAACACCTCACCTCACCTCACCTCGCCTTCTGCCGCTGACGATCTCGCGATAATATGGTCGTCCTGTGCGCAAGACAACAATGCAGTGCTACACCGAGCTAACGCCGCCCACGGGCGTCACGCACTCGCTCACCCTCGCCCTGACCTCGTCGCGCAGCAGCAACCTCGTCGTCGCCAAGTCGTCTCTGCTGCAGGTCTTTGCGACCAAGACGGTGGCCACCGACCTCGACGCGCAGGCCGACGCAAGCTCGACCGCCCAGGCCCCCTATGCCCCCGCCACGGCCTACGACAACCGCATCAACAATGACGACGGCGACGGACTCGAAGCGTCCTTTCTCGGCGGCGACTCCGCGCTCCTGCGCTCCGACAAGGGCGTATTGACGAAACTGGTGCTGGTGGCCGAGTTCACTTTGGCAGGAACCATCACGGGACTGGCCCGCATCAAGATCGCCGGCACAAAGTCCGGCGGCGACGCACTGCTCCTCGCGTTCAAGGACGCGCGGCTGAGTCTCGTCGAATGGGACCCCGAGTCCAACGACCTTGCCACGATCTCCATCCACTACTACGAACAAGACGAGCTGCAGGGCGCACCCTGGGCCGCCCCACTGGGCGACTATGCCAACTTCCTCGTCGCCGATCCGGGCAGCCGGTGTGCTGCGCTCCGGTTCGGCGCCCGCAACCTCGCCATTCTCCCCTTTCGCCAGCCCGACGAGGAGGACATTGACATGGACGACTGGGACGAGGAGCTCGACGGTCCACGGCCTGCCAAAGACGCAGCCGCGGCTGTCATCACCGGACCCGGCGGCCCCATCGAAGACACGCCGTTTGCGCCCTCGTTCGTCCTCCGCCTCTCCAACCTCGATCCGAACCTTCTGCACCCCGTGCACCTCTCATTCCTCCATGAGTACCGGGAGCCCACATTCGGCATTCTCTCCTCCTCTACAAGACCGTCCACTGTACTCGGTCGCCGCGACTGCCTCTCCTACATGGTGTTTACGCTGGATCTGCAACAGAAAGCGTCTACAACGATTCTCTCTGTCGCCAACCTGCCCCAGGACTTGTTTCGCGTCTTTTCCGTACCGTCGCCCATTGGCGGTGCCCTGCTCATCGGTGTCAACGAGCTCATCCATATCGACCAGTCTGGCCGTGCCAACGGTGTGGCAATCAACCCTTTCACGAAGCAAAGCACGTCCTTTGGTCTCGCCGACCAGTCGGACCTGGACCTGCGGCTCGAGGGCTGCAACATTGAGGTGCTGTCCCCTGAGTCGGGAGAGCTTCTTCTCGTCCTAAACGACGGAAAGATCGCGGTTGTAACGCTCGTTGTGGACGGGCGGGTCGTGTCCGGCGTGAGCATAAAGCTTGTCTCACAAGAGGCGGGCGGTGAGGCCCTTCTCTCGGGCGTTGCCTGCCTCAGCAGGGTCGGCCGGCAGGCACTGTTTGCGGGCAGCGAGGACGCCGACTCGGTCATCCTAGGCTGGTCACGAAAGCAGTCCGAGACGACACGGCGGAAGCAAAAATCCAGCGACGAGCTCTTTGACGACGACCACGAAGAGGGCGAGGAGATTGAGGACGAAGAAGACGACGACGACCTATACGGAGACGGCCCTTCGACGATAAATTTATCGAATATGCCGGGCGGTGGCTCAGGGAAGAGCAGCGGTGATCTGAGCTTCCGTGTCCACGACCGCCTCATCAGCATTGCCCCGATACGGGACATGACTTTTGGCACGCCTCCATTGCTGGGTGAGGCGGGCAAGCTCGATCTGGAGCAGAAGATACGCAGCGATCTCAACCTAGTGTGCGCCGTCGGCCGCGGAAGGGCAGGAGCGCTGGCGCTTCTGAACCGGGAGATCAACCCAGAGCCCATTGGTATCTTCGACTTCCCCGAGGCACAAGCGCTGTGGACAGTGTGCGCGTCCAAGCCGATTCCCAAGACGATCCAAGGCGAGAAGGGCGGTGCAACAGTCGGCGACGACTACGAGTCTCCGGCGCAGTACGACAAGTTTATGATTGTGGCCACGGAAGAGGAGGACGGCTTCGAGCGGTCCGATGTCTATGCCGTCACGGGTACAGGCTTTGAGAAGCTCACGGGCACGGAGTTTGAGCCAGAGGCTGGGTTGACGGTGCATGCCGGCACCATGGGCAAGCACAAGCGGATCATCCAGGTCCTCAAGTCTGAAGTGCGGTGCTACGACGGGGGTAAATTCACATCGCAGCCCATCTATTTTGGCTATGTTCATGTTTGCTAACTCTTGCAGACCTCGGTTTGTCGCAGATTCTGCCAATGGTAGACGAAGACACTGGTGCAGAGCCCAAGATCTTGAGTGCAAGCATGACCGACAAGTACCTTTTAGTGATTCGTGACGACGCTAGTGCGTTTGTTGCGGAGATGAACAAGGACTTTGAGCTCGAGGAAATCGAGCGGGAAGACGAAACACTTACCTCGACCAAGTGGGCAACAGGCTGCCTTTATCACGACACCGCAGGCGCCTTCTGTGATACCGCCACTGAGGTTGGGAATGTCCTCATGTTCCTGCTTAGTGAAGCAGGGCAATTCCATGTAAGAGAAGGCTCTCCAAGCCTACAATTGCCTTTCCCTTTTTGTCTTATGGCCACTAACCATATTCCGTCATCTAGATCTACTCAGTCCCCTCTCTCAAACAACTATATGTTGCAGACGGCCTCAGCTACATCCCTCCTCTATTGTCGGCGGACTACACAGCGAGACGCGGTACAACTAAAGAAGAGCTGCCCGAGCTGCTGGTGGCCGACCTTGGCGACACAGTTGCAAAGTCGCCGTATCTCATCCTCCGCCACGCCAATGACGACTTGACCATGTACCAGCCGATCCGGACGGGCTCGGCTGCCACGCCAGACCAACTCGCCAAGAGCCTTCGTTTCCTAAAAATTCCAAACGGCGCTTTCGCAAAGACATCCGCCGCGCCCACTCCGCCGCAAGATGACGACACCCCTCCTGCCCGCAGCATGCCGCTTCGTGCCTTTGACAACATTGGCGGCTACAGCACAGTCTTCCTCCCCGGTGCCTCGCCCAGCTTTGTGCTCAAGTCGGCCAAATCGTCTCCCAAGGTTCTTAACCTTCAGGGCACCGCCGTCCGCAGTCTCAGCTCGTTCCACACGCAAGGCTCCGAGCGCGGCTTTATCTATGTCGACGTCGAAGGGTCCAGCCGGGTGTGCTCTCTGCCAGCTGGCACCAACTTTGCGGAACTCGGTGTGTGCGTACGTAAGGTCCCGCTCAACGTCGATGTCAACACCGTCGCCTACCACCCGCCATCCGAGGTGTATGCCGTGGGCGCCAGCACGCTCGCCGAGTTTGAGCTGCCCAAGGACGACAGCCACCGCGCCGAGTGGACCAAGGAGAACATCACGTTCAAGCCCCTGGTGGAGCAGGGCCAGCTGCAGCTCGTCAGCCCCGTCAACTGGACGGTCATTGACACGGCGGAGATGGAGGCGTATGAGGTCATCATGTGCGTCAAGACGCTCAACCTCGAGGTGTCCGAGTCGACCAACGAGCGCAAGCAGCTGGTCACGGTGGGCACAGCGATCTCACGTGGCGAGGACCTGGCCATCCGTGGCCGCGTGTACGTGTACGACGTGGTGACGGTGATCCCGGAGCCTGGGCGGCCCGAGACAAACCGCAAGCTCAAGCTGGTGGCCAAGGAAGACATCCCGCGCGGCGCGGTGACGGCGCTCTCGGAAATTGGCACGCAGGGGCTGATGCTGGTGGCGCAGGGTCAAAAGTGCCTGGTGCGCGGTCTTAAGGAAGACGGCACGCTGCTGCCGGTGGCGTTTATGGATATGAACTGCTACGTCACGAGTGCCAAGGAGCTGCCGGGCACGGGCCTGTGCGTGATGGCGGACGCGTTCAAGGGCGTGTGGTTCACGGGCTACACGGAGGAGCCGTACAAGATGATTTTGTTTGGTAAGAGCAACACACGGCTGGGGGCCATCAACGTGGATCTGCTGCCCGACGGCAAGGAGCTGTTCATTGTGGCGGCCGATGGCGAGGGCAACCTCCATATCCTGCAGTTTGACCCAGAGCGTAAGTCTTTGTTTGAACCCCTCCCCACCAAAGCCAAATAACGAGCCCTTTTTTGCAACAACTACTGACATTTTCCAGATCCCAAATCCCTACAGGGTCATCTACTGCTGCACCGGGCCACCTTCTGCACGGGTGCACACTTTGCGACCAGCTCCATCCTGCTACCGTCGACCTCGCTGAACGATGAGGAGGTCGCTGCCACCAATGGCGCCTCAGCGACGAATGGAAACGGGAACGGCGACGCCAACGGAGACGCCAACGGCGCCATGGCGGTCGACGACGACGACGAGCACCAGGCTGGCCACCCGCCCCCGCAGCACCTTCTGCTAGCCAGCCCCACGGGCGTGCTCGCCTCGCTGGCGCCGCTGTCCGAGTCCGAGTACCGCCGGCTGTCGTCGCTGGCCGGCCAGCTGGCCACGTCGCTGACGCACACGGCCGGGCTCAACCCCAAGGGCTACCGCATGGCGGCCGGTGCCGCGGACGACGCGGCCATTGAGGCTCCCGGTGTGGACGCCGCCGTGGGCCGCAGCGTGGTCGACGGCGCACTGCTGGCGCGGTGGGTGGAGCTGGGGTCTGGGCGGAAGAGCGAGATTGCCGGGCGGGTGGGCTTCGCGAGCGCGCTGGATGTGCGGGCGGCGCTCGAAGGCGTCCTGGGCTGGTCACGGATGTCGTACTTTTAAAGCGCGGTGAGAATATCGTGCAGGGTTCATTCATTTTTTTTGGTAAAATAGTGCGACATTGGGAATATGAAAATAAAAGCGACTTGAAAGAGAGAAACTGAGTCGAACATGTGTATCGTCCGTCCAAATTCCGAGGAGGTTTGTCTGTAAGATGGCTGCCAAGAATGGATTATTTGCGTTCGTATCAGTTTATTGTTTCGTTCTTGAATTTACATTGCTTTATTTCGTTTATTTATATATATTTTCTGTTGTCTTTTTTTTTTTTTTTTTTTTGTTAAATAAACAAATAATACAATTCAAAATTTACATCACCGATACGAAACATAGATATAGAAAAATATTGTCTGAGCGTCAATCACTTGAAAAATAAATAATGAAAACGAACAAAATTGCTACAAAAATTCCCTGTTTATACCATACATCGTAAGTATTCCTTTGAATCAAGACATGGTCATATCGCTTGCATTGACGGCAGCCTGCTTCTGTGCCTGGATGTGCCTGTTATCTCATTGGCCATTGGCCAGCCTGCCCGTTGTCAAGATCGGCACTAGTCCATTTTGGGCGTTTTCTAGAAAATTTAGTGTCTCCCCGCATGAATTGGAAAGAAGGGGGAAAAAAGGAAGCAGCAACAAAAAGCACCATAAAGACCACAAAAAACTCGAATCACGCGAAACAGACGCGAAAAGGGACGCACAAAGGGGAAATTAAAGAGCCACGGCGCGTGTGTTCCTGACGAGATATGCCACTTTAACGTCGGCTCCTCTTTTTTTGTTTCTTGATTACGCTTTTCTCGGCATAGCAAGAGAGTGGGGGTTTTGCACTGTCCTCTTTCTGGCTTCCTCTTTTGGCCTTTGCCTTTCTCCCTTTTTCGTCAAGTTGACATCTTGTTGTCTTGCTTTGACTCGTCCCGTTGGCCTTGTTGATTTTTTGCGCATCGTGGCCTAGCTCGTTCTCTTGAAAAGGCAGCGCATCTGTGCCTGAGGATACCACAGCCTTGCGGCATCACTCTCCACATTGTCCCCCCTCCAAGGTACGTTCCAGGACCCATTGTCATTGCCACGCAGCCACCCCCGTCTGTCCCCCACCGTGGCATCTTCACCCCTCCTCTCTCCTCGTCTAACATGCCTTCGAGATTGCCGACATACTCGCGCGTCGCACAAACCGACCAACCTTCCCCGCTCACATATACACCCCCACGATGTCGTGGATCGCAGCAAACGGCGCGCAACGAGCGGCCGCGGCAGCCTGCTATGGCTGCCTCGTGAACGGCGCGGCGCCCGCCGCAGTTGTCGCGCGACAGGCGGCCCATGCTGGGTCGTCGCCCGCGGCCTCGGTCCGGTTTGCATCCTCTTCTTCTTCGACGACCACCACTAAGCCCCGCGCAACGCGCGCTTCGCGCGCCGCATCGTCGGCCGCCGCAACAGCGCCTCCTTCCGTGGCCGCAGCGGCCGAGGCCGTGCAGGCGAGCACAGCGGCCGCGGCGACCAGAAAGCGGGCCAGCAGCAAGGCGGCCATACCGGCGGCGGCAGCAGCGGCAGCAACAGACGGAGACGCCCCTGCTGCGGCAGCGCCAGTAAAGGCAACACGAGGCAGGAAGAAGAAGGAGGTTGAGCCGGCGGTCGGCGGTGAGGTAGAAACAGCGCCGGTGCCCGTGAAGAAGACGAAGGCGAGCGCAACAGCGACCAAGACGACATCGACGAAGAAGAAGGCGGCGGCAGCGACGGCAACGACAACGACTGCAGCACCCGCTAAATCAGCAGCACCAATAGAACCTACACCAGTGACGCCCGCCAGCAGCAGCAGCACGACAAGCACAAGGAGGACGGCGACATCGACCGAGGCTAAGAAGAAGGCGGCTACGGCGGCATCTACGACGGCGACAACTGCTGCGGCGCCGGCACCCCGTTTCGCAGCGGCAGCCAAGCCCAACCCGGCAATCACACAGACGGCGCCACCACCGCCCACAGCGCAGGAGAGCGCCTATGCGGCCGCTAGCCAGGAAGAGGCGCTGGCCGAGCTGAAACGACTGCGTCTAGCAGCGGCGCCACCGACGACACCGCCGGCCCCTGTTCGGGCCCGTCTCAGTCTCAGCCCCGAAGACAATGAGCCGTTCCCCGACGGCAGCGACGGCGGCGGAGGAGGCGGGGCCACAGCGGTGCCCAACATTGCCGACACGCCCGAGTACAAGAAGGCGACGCGGCAGTGGACATCGTTGATTGTGGCGATGCCCATCTTCCTGGTGACGTCGTACTATTTGTTTGATCGATGTAGGTTGCGCTCTACCTCTCTTTTCCCCATATATTTTCTGTTGCTAACCACAGTAGTGGCCCTTGGAAACGTGCCGACCGACCTGACGGTGTACCGTGATAAGCTACAGCAGGCGGTGGACCAGCTGGGCGAGGCGGCCAGCGCGGTAATAAGTGGTGAGAACAACCCGTCCGCCGCAGAGGAGAGCCAGTTCGTCGAGGACGATGCCAGTGGGAAGAAGGCGTAATGGGAGAGGTAGAGTGGCCGGGAGGTAGCCCGTCAAAGGCCCGGCCGAAGACGGTGACGGCTCTTTTGTACGAATACGTTGACGATAACGACCGATCACGACTCTGTTCCTACTGTTCCTACACCACATTACATAAGGGATGCGCATGTCCATGCGTATTTTTGAACACGATGCTTGAGAGGAACAAAACTCCATCTCACAACTCTATTCTTCTTGACCCTGTCCACATCTTAACATGCTCAATTGTGAAACCTTGCAACACTGTGATGAGCAGCAACTCCACGACCATGAATAATATCACGTGCCCGGCGAGTAAGTGGCCGGGAAACGAAGGACCTGAAGTGCTAGCTATTGACTCGTCTTTCCTTTTCATTGGAAAACAATCTACGGCGTTCCCGCCCGTCGTCGTTGGCAAGGAAGACAAAACGTGGAGAAGAAGGCTAGTAAAACACTACCGCTGCACACACTTCACGCTGCAACCACGGAGAAAGAATATGCATAGAGGGTGTGCTTGAATTTTACGGCTGGCAATGGTTGGCATAAGAAGAAGGGATCAAAGGACGCAGGATTGCGTTAGGGGATGGCCGGCTGGCGCCGGTTGAGCTTTCCCGGCGCCAAAGGTTGGTGAAAGGTGTGGGGTCCAGTGCTGCAGTGCACACCGTCAATAGGTGCCGAGCCAACACGATCTTGAATGACACTCAGATCTATTGCAAAACTCATCATGAGTTCACTCGTTGAATTCCTACTCACTCGAAGTCTCACTTTTATGACATATTTCGATATAGAATGTTCTTTTATATGTGTGCGTATGTACAGTGTAATAAACAATGATAAAATGTATAAAAAAGACAAGCAAACAAAAAACAAAACAAAGCTCTTTTATCTAAAATCGTAGAAAGTCGATTCGATGTAGATGCATGTCGATGATGGTCGGGTTCGAACGATATGTGGGTTGAATGCCCTTCCCATGAAATGTCCTTGATCCTATCTTCACAGCGCCCTTCTCTCGCTCTCCTATCTTGTCTTCTCTGCCCCGTATTGTCGTATTGTCTACAGCTTTGACTTGTTGCCGGCGGCGCGCTGCCGCAGGATCTCGGCCGCGTCGCGCTTGGCCCACTCGCGCATCGTCTTGCGCTGGATCTTGCCCGACGCCAGCTTCGGCACCTCGTCCACGTAGATCACGCCGCCCGTCAGCCGCTTGTGCTTGGCCACGCGCGCCGCCATCCACGTCTGGATGTCCTGCGGCGTCACCTTGCCCTTGGACGCCTCGTGGATCGTCACGTATGCCCGCGGGAACTCCTCGCTGTTGAGCGTGATGCCCACCACGGCCGCGTCGGCCACGTGGTCGTTCTCCAGCAGCACACCCTCCAGCTCGGCCGGTGCCACCTGCAGCGCGTTGACCTTGATCAGCTCCTTCTTGCGGTCGACGATCCAGAAGTAGCCCTCTTTGTTGCACACGGCAATGTCGCCCGTCTTGAGCCAGCCGTCGGGCGTCAGGCACTCCGTGGTGGCCTCCTCGTTGCGCCAGTAGCCCAGGCACACATTGGGCCCGCGGATGTACAGCTCACCGGGCTCGCCCAGCTTGACGTCGCGGCCGTCCTCGTCGACCAGGCGGCACTCGCAGTTGGGGTCGAGGCGGCCGACGCTGCCGGTGTTGTCCTTGATGCCACCGGGCACGTGGATGGCGCCGCAAGTGACTTCGGTCATGCCCCAGCCCTGGTTGATCTGCATGTTGAAGCGGCGCTGGCACTCGTTTTGCAGCTCGCGGCTGAGGGGTGCGGCGCCGCACAGCACGTCGCGCACGGAGCGCAGGTCGTAGCGCTGGGTCTCGGGCCGCTTGGACAGCATGACCAAAATGGGCGGCGCGATCTGCAAGCTGGTGATCTGGAACTTGCCAACGTTGGCCAGAAACTCCTCGTAACGGAACTCGGTCATGATGTAGATAGGCACGCGCAGCTTGATGGCCATCAAGATCGTGTACAGCTGGCCGTACGCGTGGTACAGCGGCAGGAAGCCGATCCACCGCTCCTGTGGGCGGTCGGCAAAGGCATACGGCTTGTGCGCGTACCGAATGAAAATGGTCTGGTCGACGTTGGCGATCAGGTTGGCGTGCGACACCATGACGCCCTTTGGCAGGCCCGTCGTGCCGGAGCTGTAGTTGATGGTGGCCACGGTCTTCTTGGACTCGGCCGGCACCAGTTCGGGCCACTGGTAGCGCGCGGCGTCGGCGTCAGAGCCCGCCAGGCCCTGGCGCCAGTCGACCACGCCCTGCACGGGCGTCGTGATCTCGACGTCTGAGAACAAAAAGATGCTGGACTTGGGGATGCCGGCCTTGCTGGCGCCCTCGAGAGCGGTGCCGACGAGGCTGGGGTGTACGAGCAGCACCTTGGCCTGGGTGTTGGTCATCTGGTGGATGACCTCGGGCACGGTGTAGCCCGGGTTGGTGCCGCTGAAAACGTAGCCGGCGCCGACGATGCCCAGGTAGGCGACGGGCACGAAGATCTGGTTGGGCGTGAAGATCATGACGACGTCGCCGCGCTGGAGGCCGAAGCGCTCAAGGCCGAGAGCCAGCTTCTTGACCCATGTCAGCGCCTGGGCGGGCGACAGGTTCTTGCCGACGGGGTCCCGCGTGTCGTACCACAGCGGCTCCTCCTGTGGCTTCTCGCCCTTGGGGAACAGATAGGAGAGGATGTTGGTCTGGGGGATGTCCAGGTCTGGGTAGGGCGATGTGTACGGCATTTTGGCGGTGAGGAGGCGAGGTGAGGCGGCGAGAAGAGGGAGAGGGTATCAAAGGCGAGAAGGTGAGAAGGGAAAGTCGTCGTCACGATGTAGGAAAATAAGAAAATGGGTGATATAAAAGACTCAAGAACAAGAGACAAAAGAAAAGGAAACAAGAGAGGCAAAATCCGTGACGGGTAAAACACAACGGCAGCCGGCCAGGCAAAAGAAAAGCGAGGTAGAGAAAGGCAGTACCTAAACAAGAAGGACTAACACTGTTCCCTGCAGCACAAAAAAGACGAAAGAGCCTTAGGAGCCAGAAAGAGACGGGGGACAATGGAGCAGGCTACTCGCCACGGAAAAGGTACCAGCAACTGCGGAGGAGAGACGGCTCATGGACCCAGCCGTCAGGAAAACGGAGCCAGCTAGAGATCCGGCAATAGGCCGACCCCTCTTGTGCAGAGGAGGAAGAAAGTCAGAGGTAAAGAAAGGCGAAACAAGACAAACGCATAATCCACCACAAAGCACGGAGTGTAGGCGTGTCGGAGGAGCAGAGGGTAAGCTGGCAGGGAGCTGGCAGGGATAGGAGGCAGAGCAGTAGAAGCTCAGCGAAATGCAGTGAGACTGACTGGCAGGCTGAGGAATACAGGCTGTGGACGGAGGAGGAAGACAAGACACTTCTTGCACCAATAGATGCTCACTCAACCAGACCAGGGACGGCGGTGGGGACCAAAACAGGTCCTGAGGTCTATTGAGAAATTGGAGAAGCAGGCTCAACATGGAGGACGGGCGGACAGAATGGTTCCTGTGACGGCGGCTGGCGGCCACCAGGCGCAGTGCCAGTGCAAGTCTCGTTCGCCGGCCATCATACTCCGCGTTGCGTTGGGGTTCGATGGTGTAAGTGGAGAGGGTCTTGTCTCTTTGGGAGGAGCAAGGAGGCGAGGGAGGCTACTGTTTTGCCCTCGGGACGTCGGAGTTAGGTCGGCTGCGGGGAAGGTAGGGGTGGACCTGAGAAAGAGACACGAGAAACAAACGAAAGGAAGGTGCGATGGGCTGTGGCTGGAGAAGGCTGGAGGGCGGCGCCAAAAGGCAACAAAGGCAGGCGCGACCGTCTGTGCCTCTTGTCTCTTTCTTTGTCGACACACTGGGGGAAGGAGGCACCGAGGTGCCAGACCCAACCTGCAAACTAACCGGCAACTGCCACGGTAAGTTGCAGCGGCTGGGACTGGGGAAGGGGCAGATGCTGGGCCCGTAGCAGGTGGCGTGGGTGGTAGCGTGCCCCCGGCGCGCCCATCGCCCGCCCCGGTTTTACTGAATCAATATGTGGAGAGGCCCTCCACTAACACGGCCCTGGCCAGCGACAGGCGACACCCACCAGAAAGACCAGAAGGAGAGCAGGAGGGCAGGAGAGCAAGGAGAGCACTAGGAACGCACCTGCCTGGACTGGGGAAAAGAAGTTACGCTGCATGGAAGGCGCGAAGGTGACTGCGCTCTTGTGAAATACTGAGTAGTAACACTGAGTTTCCTTGCGTTCATCTTCGACCTCACTTTTGTTCCAATTCACCTCGTCACCTTTCTTGTCTCTCTTCCTCTCTCCATCAACTCACCTCCCACCCTCACAACACCCACCGCCGCCATGTCCGAACTCCGCAACTTCGACACGCTCTTCTCGCTCGAGGGCAAGACGGCCCTCGTCACCGGCGGCTCGCGCGGTCTCGGCCTGCACATGGCCACGGCGTTCCTGCGCGCCGGTGCCGCTCTGGTGATTGTCACTGCGCGCAAGCTCGAGGGCGAGCAGGGTATCAACCAGGCCGTTGAGCGCCTCAACAAGCTTCCCGGAATCAAGGGCCGCGCCGTCGGCCTGGCCGCCAACGTCGGCGACACCGAGGCCATTGTCAAGCTGGTCGCCCAGGTCAAGGATCTGGTCGACGCGCGCGGCCTCAACATCCTGGTGTGCAACGCGGGCGCCTCGTGGGGCTCGCGCTTTGAGGACGCGCCGCCGCACTCGTCCGTCAAGATTCTGGACCTCAACGTGCGCGGCATCTTTGAGCTCGTCCAGAAGAGCCTGCCGCTGCTCAAGGGCCGCGCGACGCTCGAGGACCCCGGCCGCGTGATCATCATCAGCTCGACGGCCGGCACCAACGTGCCGCACGTCGGCGAAACGGGCACCATCATGTACTCGGTGTCCAAGGCGGCGGCCAACCACCTGGGCCGCAACCTGGCCATTGAGCTGGGCCCGCACCACATCACGTCCAACATCATTGCGCCCGGCTTCTTCCCATCGAAGCTGGCACAGGGCCTGATCAAGAACCTGGGCGGCGAGGAGGAGCTGAGCAAGGACAACCCGCTGGGCCGCCTGGGTATCCCGGAGGACATTGCCGGCCTGGCCGTGTTCCTGGCCTCGGCTGCCGGCCGCTATGTCAACGGCGAGGACATTTCGGTCGACGGCGGTGCGCGGTTAGGGGCGGGCCGTCTGACGAAGCTGTAGACGGCTGGTTGGGCCGTGGGGGGACACTGTACATTGATCTATTTTCTATCTATTTTCTTTCTTGTGTGGCATTGGTCATGTAGCGTATACTGTTCAAAATGCATCTGTTATTCATATTTACTGCATGGATGTAAAGAAAATCTCGTGATCAGACTCTTTGAATGCAGAGTACATTTGTGCCGGTCACGGAGCCGAATCAGAAGCCTATCAAAGCCGGGGTAATACATTTTAGAAGGCTGGCCTGGCTGGACAGAGCTCGACGATCTGTGATGGGCGGTTGGCAAAAGACAAATTGTCTCTGTGTCTCTTTACTCCAACTGTGGGGTAAGCTAGGATGGCAGGAAAATAGGAAAACCGGGGAAGAAACAGAGACGAAAAAAAAGAAACGAGGCCGTCTTGCCGAGCTATCTAATCAGAAGGTGGTGTTAGTGGCTAACTATTTCCGGGAAAACAACTCCAGGGCGGTGTCACAAAGTTACTCACGTATTTACAGTGAACAGAGCTGTATGGTACCTTTAACAGAACAGAGTTAGTAGCATACGAGGGATAACCGGAACAGGAGAAGAGGGAGAAAGTAGAAAAGAGCAAAAGAGGAGAGGCGAATTGGAGATTTGAATAAAAGAAAAAAAAAAAAAAAAAAGTCATGAGGCAAAAAAGTGAGGAGAAGACAATTGACAAAGTAGTATTACGCCAGACTTCGTACATGTAGCAGTACATACTGTGAGATGAAACTTAGATGAGAGCCAGGACCATACAATTCAGCAGCATCCAAAGCATCAACGCAATGGAGGACTGCAGCATCGTGTTTGCACAATTGGTTGCAATTTATTTACAAGGTATTGATTGTAGTCTAACAAGATCGATGCACGTCCCTATGTACAGTAAAAATAAACAAGAAAAAAGAAAGAAAATAGACACAGATGATACACGCTTGAACTTCTTTTCACCCCCACATCTCATCACCCCCCCTAATCAAACGACTCGTACTTGAAGCCGTACTGCTCCGTGAAGGCCTTGGCCTTCTCGTTCGTCTGCCGCAGGCGCTCAATGAACTTTCCGGCCGTCTTCATCTCCTCGCGGCCGACCTGATGCCGGTGCGCGGCGTCGGGGCCGTCGGCCACGCGCACAAAGCGCGCGTACGTCCACATCTCGGGCAGCGGCGTGTGCTGTGTCAGGCCCTGGCCGGCGTAGATCTGCATGCACTCGTCGATGATCTGGGTGGCCAGGTGCGGCACCAGCACCTTGCTCTGGGCAATGGCACGCTTGCCGGCCTTGTTGCCGCGCACGTCCATGGTGTCGGCGGCCGACAGCACGACGAGACGCGCGCCGTCAATCTCCATGCGCATCTGGGCGATGCGCTCAATGTTGCTGTCGAACTCGCCAATGAACTTGCCGCGCGGCTTCTTGCGCGGGTCCTGGCAGCGCACGAGCGCCAGCTCGTAGGCGCGCTCGCACTGGCCCAGCAGACGCATGCAGTGGTGGATGCGGCCGGGGCCCAGACGGCCCTGCGCGATCTCAAAGGCGCGGCCCTCGCCCAGGATGACATTGGCGGCGGGCACGCGCACGTCCTTGTACAGGTACTCGCCGTGGCCCTCGGGGGCCCAGTCGTAGCCCATGATGGTCAGGTTGCGCACCTGGGTGATGCCCGGGGTGTCGCAGGGCACGAGAAGCATGGTGTGGCGCTTCCAGCGGTCGGCGTTGTCCGGGTCGGAGCAGCCCATGAGGATGTAGAACGACAAGTCCTTGTTCCACAGGCAGTTGCCGTACAGCTTGCGGCCATTGATGACGTACTCGTCGCCCTCGCGGCGGATCTGGATGCTGATCTGCGTGGCGTCGGAGCTGGCGACGTCGGGCTCGGTCATGGAGTAGGCCGACGAGGCGGTGCCCTCCATCAGCGGCTTGAGCCACTTCTCCTTCTGCTCCTCGCTGCAGTACTTGGCCAGCAGCTCAATGTTGCCCGTCTCGGGCGCGTGGCAGTTCATGGTCTGCGGGGCCCAGTAGCAGCGGCCCATGATCTCGGCGCAGCACGAGTACTCGAGGTTGGTCAAGCCGGGGCTCTCCTTGAAGTGGTTGGGCAGGAACAGGTTGAAGAGGCCCTTGACCTTGGCCTTTTCGCGCAGCTCGTGCATGACGGGCGGGATGGCCCAGCGCTTGCTGGCGAGCTGCTGGCGCATGACCTGCTCACGCGGGATGACCTCGTTCTCGACAAAGTCATAGACGTCCTGGATCTTCTGGACGGCCAGCGGCGACAGCTTCTGCTGCACCCAGACGGGTATCCGCTGGAACGCGGGACCGTCGAAGACGGAGACTGGGACGGACATGGTGAGGGAGGAGGTTGAGGAGGTTGTTTGGAGACGGTGGGAGATGAGGTTGTGATGTCGAGAGGCTGAGAAGAAGAAGACGTGAGATGGATGATGAAATTCAAAGGAAGAGGAGACAGAGGAATGGGATGGAGAGAGGCAGGAAGTAAATATGGGGAGAGGTCAAGATAAATAAAGAGGAAGACAAAATAATAAAACAGAAATCGACACAGAAGAAGAGAGACGAGACAGACAGACCACTGGTCCAAGGGCGGAGGTCGGTCGTTTCCCTTTTCCCCAATGCTGGGGTTTGTGCCGAGCTGCCCAGAGAGAGACGTCTGGACTGCCGCTACAGCGAGTCAGGACCACGCCCAATCCCAGCTGCAATCTCGCCCACTCGCTAGTCTTGAACAGTACGGGGCCCCAGGACTTCTTTTGGACACGGGTGCGTGCAAGAATGGGCAACTTTGGCTTCTGATCCAGCAGTCTGCGTTCTCTGGTGTCAGTTGCTTCTGTGAACGTGTTTGTGTTTTAGCCGACAGCATCTCCCTCTTCCCCTTCCCCATACCTGAAAGACAGCGAACATACAGTAGCTCAGTGGACACGCAGTGGGCGCTGGGCAAGTACAGCGCTGGGGTTGGCGCCAGCCACTGTCTCCATTACCTGGAGAGCGGGCCCACTCCGTCCCGTACGGCTGTCAACTTCCCCCTCTCGTTTCATTGCCGCGGTTAGGTACTTCTGTGGACACCAAAATACAAGCAACGACGAAGTACTCATCAAGAACCACACCATGTACGACCAACTTCCGAGTCGACTCTCCTCAGTTATTGAAGATCCCAAGGCCAAAAAGTATTTTGCGGGGGACGTCCTTTTGGCGTGTCGTGCGTTTTGGCTTGGTGCCGTGTCCCCAGACCACAGACTACGGGCCAAGAATAGGCAATTATTCATCGCGGTGATCGATATTATGCTGCTCTGACGAGCCTCGTCTTGATCTTCTGTCTTTGTCGAGTCTCGATGGAGTTCTGTTCTCGGCATTCCGGCAACTCGGCTTGGCGAGGTGAGCTGGCACGGGTCAATTGCATTGTGTGTGGACATATGGCTCATATTTGTGTGAATTGCTATGCTTGTGCTATCAAAGGTAGATGCAGTCATGGCATGTAAATCAATGCAGATGTCATCTCAAACGTCGTGAATGCTTGCCGTTGCGGCGTCGGCAGTCCCCTTTGCCGTTTTCTTTCATTCTTTCCCTGCTTGCAAACCACTCAACCCCTACGGGATGATCTTGGCCACACGGAAACGGTCAAATGCCGTGTAGAAGGCGTCCTTGGTCGTGTACTCGACCTTGTCCTTGCCCATCATCTCAAAGGCCTTGGTCATGTCCATCTGCCGGTCAAAGTTGAGCATCGTCATGATAAAGTAGGCAAAGCCGCCAAAGGCGCGCTGGCTGCCCACGCGCCCGCTCTTCAGGCCGTGCTTCTTCTCCAGCGCCGTCCACTGCTCAAAGTGGTCCGCGAGATAATTAACCGGGTCAGGGCCCTGGCCGCCGGCCGGCGGCGCCACGCCCTTGAGGCCAAAGTACGCCGCAATCACGGGCCACTTCTGGCTCCACGACGATGCGTTGTTGCTGTCCGCCGCGTTGTAGCGCTCCTCGGATGTCTTTTCGGGGTGCAGCGACGCCACAATCGACAGCTTGGCGCAAATGTCCTGGCTGCTCTCGATGAACAGGTTCTTCCACGAGATCTCGCTGCCGGGGAACTGCACCTCGGCGCCCTCGCCCTCGATCTCGCGGTACAGCGACAGGTAGGTGCCGAGCTGCTGGGCCAAGCAATAGATGTTGTTGTTGGGCACAAAGCCGATGATCACGTCCGGCATGATCTCGCACCACGTCCACGGCTTGCCCTTGGACATGGCCGACAGCATGTCGGTCTGGCCGTAGTAGAACATTTGCGAAGCGTACGGCTCGGGTATCCGCGGCAGCGACTCTTTGAGGGGCAGGTCGTTGTGGAAGGGGAAGTTCTCCTGGAGCAGATGCACGCCATAGGCCTTGGTGCCCGTGGGCAAGACCACAAACTTGAGCTTGGGCGACAGGTTCTCGATGGCGGTGACGGCGCGCTTGATGAGCTCGACGTTGATGGTGACCTCCTTGGCCGGGTCGGTGTCCATGATGTAGGCGAAGAAGTAGACGTGCGTGACCGTGTCAATGTCGGCAACGCGCTCCTTCATCTCGGCCTCGAGGCCCGCCTGGCCCTTGTCGGTCAGGATGTCGACGCCGCTGACGACATTGAGCTTGGGCGACGCGGGCCAGTTGGCGGCCTCGGGGGTCAGGGGGCGGTTGGTCAGGGCCGTGACCTTGTCAAAGTCCTCGGGCGTGGGGTAGCCTTCCAAGATGGCGTTGACAATGGCCCAGCCGGTGATGCCGCTGGCACCTGCACATTGTTAGAGGGAGCACCAAAAAAAAGAAGGATATGCTGTGTAGTATTGGAAAGCAAACGACGCCTCGAAAGGAACCCCACGGAGCCCATGACGCGGTGAGCTCGCCCCGTTGGGGCCAAACCGTCCCTTCGTTCATTTGACGTACCGTAGACAAGAGCGTGGTTACCCATGGCGATCGATTTGGATGGATGTTGTTGAATGGGAAGGATGGCTTCTGCAGGATGTATGGGTGATGCGTAGAAGAAGGAAGCGGCTTCGGGATGGCAAGAGGAGTAGTATTTTTTGGGACGTCGCGATGTATTTTGTGTACACGATCGAGTCAGGTGTTGCCCCTCTCAACTATTAATGGCAGGCCTCGTCTTCAAGAAGCAGAACAGGAAGGCGCGGTCTTGCTGGCAAAACAATACCCCTCCTGCCCTCAACATCGAGCTTGGTAAGACAGGCGCAAACTACCACCAGCAGAAAAGTGGGGGACGAGGGTGAGTAGACGAGGGGGGAAGGTGGGCGTGTCTGGGGCGCCCCTTCCTGTTGCGGGCAAACATCTTCCTCTAGCTCTTTCCTGCCGTTTTCCTACGAGTGCTGTGCCTGTTTGGGTGCCCGAGTCGTGGGAAGCAGCTTATCCGGTGATCGGAAGGGGACATGCGGTGCACGCCCGTGGCCATGATGAAATGCGCTCGAAAGCGCGAGACAGCGAGACGCGAACAGACACGAGAAAGGCACGAGGAAAGCGAGAACGACAATGTGAGAGCACGACGAGCATTGGGATGGAGCACACAAGACGCAGGGAAAGAGCAAAGAACAAAGTCATAATTTGTGTTCAGGAACGAGAAGCTGCGACCGAGGATCGTACCTGCCGCCTCGTGCTGCATCGCTCCTCCCATCTACGATGCAATTGTTGCAGGGCGCGTCATCGCCCTCGCACGTTGAATCATCCCAAGCGACTCTACGAGTAATCGTCAGGCCGCCCCAGAGGTCTGACTCGTTCGCTCGCCGCCATTTATGTGGATGGCTCGACCCAAGTCGGCGCGCGGCGTTTGTTCTCCTTTCTCGAAGCTCGACGGATTGCATTGGCGCCCCTCAAAGGGCGTCATTAGGTCGAAGAAGGAAGCGGCCAGGGGCAGGCGCGCGAAAACATGCGGGGCAAGTGCGACTGCTCTCTCGACTTTTGACTTTTTCATGAAGACCCTTGAAGGCACGCCTCGCACAAAGTACGGAGTATCTTGGGAGGAAAGAGCGAAACACGTTGTCCCTTCCTGTTGCGGAAGTCAATCAATGAGAGAGCACGAGTACCTGGGCGAGGCAGCGCTGCCCCACAAGCGCCAGGTACTCCAAATGTACCTGCAGTCTACATACAAAATGTATGATTTCCATATGTACCCGCCACTCGTACTCCAAAAGCAAAGAGGCACAGGAGGGGAAAGAAAAGGCGGGGAGGCACGACCAGCCTCGCGCGTCTCATGGGCACTTTCTCCGCACAAAAGATGTGACTACTGAATCATTTCCCGCCCCTCTCTTCCCCGGGAAACATTTTCCCCACGTCCCAGGCCGTTCCCACGGCGCCAGGCCAGTGGACTTCCGCCCCCACAAACGACGTCGTGAGGCCCACTGTCCCGCCACGACGTGCAAAGTTCCCATGACTCGTGAGACACAGAGAGGGAGCAGAGAGAGAAGAATCAGGTGAAAGACAAGGAACGAGACAAAAAAAACTAAATCGAAAGAGGCTGTCGGCGTTGAGACTGAATCGATGAATGTGAATCGGAGGTTCGGTGTGATAATGACAGGCATCACGACATGCCAAGGTCGATGTTTGGCACTCGTCCCGTGTTTGTGGCTTTCTGCAGTCAGACGGTGCACCTCGGGCACGTTTTCGAGTTGCACCAGATGCTGTAAGCCAACATGCTGTAATACGTCGTAAGACCTCAATCAACTGCCGTCCGCTCCTCTCTCTCTCTTTCTATTTCTCTCTCCTCAACTGCCTCCCTCCTGATAAGATAATTTCGTACCCACGAGGTCCCGTGTTGCGTACCCCATGGGTCTTAATGTAGTTTGCCTTTCGCCCCCTCCCCACACCGGCGGCAGTCTCCTCTTCCTTTCCCTTCCCCTCCTCCTTCTGCCTCCTGCTCTCCTCTCGTCCTCCACCCAGCGTAACGATCTCCGCACGCACGGGAAAGGCCACGGACAAAGCTTCCGTGTGGTCCTTTTGGTTCTATCTCGTTTTCCTGTGTCCCCTTTTCTCTTTGCCCCAATCCATCCCGGCCTTGCCTTGGCGTGACACTTCTTTGCTCCACAGGTTGTACCGACTTTTTCTCTTTTCTACGGCCATTCTTTCTTTCTCTCTCTCTTTCTTACCTCAACTCTCCCAACTTTGCCTTCGGAAATGCACATCCAACACCCCAACGGGCTAGCCTCGCCTGACCGGTAAATCTTGGGGCTAGAGAGGATCTATTTCTTCCTGGTACGGGGTAATAGCTTCTTGCCTCTGGTCTCTTTATTGTCAAACAGTCGACCTGTACAACTTGAATCATGTTGCCAGTTGCCCCCGGCAGGCCCTGAACCTGTCTGGTATTGCCGTTTTGGGTTATGACCCGGATGAAAATGGTCCGCTGGGAGGCACCCGCAGAACACTCACGCACGTCCGATCATACCTACTGACCTTTGGGGTCTTCGTAGGGGAAGTAGACTAAGAAAAAATAAAGCTAGTCGTTAACGTTGAGACTGGAGAAACCCCGGAGTACGGAAACCGACATGCTCAATTCGTCCAGGACACTGGATCGCTAGTAAAACGAGACCCTGGCCGAGTTGATATGTGTTTACACGCACATATTGGAGTATTTTCTCAGCAGAAAAAAAGGTACTGCGAGCCACGCCCAGCTCCGTTCCGACTAACCGGTACCCGCGCCTCCGACATGCCTCTTCTTTAAACTAGTTACAAACACCACACGCACACATGTCTTTGTACCTGCCTGGGTTTCCCTGCCCCCCTCCCCCATGCCCCAAGGGAAACGAGTAAAAGCGTAGCCGTCGTGTTTGCTCTTCTGGAAAAGCAGTCGCTGAAGAGCAGCAATTAGTGGTACGAGAAACCGTCATTCTGCCCCAGCAGTCGGCCCATGGCGTGCCACTGATTCGATCGCCGTCTCTGTGATTCTGTCCTGTAGTTTGAGGTTCTGCTTGGCCTGCTACCTTCACCTTAGTCCAACCCTCTTTGTCATGATCTCAGGATCCAGATCTGGACATTCGAGAATGCACACAGCATCGGACCACCTTCTTGTTCCTGCTGCTCCTCTTTGCGCCTCCTTCTCCGTTCTGGTCAACAAGATCGTCAGTTTTTTTTACTTTTGTTCATGTCCTTGCTGACGGCCTCGTCCGTTCGAACTTTGGCAGCAACACAAAACACATTCCGCCGGACGCCAAACACATTCTTGTGCAACGGCCGCAACACTTCCCGTAAGGAGAGAGTCAGGCACGGCAGTAAAATAAAGAGAGAGAAAGAAAGAAGAAAAAAGAAACAGAGAGGGTTCCACTAATATCTCCAATCGATATCCACATCGAACTAAGACACAAGCACATATAATATCTGGGGCCTCCTCCTCTCCCTCCGCATTGTTCTCCTTTTCCTTTCCAGAAGAAGAAGCAACCATACAATAAAACCTGCCTGCCCTCCCCCCTCCTTTTTCTCCTCACAACCTCTTTCCGGGTTACTTTTTTTCTCTTCCCTTTTTTATTTCTTCCTCTTTCTTCTCCCTCCTCTTCCTCCTCTTCCTCCTCCTCCCTCCCTCTCCTCCTAGATCGGACCGGGATCCTTTGCACATAGAATAAACAGCGTTTCTTTTTCTTTTTCTTGCTTCACAGACACATATACCCATATCTCCTCGACGACGACAAAACCGCAGCCATGTCTCCGTCCGCAATAAACGGCACGAGCGGCACAAACGGCGCCAACGATGCCAACACCTTCTCGTACCCCGAGATGTCGACGCCATACCGCGTGCTGAAGCAGTACCACTCGAAGCCCACCAAGCTCCGCGTGGCCTGCATCGGTGCCGGTGCCTCTGGTATCTGCCTTGCCTACAAGATGGTAAGTTGGGCTTTCCATGCAGATTTTCGATTTTTATTCGCTTCTCCCTCCTCAAAATTGGTGTACTTCTCCGGAAGGCACTATTTTTTTGGAGACGGGAAAAGCTTCCCCGGGGTGATCCTGGACCCCTCTTTCATGTATTTGGGGTCACGCCTTTTGGGCTAAGCTGGCTCACACGCTCATGCATACGTCTCATCTGAGACGTGTTGTTCACGTGCTTGCTTTTGCCTTTCATAATGTCTGTGATACTTTCTGTATCATTTTCATGTTTATTAACATACCTTTTGAAATGCCTAAACACCAACTAACACCCGAATAGGAGAAGCAGATGGTGCCGGGCAGCTTCGAGCTGGTCCTGTACGAGAAGAATGAGGTTCCGGGCGGTACCTGGGTTGAGAACACGTGAGTTTCTTCTGTCTAATCCTGCTCATTTTTCATGAGGACTACATTCTAACAGTCCTAGATACCCTGGTGTTGCTTGCGATGTAAGTCTGAGTGCACAGCATCTCACAGCTGTTACTGAATCATGACATCACCATGATGGGACGCATACTAATTCTCTCCCCTCCCCCACAGATCCCTGCTCACCTGTACACCTTCTCGTGGGACCCCAAGCCCGACTGGTCCAACTACTACGCGTACGGCGGCGAGATCCGCAAGTACTTTGACGGCTGCATCGAGCGCTTTGGCACGCGCAAGTACATCAAGGTCAACACGCGCGTGATCGAGGCGCGCTGGAGCGAGGACCGCGGCGTGTGGGACATCACGCTCGAGGACCAGGTCACTCGCGAGACGTGGAAGGACTGGTCGCACGTGCTCATCAATGGCACGGGTATCCTCAACAACTGGGCGTGGCCCGACGTTGAGGGCCTGCACGACTTCGAGGGCTCTCTCATGCACTCGGCGAGCTGGGACCACAACGTGGCCTTTGAGGGCAAGTCGGTTGGTGTCATCGGCACGGGCTCGACTAGTGTGCAGATCGTGCCGTCGCTGCAGCCGGTGGTCAAGGACATGAAGGTGTTTATGCGCTCGTCGACGTGGGTTAGCCCGCCGTTTGGTGCGGGTGTGCTGGCGGACGACCTGCTGAGCAAGAGCAGCACGGGCGGCGACGACGCCAAGCGCCAGTACACGTTCAGCCAAGAGGAGAAGGACAAGTTCGCCAACGACCCGGCCCACCACCTGCAGTTCCGCCGCCGCATCGAGGCCGAGATCAACTCGCTGTTCGGCATGTACCAGCAGGGCTCCGAGATGTCCGAGCATTTCCGTAAGGTCATCACCGAGGAGATGACGCGCCGCATGGGCCCCGGCAACGAGAAGCTCAAGGAGTTTATCATTCCCAAGTGGGCGCCCGGCTGCCGCCGCATCTCGCCCGGCGACGGCTACCTCGAGGCGCTCGTCAAGCCCAACGTCGAGCCCGTGTTCGGCCCGCTCAAGAACGTCACCAAGGAGGGCATTGTCACGGCGGACGGCCAGCTGCACAAGCTCGACATCATTGTGTGCGCCACCGGTTTCAAGGTCGCCTTCAAGCCCGCCTTCAAGCTGATCAACGCCGCCGGCCAGACGCTCGACGAGGACTGGGGCGAGAAGGTCAACCTGTACCTGGGCGTGTCGGCGCCGCGCTTCCCCAACTACTACACAATCGTGGGCCCCGGTGCCACCTGGTCGTCCGGCACGCTGCTGCCGTCGATCGAGACGACGGTCGAGTACTCGATCAAGATGATGAAGAAGATCCAGCACGAGAACATCCGGTCCATCGACGTGCAGCAGGAGGCGGTGGACGACATCTACGCGCACTTCGACGAGTTCCACAAGACGACCGTCTTCAAGGAGGAGTGCCGCAGTTGGTTCAAGGACGGCAAGGTCAAGAACCGCATCTACCTGTGGCCCGGCTGCACCATCCACTTCCTCAAGACCATCAAGTCGCCGCGCTTTGAGGACTACAACATCCGCTACCGCTACGGTAACCGTTTTGCCTACCTGGGCAATGGCGAAGTCAAGGCCAACGTCACTGGCGATGTCAACGGCCTGGCGACATACGTTCGCAACAACGATGAGGAGTGGGATGTGGAGTAGATGTGTGCTGTCAATGATGGGCATATGGGCATATGGGGGGTGATGGTGATGATGGAGGACGGTGGGCTGGACGACGACGACGACTACGACTACGATCACAGACATTTGACGACAAACCACAAAAAAAACGACACTTCCTTCCTCGCATCCGGATGCACGACGATACAATGACAGAACAAGAGATAAGAGATGGATACAATACGAGGACGAGATGATGGTGATGGTGATGGTGACGATGGACGGCGGACGACGATGGACACACAGCATGACGAGCATCACAATATCGCGAATGCGACAACCAGGCAAGCTCCCACATGCCGATCGCGTCTGTTGGAGAGCTGAGCTTTTTTCATTTGCTTTTTCTCTCATTTTTGCTGGCCGCATGACCTGCATCTTTCTCTTCCTCTTCCCCTCTCTCGCATGGTTCCCCTCTTCTCCTCGTCCCCACCCCCGCGCGCCATGCAGGGCGCACGGCCAGGGAGCTGGTTTACCGTCTTCGGTATTGTCCTCGCCGACAAAAAACAGGACAAGCCGAGAATAATCGACGAACCGGAGAATAGGCACGACAAAACGAGGGGGAAGGCAAACAGAAAAGCGACAAAATGACCTGTGCTCTCCGGTTGGGGGCCAACACCACTGATTCATCACACCCTCAAGCACGCTCTGTGTGTTGGGTGTTGGTTGTTTGCCCGTTGTCTGTCTGTTGTTTTCGGCTGCTCGTCGTCTCGGAACGTATTTCTTGTCTCTTGCTTCTTGTTCTGCCTTGTTTCTGTCTTTGTTGTTGTATTGGTGTCTCATTGCTTGGTTGGACTTTGCTTTTCCTGCGGTATATATTTTGTTACTCATTTCATCTCAATTTATCTGCCAATATCTATTCATTTTTTCATGCATCATCACGTCTCGTTGTTGCTCTTTAGTTCACCTGTTGTATCTTCCGTCTCCTTGCCCGTCACTGTTGCATTGGATGTGACTGTCTGTTGGCTTGCCGTCACAACCCATCTCCTCCTTTGCGAATTTCGGCATTTCGTCTCGTCTTTCTCTTGTCCTCTGCATCCTTACACCCCCCACAGCACTTTGCGTCATCCCTGTTTTTTTGTCTTTCTCTCTCTCCTGTCCACCTCCTTCTGTTTTGCCTTGACGTGTGCCCGCATTTTCCTGCGTATTTCTTGCTTTCGTTCTCCATTTCTCATCACAATGTTTTCACACCTGCGTCTTACACCCCCACTGTGGCCACCGAATCCTCCTATTTTCTCGTTGGTGGCCTTTTCTGCATATATATCAACCAGCCTATACGGCGTAATTACCTACTGTTTTAATATATTGGCTCTTTTTACACCGTTTTGGTCATTATGACTATTCTTACCGTCTTGTTAAGTTTACTCCAAGCTCATTGTCTTTGATCACCTCTCGTCTCGCCTTTCTTCTTCTTTTTTTCTTTGATCACGGAGGCTTGGAACTCGTATGGCCCATCACTCAGTACAGCAAGGGGAGCAAACAAAGAGAAAATTCTCGCTAAATGTGAGCAAGACTGAACACGGGTGGGGTCTGTTTCTTCTTTCTCCCCCCCTCTCTCTCTTGCAGAGCTGGGCACAAAAATTGGAAGCCAGAGGAATGGACGCCACCAAAACCTCTCACATGGACAATGTGCATCATCCTGCGTGCGCCTTGTTTCTTCGCGTCCATGATCAGTCCATGACCAGCGCCCGGACACCAGGCAAGCTCCCGACTCTTGGAGGGTGGGAAGTGGGCTTGGACGAGTACTTCGTTTTTTTGGCATTCCCTCTTTTTGTGCTAAGCCATGTTCTTCGTCTTTTTCGTCCTTTTTTCTTGTCAAGTACTCCGTAAACTCGTGGCTTCTCGTTAGTCAAGGCGTACAAATGGCCACTGGCGGCCACAGACGAACCACGAATGGACAGGTATGGCCACGAAACTGAACGAAATGGCCCGCTCTTGGCTTCCCCGACACCCCGACTACTCCGAACACAGACAAGTCTTTGGAGACCAAGTAGAGGAGTACTCCGTAGAGGGGGTAAACTCTCCTGCAAGTGCATGCAATATGCTCTGTGTTGATTCCTTTGCAGTTTCTGTTGGAAGCTTGGCACAGGGTCCAGACACGTCCACGGCCTTCAAAGGTTGTGCAGGCGCAGAGAGAGAGAAGGGAAGTCATGAAAAACAGCGAGCACATTTGCACAGAGAACACGAATTGACTGAAGTCGTGGACTGTCATCCACTGTCGTCCACTTCAGCTGAATTAGTCTGTCTCCCACAACGTGAATTGCCACTTGTCTGCAGCCCGATCTTACCGGAGACATTTCTGGTTTATTTTTGTCATTTTCGTCCCTACTTGGCGCCGTCGTTCGCCGTCCTGCTTGTTTTCGTGTTCTCTTCGAACCGTCAAATTTCGAGCTTTCGAGCTTTCGAGCCGGATGTTCCCCTCTTTCCCTTTGGTGAAAGCGTGCATTCCCCTCTCCGCTGTGTGCGTGCGTCTGACCTCCAGGCCGTGACCTCGGTAGAAGCGCCGGTTGGAGAAGCTCGTTGTGGTGGGAGAGAGGTCGAAATGCCCCAGACAGCCAGAGCAGCCAGATCACAGCGACAGCCCGCAAAAGAGGAGAAGGGGGAGCAGGCCCAGAATGAGTGCGGGGTTGCTGGACGTTATTGCCGGGGTTAGAAGTGCGAGAGGAGATTTCCCCTCTTTTTTTTTTTGGCTTCTTTCCCTTTTTTCTGTGCCTTTTTATTCGCTTGGTTTTATTCGCACGTTTTATTCGCCTGCTGGCTCTTGCCTTTTGGGCTGCATATGACCGCAGTGGGGAAGGTGCGAAAGGGACAGCCCCAAAATACAAAGTGTAACTGCAACTGGGACATGGTACGCTCCGTTGCAAGTACGACAGTGGAGGAAGGGGCGGGGGGGCGTGCGTGTGGGGAAAGATGACAAGAAGACAAAACTGGAACGAACAATTGTGCCAATAGCCGTTCCTTTCCAATGTCACCCTCGGAGGCTCCTTCCTTGCTTTGCGCGCTTGCAGCCGCTTCGTTGACCAGGTGGGCAGGAGCACGGAGCGCGGAGTAATTACTTCGTACTCGATACTTCTTTCCTCACCCGCCCTTCAAGTGCTCTTTCTTCTTTTGGTTGGCCTCTCCTTCCACGCGGTCGGGCTGTATCGTAGAGCTCTGGGCTCGCTTGGCCCGCCAGCTGCCTAGACCAGTAAGGAGCAAGGGGTAGCGATCGGAGGAAAGAACGAACGAGATGCACATGAACTTGACAAAACGGGAAAGAGGAAGGGGGACGAAGGAAAAATAGGAGATGGCCGAGTCGCCGAGGCTATTTGTTTACCTTGTAAAGTGACGCGATGCTTGTATGCTCGTAAGCCATCGTCTCTCGTTGCATCGCAGCTCCGTTCGACAACGTAGTGCTGTCCCCTTTCGCTCACCACGCCGATCGCAGAGGACCACAACTCTCCACCGCCGTTCGGACTGTCTTCGTCCTTTCGCGGGCATGGGCATCCACAATTGATGTCCGCCGAACATCATCATCGTCATCGCCTGCTCACACCTCTTGCTCTGAGCCTGGACATGACGCGGGCGCTTTCTCCGTGCCCCGGTCAGAATCACAATCCTCCACCCCCGTATTATGGACTCCATCGCCCTCCTTCCAAAACGACCCAGATCAGCAACGCGGCGGCGTATCTGGCGCCGTTTGCTGCTGGTTTGGGCGCATGGCGTATGGCGCTGGTCCCTTTTTTATTTCGCCTTTCCCCACAGATGTCGCAGACTGGAGTCCGACAGGATGCGCAGGAGAAGGAGGTTCCAAGTCAAAAAGGGCAAAACCAGAACCGGGACAGAACGAGAAAAAGGCGACAAGGCAAGTCACCGTATTGGCCCAGGTCCGACCAACAGTCCGTGCTCGCCGTCATGTCTTCGCTGCTAATCTTCTTGCATCTTCTTGCCATTCGCCGGCGACATTGTCCGAAAAGACCCTGGTGCGCCGGAAATAACGGCGTCTGGGCGTGTCAGAACGATATCTCGCTGAGAGTGCCAGTGTTACTGGTCATTTCTGGGCAATTCAGGGCAGAACTTGGTTCGGCTTTTCGTTTTGCCAGTATCCTCGGAGTCGTCGAATACAACATGCTAGCATTTTATTTGCTCGACAATGGCAGCATGCTCGGATGCGTTCCGACCACCAACCGACCAAAATGTGCAACTACGATCCATCCCTTCTCTGAACGCGTATTACGGTGTGCTCGTACGGAGTACCTGGACTTGGCAACTCGTCACCAACACACCTCGTCCAATACCCCAATAGCCGCCAGTTGCAACGACAAACATCGTCCCACTTGCAGACAGGCATTCGTCCATCCTTTAACAAACCTCCCACAACCCCCTTTGCCGGCTACCCCCGTCTAGTCTCTCGGAAGCAGCCAACCCCGTGTTTTCTGTTTGTGCCTTTATGCATGGTGGTCGGGCGTTGTAGGATGTCTGACGACGTAAGATGCCTGGACGGTATTGGGCTCATGCAGGAGAGACACACTCCCCGAGTCAAGAAACGTCAAGAAACGTCCGCGGCGTGACAGCGTCCTCCGTTGAACGGAAAATACACAGGAGAGCAGACGACAAACTAACGACGTCTTTCCTGGACAAGCTATATGCCACGAGGGAAATTTGACAAAACACAGAACAACGGTTGACACTGCTGCTGGTGTCAAGGCGGACTTGCCCCCGAGCGTTGGTGTTTTCCCCAACAGACACAGACAGCTTTCTAATCGCCGCCTCCACAGGACAAGAACTGAAGAATCAGAACGAAGAAACCCAAAGAACAGCTCCAGCTCTAGCTCCAACTCACGAACCTGGACTACGGTAATTACCCCATACCCCGTAGCGTGCACATGCCTCACAATAGCGCTCTCTGGGGCGACTCTCTGGGGCGACTCTCTGGGGCGACTCTCTGGGGCGACTTGCCTTTCACGAACCAAGCCCAGTTGACCGATTCCAGCCCTTGTTTGCCTTCGCCTCCCCCCAAGGCGCTAGCAAACTTGAAAAAGAAAAGGTAAAAAAGAATAAGAGAGGTCATCTCAATGGCGCCCAGGTGAGCCAGGCTGGCCAGGCTCCCTATGGCCAGAGCTGAAAATAAGCAATAATGCCAAAGCGGCGCCTAGGATTTGCTGGGTTTCTTCTCCAGGCGTTTTGATTGCGTGGACATGAAAGAGATAATGTAGGTCACCGCCTCCCCCAGTCAGTATGAAAGTTAAGATACATTGTACACGAGAGCACGTCCGTATGACTCTGTCGTCTGTCAATCGTCTCTGCCCTCTCCGTTTTCGGTCTTTTTATTCAGTCTCTGATCTCTGAGCTGTCTCCCCCAATTTCTCTGATGGCTGTCTCCGTGCAAGACTCCATCCCCGAGTGGACCTTTTTTCTCGTCATAGTGTCCTTTTGCCGTGCTCGCCGCGCTCTCATCCTTACGAATTTACGCTAAAGAATCAGAAAACAGAACCAAATGGAAGAAGCGAAAAATCTACACGTAGATGTCCGCTGCCTAGGGACACTGCTGGAGACTCTGTTGCCTTGAACAACTGCACTCCGGCCTCCGGTCTCCGGGCATGCCGCATGGCTTTTGCGTCTTGGTGCGCTGCTTGGTGCCTTTTGGCGCCGTTTGGGTTGTTTATTACCCCCGGGCTCCATAATGCCCCATCAGACACTGGGGCAAACTGGGGCTCTGGGGCTCTGGGGAGACGCCAGGAGAGGCTGACCACAGACAATCCGGAGCACGTCCTGCACGTCTGGGCCAGACGGTGACTGGGACTGGAGAAACAGCAAGAAAAAGACGGAGAGCACGACCGGCGTCCACCACTGCCCACCCTCAGCACCACTACTAGTCTGGACTAGCCCGGCTGCTGGGCACTGACCCTCGAGGTCACCACACCTCTCCTCCGTCCATTCTCTGTCCTTTATGTCTTTTTGTCGTTGTTTCTCTGTGTCTCGCGGCGTCGACTATCTCCACAGCTGCACGCCAGCCTACGCACACTACCGAGTAGTGCGATGAGCCACACATTGTGGTCGCCTTTCCACACCCCCCCCCCTATCCTTTCAGTCGCTCTTTCGACCTGGCGGCCAACCTGTTAGAGGCCTTCAAATTCAGTGCTCGTCTACTGTGAAAGAGCATGTATTTTGTGTATCTTATTTACCCCGGAATCGACTTTGTGGGGGAAGACAGCACTTTTTGTTTTCTTGCTTGCTCTCTCTCTTTTCTTCTCTCTCTTTGGTTCTTTGTTTTCTCTTGCCTCCTTGACCCCCAATAACTCTTTGTACTTGGTACACCTTCTCGCTTTTCTTTTGCACTCCGTAGATACTCCGGTCTCACCAAGACCCTGCACAAAGCGTGGAGAAAATTACACACACCCACCAACCTTCACATTCCTCTCTGAGACCCTCGACCTTCCCCGGGCTCTCACATACAATTGCGCGTACTCGTACCTGTTTTTGCAGTTCTTGTCTGCTTCTCTGCTTCTTTTTCTTTTCTCGTTGCCCACCCCTCTTCTCCGCACAGTCCCTTTACCTCTTTACCTGTTCTGGAACGCCCGTTGTGAACCTCTTTCTGTCGAGCTGTTTGTCCGTCCCCCCGTTCGAATTACACCTTTCTCATTACCTCTACCCCCCCTCCGCCGCCCCCTTTCTCCCCCAAAAATCAAAACCAGGACAAACCCGGCCCTGCCTATTTCCCCATATTTTTTTAATCGTTGTCGGGTCCGGTAGAGATTCACAACAGGCCCCCTCTCTCCCACTTCATCTCCCTCTCTCTCCCTTATTTTTTCAGTAACACATCGGACTTCCATCTCCATTAAAAAAATATCCTGGTTTACCTCTTGAAAGAAAAAAGAAGGCCTTTTACGTTCTTCAACCACAACATCAAGAGTGGTCGTCTCCACGTGTGCAACGAGGCTGCCAAGCCTTCTCCAAATTTGACGAGAGCAACAGCAACATCACAACGACAGCAGCGACAACGACGACACCCAAGAAGGTATACGACCAGACGACATCAAACGCGGGCACCTGCTTCTGCCAGCAAGCATACACCACACATCACCACACACTACTTCCCCACACAACACCACACCCGCCATGGCATCCGCAGACGAGGGCAAGCTGTCTCAGTCGGACGACAACAACGACATCCACAACCAGGAGAACGTGTCAGCTCGCGGCAGCGCGACGCGCAGCATCAAACAGCAGGTGCGGCACCGGGCCTCCGTGGCCTGTGCATCATGCCGTGACCGGCGTATCCGCTGCGTGGTGCCCAAGGGCGAGGCCGAGTGCACGCAGTGCAAACGAGCCGGCACCGAGTGCGTCATCAAGAACGACGATGAACGGCGGCGGCCCATCTCCAAGGCGTACATGTCGTCGCTGTCGGACCGCATCCAGCTGCTGGAGAGCATGCTGGTAGACCGCGGCGTGGAACCGCCGGCGGCCGTGCACCCACCCAAGACGCGGCAAGACGCTGGAGCAGGAGGGAAGGGTGGCGGCCAAACCAGTGCCGACGAGGGGCCATCAAACGCCCAGCAGGTGCTGGCTGCCAGTTTTGCCCAGCAGCAACAACAGAAGCAACAACAAGAGGCGGCACAACAAGCAGCTGCCGCCCAGGCAGCCGCACAAGCCCAGTTCCAGCAGCAGATAATGGCATCCGCCAGCCCCGACCTCCTCGCTTCCACACCCCAGGCCCAGCAATTTTTCTCAAATCAGCTTTCCGCCAACAACAACAATGGCCAGCCGGCCTTGAGCAGCGATGGCTCTCCCTCACGGGACGACACATCGCCGCCCGAGTCGTCTGCCGCCGACCACCACACCGATGACTTCAGCATGCACGAGAGCGAGCACCTCGATAGCAGCTTGTCCGATCCCGCGGGCGCAGCAGCCGCGGCAGCAGCGACAGCTGCCGTGAATGCGGCCGGGTTCCACCATGGCCTGCAGCAGCAACACCAACAACAGCACTACAACCTGCACCATCACCACAACCCTCACTCCCAACAAACTCCTTCACAACTCGCCTCCTCCCACTCTTCCTCACACACCACACACCATGCCTCCACGATGCTCCCCGGCGGCGGGTTCAAGGAAACATCGCCGTTCCGCAACCTCGACCCCAAGAAGGAGGATATTGTGCAGCGGCTGCTGTCGACCAAGGGCAACCTGTCGTTCGACCAGCTGTCCGGGCGGCTGCGCTTCTTCGGCCCAACGGCCAACAGCCACGTATACGCCGAGGCGTCCGACTCTGTGGACTCGCGCGAACCGCCCGAGCAGGTGCGGCGGTCGGAGCGCATCATCCGCTCGCTTACGACGGCCACGCACGATTACCTCATGAACTGCTTCTGGGAGTTCTACAACTCCATCATCTACGTCATCGACCGCGAGGCATTCGAGGCTAGCCGTGACGTGCAGAACCCCAAGTTCTACACGTCCTTTTTACACATCACCATCCTGGCCACGGGCTACCGCTTCGCCGACCGTAGCCGCGAGGACATGAAGAAGATCAGCCTCGGCAACCGCGAGAGCACGCTGCAGCGCGAGGCCAAGTACATGCTCGACATTGAGCTGGAGCGGCCCGGCGGCATCCCCAGCGTGCAGGCACTGCTGCTTCTCGGCGACCTTGAGTGCGGTGTCGGCCGAGACAACACGGGCTGGATGTACTCGGGCATGGCCAACCGGCTGGCGTTTGACATTGGCCTACATTTGGATTATCGTAGCACGGACATGAACGAGAAGGAGGTCAACATCCGCCACATGGTCATGAAGGCGGCCATTGTCATTGACAAGTACTGGGCGCTGTTCCTGGGCCGGCCCACGAGCATCAAGAGCCAGGACATTGGCATGGACCTGCTGACAAAGCGGTTCTCGATGATGGTGTCGCTCCCCGGTGAGGACAGCAGCACCGGCGGCAGCCGCAGCAGCCGGCCCGCGAAGATGAGCAACGAGGAGATCTACGAGTACCTGTTTGAACTGATGGAGCTGGCCGGCAAGATTGTCGAGACGCGTGACATGCACAACCTGAGCGGTGGCAACAACAACAACAGCGGCAACAATAATGCCAACGCCTTCAACGGCGCTGCTGGGTATGGAGCAGGTGTGCATAACAGCGCGTCGGCCAGCAGCTTTGCAACGATCATGCCGTTTGCGGGCGGCGCGGGTGCCGGCGGCAACATGAGCGGCAGTGGCACCCTGCCGCCTGCCGCTGCTGCCGACAGCGTCTTTGCGCTCAACGAGACCGAGGAGAACGCGTACCTGCACGTCATCAGCCTGGACCGTCAGCTGCAGAACTGGTACCGTCGGCTGCCGGACCACCTGACATGGAAGCCGGCCAACATCAAGGCTGCGCCCATGAGCTTCTTTTTGCTGCACCAGCAGTACCACGTGTCCATGATCTTGCTGCACCGCCCGTGGGCCAAGTACGGCTCGATCCTGCCGTCGGACGGCTCGAGCACGAACTCGCACCCGAGCCCGTCGTCCCCGTCGGGCGGCGGCGGCAATACCAACCGCCGCGACTCGTTCAGCAGCAATGCGACGGGTAGCCACGCCGGCGGCATGACCGTGGCGCAGCAGCAGCAGCATATGTACAACGGCATTGCCGGTCAGGGCTCGCATGCCATGGCCGCCAGCCACTCGGCGCTCGGCCTAGGCGACCCGCAGTGCATCGTCGACGATAGTCGCACGACGCTGTCGCGCAGCATCTGCACACAACAGGCCATCCGCGTCGCGCGCATCTTCTGGCAGCATCGCCAGCGCTTTGATGGTCGCCGAATCTGCGTCACCGGCATCCAGCACGCCGGCACGGCCGCCATTGCGCTGATTGCCGCGCTCGCCTACCAGCAGAGCAACGATGCCGACCGCCGCTCGTACCTGGGCTACCTCGAAATTTTGTCGTACGCGCTGACCGACATGAGCCACACGTACCAGCCGGCGTCGCGTATGGACGACCTGCTCAAGGCCGTGCTCGAGCAGCTGCGCAGCGACGTCTACGGGCCCGACTACGCGGCGGCCATGGCAGTCGCAACATCTGCTGGCAACCATAACGGCAACAACAATGGCCGGCCTGGCAGTGTGTCCTCGTCTACAGCGTATGGTAGCGAGGTTGGTGGTGGCGGCGGCAGTGGATGGTACGGTCCTAGTAGTGTGGGCGGAGGCGGCGGTGGCAGCGTCAACAGCGGCCCCGGCAGCACCCCGACGCCGACGGCCAGTGGTGCGCCTAGCGGCACCAATGGCATCGACGTGTACAGTGTGCTGCCAGCGCGGCGCGAGAACCCCGACGCCGACGCGCTGCAGTCCTTCAAGAAGCGGAGGCCCGCGCCTTCACGGCGCGCGTCCGAGTTCACGCGGCCACCACCGCCCTTCTTTGCGCAGCACACACCACCCGGATCGACTGGTACACCAGGCAGTATACCCACGGCAGCGCTCATGAACGGTGGCGGCGGCCTTCCCGCAACGCCCTCGACGTCGGCGGCCTCGGCTGCCGCAGCCGCTGCTGCTGCAGCCGCTGCAGCAGCATCTGCAGCCATCCACCACCCCAGCAACAGTCACCACCACAACACTCACGGTGTCCACAACCAACACCACCTCCACGCAGCTCAGAACGACATGATGAATAACTTCTTCTCGGCCAGCACCCCGGGTGGCAGCGGTACTGCGTCTGACCACGGTGGCACCTTTGGTCTGGACTTCCTCAACGGCTCGGCTATTGATCTCGACGGGTCCGACGATCGTGGCGACACTACAGGCCTGATGCGCGGCAGCGGTCTTGACGACTACGTGCTCGTGCAATCTGGTGCCTCAGATGGCTGGGCCCTGAACGGCCACAACCACCACAACCAACATCTCCACCAGCAGCAGCATATGCACCACAGCCACAGCCATAGCCACGGCGCCTTTGACATGCCCATGGCCGACTGGATGGTGGGCCCGTCAGCTGTGGCTGCTGCTGCCGTCGCATCCACGTCCGGAGTGACCTCGACGGCGTCGCCCTCGGCTTCGTCGACGCGCGGTGGCAATGCTGCCGGTATTGGTGCGGCCCTTGAGGCTGACCGGAAGGTGGCCGCCTCGGCTGCTGCCTCTACGCGTGGAAGCAATAACAACAACACTTCCTCAAACAACACCAATAACAACAACAACGCGTCCACGCCGAACAATGGCAGACCATCGCCTAACCCGGGTGGTGCCGGTGCCTCAGACTCGGCGTCTGTCTCGGGCATTAAGACCCGCGCCAGCTATGACGGCCTACGACCGCAGATGGATGTCCGCCACAACAATGCTAGTCATGGCGGCGAAGACGAAAATGGCGTCAAGAACAGCCTCAACTGGATGGAGCCTGACGGCCCGCTCGACGCGCTCAGCCCCGTCAGCCTCAGCGGCCTGGTCGTGCAGACGGTCGAGAAGACTGTGGGCGATGGCAGCGGCGGCAACGGTGGTGGTAACGGTGGCAACGGCGGTGCTGTGGGTGGCAACACTGGCGGCGCTGGGTCGATTGCCAGCCACGACGACGACCGCAACCACGACCTAGACTTTTTCAGTTTTTAGGCGGGTACCCGGTGTGTCTTTTCTTTGTCTTTTATTTCGTATTTGTCTCTTGTTTACTGCCCGGGTGGTAGTTTGGCGTCACTAAAAAATGTTTGTTTTATGTAACGAAACGTGGCGTGCTATTTTGGAAAGGGGTCTCACTGACGGCGAATCGTGCGAGTTCGTTTCCTTCTGTTGTCTCTTTCGGAACTCGGACTTTATGGGACGGAAGCGGGTTTGATTGTCTTTTATTCCTTTCCTTTCCTTTCTGATTTAAATTGGACTACGTCTCCGAAACGCGTCTATTGTTCTTTTGGATTTCGAATTGATTTTCTTCTGCTATCTATGTCAAGCCCATTCCAACGTACAGTATTCCCTATGTTCCCTGCACAAGCAACAGACACACGTCCCCTTTAAGTTTTTGCCCCAATGGCCGGAGCCACATGGCTACAATTTATACGCCTCCTTCACTCCATACAGATTGATCAAATATAAAAGCAAATGCAGATAGCATCGTTGATTAAGCACAACCAGTATTTCTTTGTAGCAACCTTTCTCGTAGTTCATCCGTGGAAACTGCCATATTTTCTCCGTATCCATGTCGTGATCCACATCTCCATAATGTGGACAAACTGCCCGGGTAGCACAGTGGTAGCTGCGCCTGCCTAGTAAGCAGGAGGTCCGCGGTTCGATCCCGCGTCTGGGCAAATATCAGTTTATTTTTATTTTTTTTTTGCTTTTCGGGCCATGACCGCGATGTTCGAGTTATTAGCATTATCATCATCTACAGTCCCATGAGCAAATTGAGTACGCCTGAAGCAGTTCACACAGGGACCACAGCTCCAATGCCGTTACCCATCCTCGGGTTCTCTGTCCTCGCGTTCTGCGGATAGCAGACTTTCCCAGTGCCAACCGTTATGCTCGCATTATCTTAGAAATATCGATTTTGTCCCGACTTCCTTTCTCATCTTTTCTCCCGTTTTTTTATTAATCATTTATTGGCATTTTGTTTCGAGAAAAAACCGAAGCATTTCTTTTGACCTAGGGTGTTACGTCGCACGACTTGATGTAAATGACAACACCTTCGGCCACATAAGATTCGCCGTTCCCCGTGACAGCGTGCATGCAGCTTCTCCGGAATCTCACTCAAAACGTGGCATAAGTAGATCCCAAGGAACTATTTTTTGTTCTTTTTTCTTTTTATTAAAAAACAAAAGAACATATGTTCGGGTCTGCTTTTGGTAACACGAGAATGTGCTCAAACCAGGGCCTCCTGTCACTGGCCAACTCGGCGATGATGCCTCCCTCATGTATATCGCAATAACCCGTTCCTCGTCTTCGGTGATGTGTGATGATACATAATGAGTTCTAGCCAGATGTGGGTCCTCGAAATTGGGCGTCACTTTCCTGAATTTATGTCATCGTTTTTTAGCCCTACCTGCTTCTTGTTACATAAAAACAAACTGTAAAAGATAAACACACACGCTACATACAAAGATGGGGAGGATGCACGTGCGGGGAAATGATGTTGAAGCAGAATGCGAGAATGTGCCTTCGCACACGTGGACACACAAGTCAACGAGGCAGCTGGAGAGCTGGAGGCGGGGAACGAGTGCGAGTCAGTTATCAGTCAATATCAGTCAATACGACATACGAGGCTCGACGTCGAAGAATCACGAATGTGGAGAAGCAGGGGTGACCCAGAAGGAGGGTGCCTCGAAGCGGGTGGCCTCGTTAGGAACGCCCGATGTATGTTGTATGTCGTCCGGCGACGTCGGTCTGGTCTCCGTCGTTTGTCAATCCATATCAATGGACAAGGCTTCCTGTTGATGTCTTGAACTTGAGCAGATTTGGCGCTTGTACAAGTAGAGTACCCTAATTAATTAGAGAGAAAGCACGACAGGCAGAGCGCTACAGTTGCGGCAGCCGACCCGCACCTTCCTATCGTGGAAACCGGGCGATTGGACGGCACGGTCTACTCTGATTGGCTGGATGGGCCCGGTCGCGATACAGAAGGAAGGTGCAAGCGGTGAACCCCAGCCCGCCCCCCCACCTTTCGGGCCCTCCGATAACGATTCTTGATCTCTTTCTTTCTTTTATGTTTCGATAGGTGCTCTCGATTTTAGGTTCTCTTGCCTGCCGGTTTGTTTGCTGGTAATTTTATTGGAGGGTAAAATGGTGCATGGCCCATTTGAAAGAGGAGAAAGTCGGTCGGTGGCTGGGATCGATATCCCGTCCATCTATTTTTTTCCCTCTCTCCTCCCTTTGCTTCGTCTTCAAACTTGTGCTGCTTCCTTTGCAAAGGTCGAAAAAGCAAGAAGAAGAGAAGTCAAGACGACAGCAAGTTCCGGAGAATAGAAGACTAAAAACCTCGGCGTCGAGTTTGCCAGAGCTTACTTTTGCTCGCTTGTTGGCTGCTGGCGTTGTTTTGCAGTGTCTTTGGTGCCTTATTGTGCAGGAACTGTTCGAAGCTAACGGATTAAGCTCAAGGCTAGGGTCCCGGAAGTGGCGCTGCAACCGCATGGAAGGCCAAGAAAGAAGAAAGAACAAGGAAGGAGCAAAGAGACCGACAAGACAGAATAGGAAAGCAAAGAAAAGAGAGGATGAAAGATAGAGAGAGAGTGTGTGTGAAAGAGGACAAAAAAGAGGACGAAAGATAAAAGTGCCACACAGGATGCTACATTGATACGGCTAAGACGAGAACGATAGCCGATTGGGAAAGTACTCTGCGATGGCTGCGGTCGGTGTAAGCCTGTGAAGTCTTTGACGAGGTGTGTTGATTTTGTTTCCCAAGGAGGCTGGTGATGGTCGAGTCGAGGCGTCTGATAGCGGGTGAGAGTGGGTGAAAGACACAGGCACATCGTAGGCAGAGAAGAGAGAAGACCGAAGATAATGAAGGAGACAAGGGAAGGGCCGATGTGCCCGAAAATCAGCACGAAGGCCATTCTGGTATGGCAACTGCAGCTGTATTCACTGCAGTCTTCGCCGAGGTCAATGTGGACGCCTTTTCGTATCGTTTGCCTTTTTTTCTCTCGACAAATGCTCTACCGTGGTTATTATCTTGTGCGTTCTTTTGCTGTTTTTGCTGTTGTTGCTTCTCTTGTTGCCCTCTAATTTTGTCGGACTGCACCAGCAAGTAACAGACGATCTCTTTCCCTTCTCGGCGACCACGGCGATCGCCGTCTCTTTGGTAACCCGACTGCAGCCCTAGTAGGATAGCAAGGCATCGTCGGCCAGGCCAGCCAGGATAGCTCAGGACAACAAGCAAAATGAGGCGAAAAAGTCAGAACAAGTCGAAATACCCATAATGCCAAGGCCTTCATCGGCGTGCGCCCTGTCAACGAACGAACGCGTTATCCCCTGTCCCCCGGTCTGCCTATCATTGCCGCCGCGGTTCCTGCTTATCATTGCTCCCTTCGGGGTTGAAGCTTCCAAACTGTTGGACTTTGTGCAGGATTCCCACCCGCTTACTTTCCGGGGTCGTGTGCTGTCGTTCCTTATGCGTTTTGTCTTATTATCTTATTTTTATTTATATCCTAGATGTTCCCCCCTTCCCATTCCCCCGACCTGTCGCCATGCTGCATCCATTGAGCTTAATCTTGAAGCTGTCTTGTGAAGGATCTGCTCTTGACACTCTCGACACTGTGGACGCCAGGTTTTGCCATTGACCTTCTTCATTCCGTTCATCTCTTGTCTACCTCTTCTCTCCTCACCATGCGCTTTTTCTCAACAGCGGCAGCCGTTCTGGCTGTCGCCCAAGGCGTTCTTGCAGCACCCCATGAAGAGCACAGCAGCCCATGGCGGCACGGCAAGATCTCACCCAAGGTGTTGATCATCAGTCTGGTGAGTCTCTCTCCTGATCCCTTCCGATTCTATCTTATGCTGACTTCCCACCCTTCTAGTTCTCCCCTGAAGCCGACATCTGGTACGAAAAACTGCCTAGCAGCGGCCTCGGCGACCTGCTGGACGTCAACATCACTGCACCCGGCCTGTCCATGCTCTTCCCGCACGTGCACTGCGTGGCCGACGGCAGCGTCTGCCAGATGACGACGGGCGAGTCCGAGATCAACGCGGCGTCGAGCGTCATGGCGGCTGCATTGTCGGGCAAGTTTGATCTCACCGAAACCTACTTCTTGATCGGCGGCATCGCGGGCATCAACCCCAAGTACGGCACGCTCGGCAGCGTCGCGCTGGCCAAGTACACGGTGCAGGTGGCCCTGCAGTACGAGTTTGACGCGCGCGAGATGCCGTCCAACTGGTCGACGGGCTACTTTGGCTACGGAACGGACGCGCCCAACGTGTACCCGGGCAACGCGTACGGCACCGAAGTCTTGGAGATTAGCGAGACGCTGCGCGACCTGGCCTTTGGATTCGCCAGCAAGGCCAACCTCAGCACGGACCCGACGGCCTCGGCGTACGGCCAGCTGTACAAAGCCGTGCAGCCCGCCAGCCTGTACGCGCCGGCCTCGCAGCCGCCCTCGGTCATCAAGTGTGACTCCGTGACCAGCGACGTCTACTTTTCGGGCGCGATCCTGGGTAGTGCGTTTGAAGAAGTCACCAAGGTCTGGACCAACGGCAGCGGCGCCTACTGTATGACCGCCCAGGAGGACAGCGCCGTGCTCGAGGTGCTCGTGCGTCTCGCCATCGAAGGCCTTGTCGATTTCGGGCGCGCCATCCTCATGCGCACAGGTTCCGACTTTGATCGCCCGCCGCCCAACGAGACCGCCTTTGACAACCTTCGCATCGCCGACCAGAACGGTTTCGAGATTGCCATTGACAACATTTACCTGGCCGGTGTCGAGATTGTGCGCGGCATTCTGGATGGCTGGCACACCACCTTCCGCAAGGGCGTCACTCCTAAGAATTACATTGGTGATATCTTTGGCAGCCTGGGCGGCAAGCCTGACTTTGGCCCAGGTAGCACCACCGACGGCGCGGGCTACAAGGCGCACGGCCGGTCGGGCGACGAGATGCGCCGGCGTGGAGTTAGCAGTGGCATGGGCCGCAAGGCCGGGTATGCAAAGCGGTCGGCCGTGGGGCAGAACTAGGGTGGACGTGGTGAAAAAAAAAGCGTAGAAAGGTTTACGAAAAGATGTATGTAATGAGCATGGCGACGATAATGTAAATAGAGACGGTCGTATTATTGATGGTACTTATTATATTGCATCCCTACCGACAGTGCCCGATCAGACTCGTCTCCTTGAGCCACTTGCAGCAGTCCTTGAACGTCTGCCGTTTACCCTCGTCGTCGACATTGCAGATCTAGACGGACGCGGGTTAGAGAGAAAAGAGCAAAAGGGTGAGAAACGAACGTTCACAAGGCTTGCTTACCCTACTAGCCCCCACATTCTGCCCCATGTCGCGGCAGCACACCGTCGTCTCGTCGGCCAAAAGCGCGCCGTTGGTGCTGTTCATGCAGATACAGTCGTTGGCGGCGAGCTGCCAGCCGCAGTCGGCGGAGACTGTGCGGGCCGTGAGAAAAATGAAGGTGACGATGGTTGAAAAGAGCATTGTGACGTTGAAACACGACTGTGTCTGGAGATTGGTAGTTGAGAGATCCGACAACATGATGATCATGAAACGTGAACTATTTATAAGAACACCTCTAGAGTGTGGCGGACAGTGGACAACTCGCGGCACGGCAACCGTGGAGATTGCCGTTTGTGTCGGTGTGCCGGTGTCGATATGAATCTAGGCCACCTCTCTCCATTCACGTTCCCTCCTTTCTCTGCGTCACTTTTCTGCAGCAGCCAATCTATGTAATCTGACCAGCGCTAGCGAGTCGTGTTGTAGCAACTCACGATTTAACCGAGAGCTTCGAGTATCATCTGTCCTCGCTTGGACGCCTACTTTGGGGGCGTGCATCGTCTTTTGTAGATGAAAGACAGTAATGATAACACAGGCACCACTCCTCAAGAAGTCGAATGGGCTTCCCCTGACTTCTATAGAGGACTAGCGAACCTGGTCGTATACCAAGGTACAGGGCTACCGGCTGAATGTTGAGTACCCTGGCTCACAGAGCACCGGGTTTCCCCCAGGCGAATCCGGGGTCAAGGTAAAAGGGAAGAAAAGAAAACATGCCGGATTCATAAGCGCCCCTCACTTGATTAGCCCCGTCGAGGCCAGGTCCGTGCCGACGGCCACCAGGTGCTGCAGCGTCGCGTCGTGGCGCTCCTTGAGCACGCCAAATTGGAGGGAAGCGATGTGCAGTTCACGGTCGTGGAGGGTTCTGTCGTTCTTGTCGTTGATGTCCACCTCTTTGAGCCTCCCCCAGTACCGCTCGACACCCCCTTGCAGACTGTCCAGCAGGTGCCTTAACAAAAACGCGTGCACCAGCGCCGCCGACCCTTTGGGCGGCACAAACGACCCTCCAATCGTCAGGTCCGGCAGCTGCATCTCGGCGTCGTCGAGCGTTGATGTCGCTACACGCAGCCGGAAGCACGCAAAGATGCCGTGTACGATGCGCACGAGCACGTCCAAAAGGCGCGTGTGCGCAGCCACCAGGAGCGCGGCGACAGTGAGGTCCACTGTCGGGGAGATGGAAGCAGCAGCCTTCTTCGACAGGCCACTCTCGAAGAAGGCTGCTTCGAGTGTGGACAGGTTTCCCGGCAGTAGGACTGAGTGCAGGCAGTTGTCGGCGTCGCAGGTCTCTTCAGAGTCGCCGCTGCCGTTGGACACCACCTTTTTCGGCGCCGCCTCGGCATACGCGTTGGACAGCCGCTGTGTAATGTCAAACACGCGCTCGAGGAACTCCTTTTTTGCAAACTTGGCCGGCGAGTAGTGGGCGCGGTCCAAGAAGGCAAGGAATGGCGCATCCCCATCAAGACTCGCACCGTCACCGTCGCCACCACTACCTACCTCCAACGGCGCGTGCATCGCCGCCTCGTTCGGTAGGGCACCGTAGAGCAGATCGGCATCTGCCACGAGCTTGGACAGACGCTGAGCAAGTGTGGTGCTGGTTGGGGTAGTTGGGCCGTCCTTGGGGCTATTGCCATCGGCAGTTGTCGGTGCCGTTGAATCAGCCGTTTCTGCCGAGTTGACTGCGGTCGGTACCGCTGTCCCAGGCGTCATTCCCGGCGTCACCCCCGCAAAGAGATTCGCCGCGTCACTCGTGAACATCGGTCCTTCGGCGGCCGCCATCTGCACCAGGTCGTCAAAGCTGAAGCCAGACGTGCTGTTGTTACCATTGCTGCTATTTCTGCCGTTGCTGCCGTTGCTGCCGTTGTCGACGCCGTTGGTACCGTTCGTAAACGGCATCGACCAGTCGCCGTTGTCTAGGTTCATATCGGCCGCCATGCCGCCGAAAAGCGACGACACCGGAAAGCCCGTACCCGCCGAGCTCACCCCAATTCCATTTCCATTTCGAAAACCGCCTCCAGTTCCCCCGATGGGACTGAAGATGCAGGCGACACCGGCCCGTTCACACCGTGTGCAGACTCGGCTGCCGGCCTGCTTAGGACACCGTAGCTTCTGTCCGTGGCAGCGGTCGCACGCCAGCCGGGTCTTGATGGGACCGACCATGGCGAGAGCGAAGTAGGTCGTAGTAGACCGTATGCAGTGTATTGTGTGGAGGACAGAGCTATTTGTAAGTGCGCCGATGCGGCTTCAAACGGGATGGGATGGCCCGTTGTGTGGATGTTCTTGTTTGCGGCAGGCGCGACCCAGAAGGCGTAATGCACCCACAAATTATTATGCAGCGTGTGCACAAAATGCGCTAGCGGCTCGCTGCCGTTGCACACTCCACGCTTTGGGAAGGCGCCATCCAGCACCGCGCACACCGATGCAACTCTGCACAAAGACAGGCGCAATTTTTTTCATGCATAAAAGTAGCTGACCACCATCTCACGCGAGCTGAGTTGAATCATCCTGGTGACCGTTGATGACGTTCCCGAATGCGCCCCTAAAAGAGGAGAATCAATACTACTCGTCGCGTCTGATATCAAATAGCAAATGGGCTGAAAACAGTGACAGCGGGCTAATACGACGTGTGATGCTGGCGTCCACCAAAAAGGATGCAGGGGAGGCCTGTCGACACAGGCCCGCATGGATCGTCCTGCGGCTCGCCCTATCAGTGGCCTCGTCGCTTTCTTTTCTTTTTCTTTCCTTCCTTTCCTACGGTCCCTTTCTGCCTCGCCAGAATCAACGTGTTTCGTTTGGTCTGACTTTTGACCTCAGCTTCTGTCTCCTGCCATTTTTGATGCCCTCCATGCTGATCTTCGTCTCTCGTCTACTCGCCGGACGTCGCAGAGCAAGACAAAAACATTCTAGACTTCTGCTCTTCTCTTCTTTTGTCGAGAGAAGCGCCCCCCCCCGCTTACATGCAGGGCGCGGAGCACAGACAAGAGCTAACGGAGTCGAGAAAGGTCCCGCTGTTGGCTTGTCGGGACGCCCGTTGGCCGTTTAAAGCCTTTTTATGTTTTATGTCTTATTTCTCCCAACACGGGAATGGTCAAGAAGCATGTCATGGAAATGCAAGATAGTGGGAAAGATAAGGGACGTGGAACTGCAGGAAGACCAGCAAAAGACCACCAGAAGGAGGGAATGTGTTCGACGTACTCCCTATGGCTGCCATCTCTGTTCCTCGTGCTGTCCATTTCTCTTCCCCCCTCCCCCTTTCTTCAGGAGCCAAAATAGATCCCCAGATCGACGCGCAGCCCGTAATTCTGGCAACCCTCCTTTACAAACGGAGTATCCCCTTCCCTCCTTTTTCGCCTTTCTCTTTTTGTTTGCTTTCCCCTTGTCCGCACTAAACTTAAAATTGGAATGCACTGCATAGAGTAAGGAGCTCTTTCTCCTGCAATAGCTTGCAGCCATCGATCGTGCTGCGTTCTACGGAGTACCCCGAGCTGCCCCTTATGCTCTGGCTCGTCCGCTGCGTTCAAGCATCACTCCTTTTCTTGTCGTGTAGCTTATGGTGTTTTCTCTCAACTTCACTTTCTTCACCTCATCATAGCGAATTTCCAACCTAACACGGGCATCTCTTTCAATGTGACGAAACGAGGCCCTATCGTTCTCGACGCTTTCTGTTCTCGGGCGGAAGGAAAGACTGCGGAAAGAAGACGACAAGCGAACCGACAGCAGACGATAATACAAGATGGCCTACCGGAGCAGGAACAGCGAGACCGTCGGCACCCTCGTCGACGACATAACCACCTCCTTCGAGCGGTCATCACAACTGTACGGTCTCTGGAAGTCCCGCCGCGAGCGCTCCAACCATTATCGGCGGCCGGGACTAGCCACAACCGCTCTCAAGACCAAGACGCTCCAGACCAACTGCGCACTCACCACCTCGCTCAACCTCGGCGCCCGCACCAAAGAGACCTACAGTGTCGGCGCCGCCATTCTCGGTAGCACCTTCACCCGCGGCGACAGCGCTGCGCGACGTGCTCTTTCCGCACAGCGTGACCTTCTCCAGGACCAGGTCGCTCTCCTCCAAAGGGCAGACGATGGCGGACCGCTGGACATCAATGTCATCCTGCAAGCATCCGAGACGGTGCGTGTGGCCGCCATCCAGGCCCTCGTCGACCAATACCGACGCCTAGCCTCCAATTTAGACCACCGCGATGTACCACGCGAGCTGCCGACGCCGAAATGGCGCTCACCCTCGCGACAGGAGGTCGTAAGGCGAACCTCACGAGACGAGAGAAGAGGATCGAGAGACGAGCCAGGGAACCACCATCACAACAACCACAACAGCACGCTCTTTCCGTCTCTGGCACATACGCTGGCTCCACCTGCTACTGCCCCACATCGCTCGCGGTCACCGGCCCCGGCCCGCGTCCCCATACCCGCTCCCGTCCCTGTCGCCCCACCGCCACCGGTCGCACCTTCCGCCCGCTGGCTCACTTACCTCGAGGACGACAACCGCACCACCGCCTGGTCTGTCCTTTCCGGACCGCTCGTCTTCCAGTCTGAGCCACCCTCACCGCCCCTAACACCAAAAGAGCCTATGCTCCTGCCTGCCGAGCCGCCTGTGCCTCCCCTGCCCGACATGTTCAAGCCGGCTGCCGCCAAGGTCCTGTCTCTCGATGCCATTGTCCAACCCCAACATACAAACCTTCACACAAGGCCGCCTCCACGGCGGCCCATCGCGACCGATCTCGAGTCCGCATACAACTGCGGCTTCGGTTTTGACGGCCACGGCCCGGCTGGCGGCAGTGCCAAGACCGGTAACAGCGGCAACAGCAACGGCAGTGTCACCCTCGTCCGCCCCAAGAACAGCGTCTTCCACATCTTTTGCCCCGAGGCCATGGCCCTGCAGGTCGATGTGCGACGCCCGGTACCGTCTGCCGCCCGCAAGTGCCGGTGTGGCTTTCGCTGGGAGGACGGTGCCGCGAACACAAATACAGAACGAATGAAAGGCCGCGGTGGCGCGCACCAGCTCAAGGAAGGCTTTGGCATGTCCCGCCGCTTCCTGGCCAAGAGCCACTGCGAGGGCGCCGACGGCGGCTACGGCTGCGTCTTGTGCACGTCGAGCGGCGTGGCCCAGACGTACGAGTCCGCTGAGGACCTGCGGACGCACATCAACGCCGCCCACGACAAGTGGCAGATGCTGCACGACCGGGATTTGGCGTAGAGGGCGGCCGACGACTACGTTTTCCTCTTGCTCCCCCCTTTATCTTTGTGTCATTATGATGACCAACCGAGTACTACGAACATACGATCATCAAACGACTTTCTTTTTATTTTACTTTCTTTGGTTCAGCCTTGCTTCTCTTCACATTTTATCTCGTCATTTTCTTTTTTTACTTTTTTTCTTTTCTCTTTCCTTTGTTTCATTAACATGCATTACTGTACGATAGAGCCTTTTCAATTTGAATGCGGTTTTTTTTATTCTATTCATCAAGACTCTTACTCTATCTTCTGTTCCCTGCCTGCAGCCTGCCTGCTAAGTGGTTGTCTACCCCTTTCGAAGTGTATGCGTAGATCGTCCAGGCCAGGAAATACACCGAGTGGCCAGCAACCCGTCGGGGATCCTCGGCCATCTCTCCTCTCGTGAGGGACAGATCACACAGTGCTTGATACAATGGCAATGAGTGTTCTTGCATATTGCTTGCCACATCTTGGCGCGAATCAGCCACAATGGTATTTCTCCATCTCGAAGCACATTTTACCAAGCCACACATGCAATAAAATGAGGGACATGTGACTCGTACATATATGGGAGCAGAATATACCCGTATACAGAGAAATATGCAAGAATGTGGAAAACATGGCGGACAGGAAGACGAAGGAAAGGCGATTGTTTAAAATGAATCACGCGTTTTAGTTAAAATAGTGTTTGATTTTTTTACTTGAAAAATAGAAAGATACACGGAGACAAATGTTGAATTATGTAAGAGATGTAATACATGAAAACTAAAATGTTGGGGTTGAAAACAAATAAATACAAAAAGTGAGATGTAAAAAATCCACGTCCTTCGCCCAAGATCGCCCGCTGCCAGGATGCACAGTATTTTTGTTCAGGTTTTCTAAACAAATTTCGTTCACACAACCCAGTCAATCTCCCAAAACTCCCCAGCCATGTATGTATGTGTCGAGCCATTAGTGAACAACAAGACTGTTTTCGTTGTGTATCTTTCTAGGCCGTCATTTCGTGTTCTTCGTGATAGCACGCTGCCGCTCGGTCTCCTCGGAAGAGAAAATGATGTAAATAAGAAAAAAGAGAGGAAAAGAAAGTCGTAGGTCTTGGTCAGCTAGCGTCGAGATCAAAAGTGGCCATAGAACATGCACGATGGGGTGATGCAGGTGTATTTGTTGGTGACCACAGCCAAGTCGTAGACCGACTTGCACTCGACATTGTCGCAAACTTCGAGAAGCTCCGTAATGGGGTGGCCGCACCGGTGGTGGATGAAAACCTTGCGGGTGCACATTGTGATGGCTCGGGCTCTGAGATAGGGTAGAGCGTTTGCTTTTTTTGTAAATCTTTTTTGGTAAACGAATAAAGTAAGGTAAGCACAGGAGAAGAGCACTCTCGGTTTGGATTTTTTTTTCTCTGTTTCGGAAACTAGAACGTATACAATAAATTTCTGTTGAATTTCTTGTGCAGGTGCTGCAAAATAATTTTGATGAGCTGTACACACACTGAAGATTCCCTCGCCATCCTGGAGGATGGGCTACATATTTGTATCTGGAAGCTTTTAGGGAGTTTGAAAATGAAGACGGCATCTTCCTTTGCTGCTCGATTTGCTAGCATAGCTTTACAAAAGCACACATCTGTGACAATGGCATCGGCACGATTGTAGGACACAATGGCGAGCGAGCTAATGCCCGCAACGGTATATTGTCGTTAAACTAGGGGACGGTGAAAACGTGCTGCTCCCCATCTATCCGTGTCCTGGATATTTAAAAGCAGAGGCAATGTGACCAGAACAGGATGAATAAGGAAAAAGCCGGGCGCGTAGCCACTGTTGCAGGGGAGCCTGGACAGGAAACGAAATATGACATATTCGCTCGACACTGTCCATCAATATGCAATAAATGAAGCACCCTATTGGAATCTATACTTTGCAATGGCGAAGGACTTGGCGAAGACTGAGGGGGAACATAAAGAAGGACCTGTTAAAGTCTAAAGAGTCTGATAAGACACAGGGAAGAGCAACTCGGAAACAGATAGACGGCAGCGCTGTACAAAGTGCATGAACGCACTGTTTCTCTGCGGTCTTATCGGTGAAAAGAATGACCAGTCGTCCAGTTTAGAAGCAATATCGACACGCGGCGACGAAAGGTCATTTTAGACAAGGTTGCCATTTTGAGACATCCTATGCCGTCATTGTCCCATCATGGACAGCTTTGCTCATATTCAGCTTCTTTCTCCCCAAAATATCGGGATGCGATACATCATGGCCCAAAGCGACTTAAAGAGCCTTTACAATCTTATCAATTAGGACATCTTTGCTGACAAACGGATACTTAAACCAGGTCCTTCTCCTATTTCACAGTCAGTCTCCATCCACTCTTTTTGACACATCAGATATTTACAAGTCTAATACTATTCACCTCCACCGCTTGTGCATGTATCTCTAAGACGAGCGTTTACACCTCTAGAATATAAGTATGATCTGGCCAAGATGGGCTTTGGGCCGTTATAGAAACTCGTGGGACACCAGCCCCCATATCGGGTCCTGCTATGATAGCACCTTGATTTCCATTCTATTATAATTCTGGATTTCTTGGCAAGTGTAAGCGGTTGGCCAAGGCTGACAAACTCATGACCAGTGCGCAAGATAGCGATCGAGAGATACTCTGTATTTCCTTAGTATTCTCTCTCCATCATAAGACTATCTAGTATGACTTCACCCGGGAATGATGTGGTTCATGCGATAAAGGAGAATGGAAGGAAGTAAAGACGAAAAGGGCACGAGGTCTGCCGTCTATTTATTTGTAGAGCTATATAAAATCAGAGCAAAGAGGGGTCGTCTCGTTTTCTATTGATTTCTTCCTTTCTCTTTGCTACGGATCTTTTATGTTTACAACTCCATGTTTCATAAGACCTTATTGGAGAATAAGAGTAGATACTAGTAAAAAAAGACAATCCACAGATAAGATAGAAAGGGGTGAGAAATAAGAGGCGATTCTGCAGCGTTGCGTTGCACTAAAATAGGGAGGAGCCGAATGCAACCTGCACCCACAAGTTCGGTCCTCTTTGCCTCTCAACATTCCTCATGGCGGATATGCAGGCAGATACAGTCAGCCGAGCCGCTTCCAACACCTCGGGATCTCCCCTTTTGGGTGTCCGTGAGAGATCATCGGGTGATCAACGTGTTGACAGGAGATGAAGAGGGACGAAACAATAAAACACCTAGGGCAAGAAGCAAACCATTACCTTCGTAGAAGATGGAAGTTAAATTAGGAACAGAAGCGAAGACAGACAGAATCGGCCGACGAACCACGGCACGCTTGAGGGGTAAGAACGAGAGGGGGACGGGACGGGGAAGCTTTCTCGAAACGGAACATATAACACGGCTGCGTCTATATGTCTTCGAGTTTCTCTTGCTTCAAGGCCGGATCTGGCATTGTATAATAGCAACGACGACGTATAGATATATCTACATCCCCTCTTTCTTTGTAGGGATCTTCTCTTTTCGTTCGGTCGTCAATCTGATACACGAGCAGGCCGAAGCGACCATCATGCCGCTATCCCCCGTGTCTATACCAATCGTGTATTTGTATCATGGGACGAACCAGACTCTTAGAAAATTCTTCAAATACGGCAAGAGTCTACAAGATAAGAAAATATTTGATTATTGTTTTCTTTTTCGTAGAACACTTGTAAAACAAAACAAAACCCCGCCGGCGATAATACAATGCGTAATGAAACAAACATGCCTTGGAATATGCCAGCAACCGTAACTGAATAAACATGATAAAACAACAGCTTCTCGTCGAAAATGCATCATCAGTCGTGTTTTCTTTTTTTTTTACATGAGCCCCCCACACTCGCATTATATGATCTTTTATATATCGGCCTTTGCCCCTCTTTCTGTCACCGTCCCTTCATAGCGGGGCACGCTTGTGCACGGCAATTGAGATTGCTCTCATACTCCCCATCGTTCTCTTGATTGTCTCGAGCCGAGGCTCACCAAAACGAAGTCGGTGTCGGGAGAGAGACAAATGTACACAAATGCACAAGAGCAGGGGGGGGGGACGGCAGGTGGGGTGGCATCGTATATTTTAGAGACGGTAGATTGATCGAGAAGAAGATCATCTTACTGCCCCTCCCATGCCTCCCACGTCTCCTGACCGGCGCCACTGCCGGCGCTGCAGAGCACCTCGGTGCGCGCGGCTAGCCCAAGCACGGCAAAGTGCAGCACAAACAAAAACGCACTCACGCGCCAGTCCCACTGCCACCGCGACGAGGGGCGCGTGTGGGTCGGGTAGCTGATAAAGGTCCTGGTGCTGCTGTCGTCGACACGCGGGACGCCCAGATCGAGCGCGGCCAGCAGCAAGAGCGACGCACCGACGCCGAGGCGGACGGTGTACGGCCAGCAGGGCTTGGTGAGGCTGGCCATCTTGGCGAGGAACAGAACAGTCCGGAGCACAAAGGCGCTCGTCTCGGCGTGCCGCTGGAGGAAGAGTGTCGTGTGGTAGCGCGCTTCGCCCCAGGGTGATTGAGGCGGCGGCATCAAAAGGTACGGGGGCAACGCGGCTCCGTCGGTAGCGTGTCGTCCTAACAAAGGGGTGGTCGCGTGCGGCCGTGCTTCCCGGTCGTTTTCGTTGTCTATTTCTTCATCGTCGCCTGTCTGGCGTTGCCGGTTTGGCCGTCGCCGTGGCGAGAGCATGGGTGCCGTTTGTGCTGACGCGTCTTGCTGCCCTAGATCAGCACTTCTAGTAATCATCGGGTGCCCGCCTCGCTCGGGTGACCGACCGGCGTGACTACCGTGGCTGCCGTGGCTGCGTGTTAGTGTGAGTGATGTCGAGTGCCTGTGGTTCGCATTCGGGAAGCCATTGCGCACCGACGACCGCAGGAACGGCGAGGGCAGATCGTGCGAGTCGTCAATGGCCGTCTCGTCTAAGTCCTCAACGCGCTGGGAAGCAGATGACTCGGCCTCGAGGGGGTTGATGGATTTGGAAGGGTCCGGCACGGGTGTGGAGGGCAGGGGAGAATCGATATTCTGGATGCGGCGACCGCTGATTCCTACCGGCGGCGCCATGGTGGCCGACGATGACGAGCCGCTGCGCGGAATACCGAGGCCGACCCCGTCTAGGCCGCTCGAGTCGGTGCGCATCGCTAGCAGCACCTCGTTGGCGCTGGGCCGCTCGGCCGGGTTGACGGATAGCATCCGCATGAGAAGCTGGTACAGCTTGGACGGCAGGTCGGGCCGCTCGCGGCGCTCGTAGTGAAAACCCTTCCAATCCGAGATCTCGGCACGCAGCTCGGCGACATCTTCGAGCTCCTCGTTGACCGCGTTGGCGCTGCGGTAAGGCAGGCGGCCGAAACACATAAAATACAGGATCATTCCGAGCGAGAAGACATCCGACTTGGTGGTGAAGTTGCCGTAAAGCCCGGTGACGGGGTCCTGGCGCAGTACTTCGGGCGCGCAGTACGATATGGTGCCCGTTGTGCCTGTCGACTTGCGCGCAGCGTTCTCGGTTTGTACCTCGCCAAAGTCGCTGATCAGACAGGTGATGATCCGGCCTTCGCGGTGCAGCAGGCAGTTGCTAGGCTTGAGGTCGCGGTGAATGTAGTTGGCGGCATGCAGGTACGCAAGGCCCGACGTAATGTCTTTGAAGAGCGAGTAGATCTCGTCAAAGGCTAGGTGGCGGTACGACCCATGCAGGTCCTGGGGCCGCTCGGCCTGGCCCTTGGAAAGGCGGCGCATACGGGCCTTGAGCTCCTCCTTGGTGGCCTCTTTGGGCTGGTCACCAATGATGTAGCGGTGTAGGTCGCCGCCGTTGCAGTACTGCTGCAGAATAAAGGCGCAGGCCACACTGGGGCCGAAGCGGTTGAGCGTTACATTCTCGAGCCACACGTGGCGGTAGGACACGAGGTTCGGGTGCGATAGCTTGGCCAGCAGCTCGACCTCGACAAGCACCTTCTCGAGCCAGGCATGGTCGTCGCCGACGGGCACTCGCTTGCACGCAAAGTAGCCCAACTGGCAGCCGTCGATCTCGTGCCGCACCAGAAGCACGACACCCTTGCCGCCGCGGCCGAGCTCGCGTTCCTCGACGAAAAAGGTCCGGAAGTAGTTGGGACTGAAGGCCTGCTTGTTGATGGGGTTGGTCGCGTCGGGGGGCACGTATGGCGTGCTGGAAATAAACTCGGCGTCGTTGGGCATATCGTGGCGTAGGGTGGACGAGGCAGGGGTTGCCGCAGCCGCGGCGCTGCCGGCGTCGGGGTCAAAAACGTCGCCGTCAACCGACGAGACACTATCGGCATCGGCATCGGCATCGGCATCGGCGCGTCCGACGAGAGGTTGGAACAGGCGTCGCAGCGGGCTACTGCGTCCAGGGCGCGGTGTAGCACCCGAGGATCGGCCTCCGGCGACCGACGGTGGCGACGATGGCGATGGAGAGGCACGGAGCTGGCCGACATGGTGGCCGGCACGCAGCAGGCGGAAGTAGTTTGGGTCGACGTAGCCCTCGTGTCGACTGTAGCCGTGGTGGCCTGTCGAGTTGTTGCTGTGGTGACCGTCGTCACCAAAGTGTGGCCGCTCGGGTGAGGCGGAGCGCAGCGGACGGTGGCATGTCGGGCACTCGGCGACACCGCGGATCTCGAGTCGTTGCGACGTCGGGTCGTGCACGACAATCGCGTTCTGGTGGCGCCTAGGAGGTCAGTTCAATTGTTCCTCGAAAGAGCTCCTTGACCTTAAGCTCGAGGTTGAGCTCGATCTGCAACGGTTCGAGTTGCATATGACGTAGGGCTCCTTACAGCACGATTTCGCGCCCTTCCTGCGGGTGGTAGGGAATCAGGGACATGACTGGTCGTTCGCTGTTCTCGAGTGAGCGGAACAACAACGGGTGACATGCATCGTTGGCCGTCCGCGAAAGAGGTAAAACAGTGACAACTTTTCTTCTTTCTTTCTTTCGCAGCGGCCGTGCAGAAAAGGGAAGGGATGAGTCGATAAACTTCTGTGTGTGGTTCGTTCTTTCCCGTAAATTGGTAGGCCCAGGCCGGGGCCAGTGGTGGCAAAAGGGAAAGAGCGTCGTACTTGTAAGCCACCTGCGCGGCGAGCGGATACGGGGAAAGAGCTCTGATCTCGAAGCGGAAAACAAGGCAGATGAGCGTTGGGAAGGAGCTGTTGACTAGCGCGACAGCCTTCTGCGGGGAACTCTTCTGCCCTGTACTCCGTATTACACATGGCCTTGAATTTCGGCGGGCCAGCAGACCAACCCCGGGAATTTTAGCTGCAACCAGCACCGCTAAAAAATACTGATTCGGCGGCATCTGTTTCGCATGCAGGTCGTAAATGACACGACAATGCTGGTTGCGGATTGGCCTGGATTAACCACGCGTTTGACCCGGGTATGCTGTGCCCTTGAATTGCATCTGCATAGTCAGCGTGTATGTGAGCAGTTATTGTGCAGAATGATAAAATGGCCTGCGAAAGGACTCTCACCGGCATCGTGGTCGAGTCACGTGTTACTGAAATCATCACGATAGTGATTCAAACTCATGGTAGACAAGTAAATGGGCAAATTCCGATCTAAATACATGTTCTCCTTTATATTAATGTCATCACTATCTAAAGATTAAGAGACGAGAGCTCAACAACTCCTGCATAGAGTATCATAATACCCCCTCTTCCAGGACAGTTTTCCAGCTTCACCCAGCCGCGCATTACAGTCCAGGCAAGCCCACCACGCGCCGCAGGGTTGGCACCCACCGCGGCAGCACGTACACGCTGTAAAATGCCGTCAGTGCGACGAGAAGGCCAGTAAGCTTCTCGACCCACGTGTGGAAGTAGATGGCCGTCATGAGTAGCATCCACAAGCTGAGGCCGATCACGACAGCGGATACGCGCAGGGCAACGCGCGACAGGATCGCCGAGGTGGCGCTGCGGTTGTCGGGCTGCACGAGGCCGGCGCGGATCGCGTTGCTGCTCTGCTCGCTGGTGCTGCCCGTGGCCAGACCCGCCTCGACCTCCGCCGACTTGACGGCGCCGTCGTCCATGACCAGCGACCGCGTGTCGACGACGCGGGCCGCGCTGCTGTTGTTGCTGGTGCTGCCCGTCACGCCGCCCGAGATGGCCGCGCGCCGCCGCGCCTGCCGCCACAGCACCCAGCCGACCTCCTGCGCCAAAAACGTCGTGCCCAGAACCAGCATAAAGACGTGTCCGCTGATGTCGTGCCCGCCGTGCCACTGGCCGCCGGCGTGCTTGCAGGCCGACGCCGTGGCCGCCTCGAGGAAATTGTGCGTCGCTTCCGCGTGCCTGCCGCCGTCACCCGATGCAGCCGCCTCGCCTACCTCGTCGGCCAGCGCCTGCAGAGCCCGGCAGCCGCCTCCCGTGAGGCGGAAGTTGCGGTCGATGAGCGCGGGGCCAAAGAACCACTGCGTGACGAGGTACCACCAGCCGGTGACGAGCCCCCAGCGGAAGACGGCGGCGGTGCGGCGGCCGAGGACCTGTTTCCGCGGGGCGCTGTGCTCTGCGTAGTAGGGGTGCGTGGCGACAAAGAACGCAAATGTGACCGTGATCCAGAACCAGCCGCGCTTGACGAAAAAGACGTTGAGCAGGTTGTCCTTGCGGGCGAAATAGCTGGGTGCGAGGCCGGGCGTCTGCGGGTAGTGCGCCGTCCCCGAGGCGGGCCCTCCAGTGCCAGCTGCCCCGGCTGCGGCGGCCGCGCGTGTCTGCGGCGACAGCAGGCTGAAGAGCGTCCCGAAGACGAGGAGGACGGGGAAGACGGCCAACAGGAGGGTCTCGCGCGAGGTCGGCAGGTAGGGCGAGCCGCGGTGCGCAGCGGGAGAGGGAGAGGACGGTGACGCACGCGTGTCGGCCATCTTGGGCTTGCGTCGCTGTTGGGGTTCGGACGGCAGAGGCGACGAGGCCATAACGGAAAGGTGGCGAGGGCGATGGAGAAGAGGGAGGAGGGTGAAGGATGTCGTCAAGGTTCGTGACGCGCAATCGCACTTCGCTTTCGAGAAACAGGTGATTCGGTGGTCAAGTTGATGTATCAAGTAGAGGAGAGATCAAAAAGAGACTTAATACACCTCGGGGGGGGAGGGGGGAGAGGAATGAGGCCACGGTGCCGCAGGCCGTCGTCAAACGTTCGAGGCAGCAATGGAACACCGACGAAAGAGGCGTTGGATTTGTGGAAGATGGGGCCAAAATAGCGTTGTTCGCCTTGGATTTCAGCGCCGAGCTTGCTCAGCGCCACGGCGAAACCGATGACGTCTGGGTGTTGTGGATCACGTGTCGGACGCTAAACGGATCCACCACAGTATCCCCCCACTAAAGCACCTTTAAATCAAGTTACGAACTTGCATCGACAGGTCGCCGATTACGATCACTTCACATCATAGAATATTTGCAAATTTTCAATTTCAGTTATTTTTAATTTTTAATTGGCTTTGGTCATGGTGGCTTCTGCTGTATCACCATGAAATCATTGTTTCGGGGGAGGCCGCGCTCCCCCTTTTGTTCGATAATCATCGAGAGAAAAAAGGTCATTCCGCCAACGCCAATGCACATGCTTCGCTGGATTCCTCAAGGCACCAGAGAAGATGAAAACGAAAAGAAGAAGAAAAGAAATTGGGAAATGGGGCAGAGAAGCGAGTGTAAAGAATTGAAGGGGGTCGTTGTGAAAAAAAAAGAAGAAAAAAATGTTCAAGAAGTGAAGATCTCAAATGGCAAGATGGCGACGAGCGAGGACAGACAAAAAAAAAACAGATGGCCTCTGATCATATCATAGGTTCCTTACGGCAGTGGCACTACGACTGGGCTGAGACGAGCGCCAGCGTTGCGCAGAAGTTGTTGCGGTTGTTCGCGTCAAGGGCCACGGACACGCCGTCGATGGTGGCCATGTTGACCGACGCCTTGGTGTTGAGGCCGTAGATGTACGCCTTCGACGACTCCACGCTGACAATGTTCTCCTGGCAGCTCTCCGTGTTGAGGCACGTCTGGTCGTAGTTGTCAAAGAACGAGTACAGGCCGGCGCCGTACACAAACACGTCGGTGGAGTTGGCAATGCGCAGGCCCCAAGCCCGGGCGCAGGTGGCGCCGGTGCACGAAGCAAAGCTCGGGTCCAACAGCGCGGCTTGGCTGGCATATGGCGTCCGCGCGTCGGGGTTGCCCTGGAAGTAGGGCGTCTCTGTCTGGATTAGGCCCATGTACACGTTGCTGGCCGAGCTGAGCTGGTAGTTGTAGAGGACGCTGTGCTCCGAGGCGGTGCCGACCATCCACACAGGGCCCTGGGACTCGATCAGCACGCCGCGGCCATTGAAGACGTTGATCTGCGCCGAGTTGGCCGACGGCTCGAGGTCGTGGTCGGCGGTCCAGAACCAGGCATTCTCGACGTAGAGCGACGAGGCGCCCGAGGTGACGTGCAGCATGAGGCCGGCGCCCAGGCAGTTGGGGTCAGCGGCTGCGGTGACTGTCGGGTTCTTCGCGCACTGGGCCAGCTGCAGGTTGGTACCCGCAGCGCCACCAATGCGGACGTGGGAGTCCCAGATGCCAGCAGCGCCGGCAGACGAGCCCTTGAGATTCCACTCAATCATGACAGCACCCGGCTGGGGGCCGACCGTGGCGAACAGAATGTCGGAGATCTCGACAGCACCCGAGTCGCCGGCCTGGCCGACCTGGAAGACGGCCTTCGTGTTGCTAGCGTCCGAGAAGGTGCCATTGCCGCCGGCCATGATGATGGGCCAGATCTCACCGGTGATGCGAGCGTTGGCTGGCACCTTGATGGTGTCGGTGACAAGATAGTTGCCGTGGTCAAAGTACACGATCTGGCTCGAGGTGATGCTGTTGAAGAGAGCCTGGATCGAGGCCGTGTCGTCCGTCACACCATCACCTTTGGCACCGGCAGCCTTGACGGACACAAAGTCGCCAACGGGGACGGTCTCGTACTGGGGACGGCTGCGGGCAAAAACCTTGCCGGTGGAGTCGAGTAGGACTGACGGCTTGGTGACAGCTGTCTGCGAGCCCTGGACGGCGGTGCTAGCGCCACCAGTGCCAGGGACGTTGCCCTGGATCCACGACGCAATCTTGGTGTTGCCGGGCAGAACGGTGGTCTGGCTGGTCGAATCGGAGACGGCAACAGGGACGTTGCTGGTCATGTCGACGTTGTCAATGACCAGGGTGCCGTTCGTAGCCGATGACGAGGTGCTGTAGGCCGTCTTCACGCCAATGGGTGTGTTGGAGACGACGCTGTCAAGGAAGAGGACCGAACCAACCGTCTGGACGGAGCCACCATTGCTCATATCAATGCCGACGCCGCAGTTGTTGATCGTGACGTCCTGCAAAGTCCAGGCCCAGTTCCAGTTCATGAAGATGGCGGTCTGGCAGTTGTTGAAGGTGAGGTTGCGGGTGGTAAACTGCTGGTTGCCGAAGAAAGCACCGTACTCGCCGCCGTTGAAAGTCAGGTCCGCCATGAAGCCGCCCGAGCCGTTGTCCATGAAGATGCCGACTTGCTTGTTGGCGGTGCCACCATCCGTGCGCATGTTGAAGACAATGTTCTGCAGGCTGGTGGCCTGGGCGACCTGCCAGTGAACACCGGCACCGGCCGTGTAGGGCATCTGCGTAAGGTCGATGACAAAGTTGCGGACCTGGCGGAAGAAGTTGTTCTGGTTTGTCCACCAGTTATTGCCGGAGCTGTCGTATGGGTCCGAGTCGACCACAGCCATGCCAGTGAAGCTAGCACTGGCAAGCAGGGTTGGGGGGTTGATGGCGTCGCCAACGAGCTGGGTGTAGTAGTACTGGATGATGGGCGTGCTGACGAGGTACTTGCCGGGCGGGAAGTAAACAAGAGCAGGAGACGTGGTGCTCGAGGCACAGCCTTCACCACAGCGGCCGCCAGAGGAGATGGCGCTGTTGATGGCAGCGGTGTCGTCGGTCACACCGTCACCCTTGGCACCAAAGTCCAAGACATTGCGGTAGATCTGGTAGCCAGAGGCACCAAAGGGAACAGCGCCGTTGCGAGCAATGTTGGCAACCCAGTAGCTCGAGGCGACAGAGGTGTTAGCCGTGTCGCGCTCGGCGATGGTGTACTCCACGGCCGGTGCCGCGACAACGGGAGAGATGAGGCTCGCAGCCATCGCAAGCGCGGCCGTGAGGCGAGTAGAAAAGCCCATCTTGCGGGATTAGAGCCAGCTAATGCTTGATGATTTATTCTGTATTGGGTTTGGGAAAGATCCTGTTCTTTCTTGGATGTTAGTTTTGAAAGCGAAGTGAAGAAAGTAGAAGTTGTCTGTCAAAGACGAGCGAAAGAAAGTTGGCAGAAGGTGAAGGAGACTTGGGGGAAATGGGAAGGGCTTGTATATATATATACGAAGCTATGGCATGCAGCACAACTGAACGGCCATCGTGTTCAAAGCCCTGGGCAATGATGGAGGTCGTGTAGGAGGTAGCAGGGATGTGGCATCAGAGGAAAGAAAGGCATTGTGTGCGCTTCTTTGTTTTTTTTTTTCGGGAAGTGAGGTGCCACAGGGGGCAAAATGTGAACGGGCATACAAAAGAAATAGACAAGGAAGGGGGAATCAAACAAAGGCCGGGTTTATTATGGTACAGGACCATGATAGAGCGAAGGAGTCAAACGTGACGAGAGCGATAGAATGAGGACAAAACATAACAAACACTGTGATATGTGGCAAATGGGGCAGTGACGCTGGCGACGGTAGGATGCGAGGGGAGGCAACGAGAAGGAGGATGGTCGACTTACACAAGGAAGAGAGCAGTGCTGTCTGTTGGTGATCCCGATGGTGACAAAGAGCGAAGTAGAGACAGACGAAAGAAAGATCTCGTAGAGGAGGATCGTCGACTTTATATAGCAGATGAAAGACGAAGAAACGAAAGAGGGAAGAAGGAAACAAATTTAACAGAGCGAAGAAGAGAGAGCGACTTGCGCAAATGGAGGTCGTCAAGACCAAGACTTGGAAGCTGGTTTGGAGATGCTACCGGAAGAAGGGGAAAGGAAAGAGTGAGGAGAAAATGAAGCAGAGAAAGGTGAGGTGCAGGAACTTTTTGGTGCACGGGGGTGGGAGAAAAAATAAAGAGCACAATAGCACAATAGCACAATAGCAGTGGCCCCGTGACGGCAAGGCCTCTGAAGGACCGAGATGCTTCCGAGTCGGCTTGGGTGAATGGCAAGGAGACAAAAGAGGAAGGAGCGACCGGCGTCGTGAGGCTCTTGGAGGTTCGAAAGTGGGAAAGAGCGATGGGTGCAGCCGAGGAAAGAGCACAATGGCGGCGGTGACGGAGAACAAAACAGAAGGAAAATAAAGAATAAAGAATAAAGAAAAAAAGAAAAAAGAGAAAAGAGGGAATGGAAGTCTAAACGACGATGCAGGAAAAAGAAACCGACTAAAATGGGAATGAGGCCGACGATGCGGACATGTGCATCAAGTTATATATCACACATGGGGTGGGGAGGGGAAACTGCAGAGGTGGTGCGGTGAGGAAGGCGCGCCCCAGGTCCAGAGTAGGTAACCTTGACAAGAACAATAAGAGAAAATATTCCCAAGGGAAAAGTGAGAGAAGAGTGAATAGGAACACCAGGAGGAAGATGCAGGGGGCGTGGGAGGGAAACAACGACAGGGGAAGGGGACAGCGAGTGGAAAGTTGTTTGTGCAAACAAAGACCGGCGTCAGAACTGGATGAGATGAAGACAAGGGAGGAGATGCAGAGAGGACAAGGGAAAGGGAAACGCAACCTGTGCCCTCCCGGTCGCATCGTTTTTATCCTCCGGCCCAGGTTGCAGTGGCCGTCTTGCTCCTGCCTCGATGTTCCGCCAAGCAGGGTCCGTGGCCACAGCTCCCGGTCGTGCTTTCCTTCTTTCCTTCTTCTCGTATGCTGCTTGGCCTGGCCAACCTCTCTCGCCTCTTAGTTGGGCTCTTAATCCACACTCTACGCGCGGCTGCAGGCTCGTTTTGGTGGACCGAATGCCACAGGATGGCTTCGAACGGGCCTTGGCCGTGGGCCTCGCAACTATTTACAGACTGCGCAATGGGAGCCAAGAGCGTGGACACCGCAGACAAGGTCGGCGGCAAAGCCGACTGTCTCACCAAGAGGCAGGAACGATCTGGCCGCGGCCTGGGTGGGAGAAAGAGAGACATTCGCGAAGCCGAAAAACCAGAAAAACATGGCAAAAGGACGCTGGGGAGCCCGTCGAGCCCATCGAGCGCATCACTCACCACCGCCTGGGATGGACCCGCGGACGATCGATTGGCAGCGGTGGCTTTGGTGGCACGGCCATGTCATGGCATTCTCCTGGTCCCTGGATGCATGAAACAGTGCTTTCTTTTTTTGCAGGCCGTCGTGGCGAGCACCAATAACGGGAGACATACAGAGAGTACTCAGTGAGTACACATCGATGGCTGTCGCAAAGCAGCGCGGCTGCCGTCCAGGGGTTCGCTGTCGTGCATCAAGGAGATTGGGGGGGGAAGGAGAGTGGCGGGCGCATCGGCAGATCCCTGGGTGGGGCGTTCCTTCAAGGTCACTCAGCGCGTAAATTGGGTGCCGGGATACATGGGCGGTACTATGAGGATCGTCCGCTCTTTCCTGAATGGGACGACGGCACGACGATCGCTGTCTCTTTTCAGGAGGGCAAGAGCGCGGAGTGGCATGCACTTTCCCAGCATTCACTGCTTTGCGGAGGCAAGAGCGGAGGCAAGAAGCCGGCCGTCAAGCAGCAGTGACGAGTTCGAATTCCTATTGAAGGCTCTGTTGCCTCCCTTTTTGACCATCTTCTTCCCAGGATCTCTTCGTCTTTGCGGTCGCTATTGAGGCCTCTTCAGGGCCTGAGTCGCTATTGAGGTTCTAATTGAAGGCACAAGCCGCTAGGCCTCAGCCCATATGGCCTGGCCATCACCAGCCAATCATGTGCTGCCATCCGCCGCTTTTTGACCATTGCCCCTTGTTTGAGAAAAACAAACGGCCACGGCCCAACAACAGGCGCAGACTTCACGTCTTCCGGAGCACTGTCTCCCCTTCCCGACACAAGAAGCACAGAGCAGCGATGTTTCAAAACGGGCGCTTTGCCACCAGTTGATTGGCTGCACACCATCTGATCTTTTGTTCCATGTTGCGAGCCTCTTCTTCTTTTTGTTGCCTTTGTGCCTGACTCTCCATTGCCTGAGTGGTGTGCGCATGTTTCTCTCCATCATGACTCTCCAAGAATGCCCCTTGCACGTGCTGGCTTCTCCTTTTCTCTGATACCCCTTTGCAATTGATCCACGCGAGCCGTCGCATCACAGCGGGACAGCGGCAAGCAGGCCTCTTTTCCTCTCATCATGTTTCTCCAACGGAAGCAACCATGGAATGGAACAGAAGCGTGGCCATTTGCTCCGAAAATACGGCCGGACGTCGACAACCACCACGCCCACGTCGTCGATCTCGACAAGAACTCACCAGAGAAAAAGGCATGGCATCTCCTACCAGGCCTAAGTTCAATCACATTAACAAGCAGAGACGATCCGATAAACCGCACAAAAGAGACGTGGTGATGCACAACGTTCCATCCCAAGCTGTTGTCGCACTGCAGCGTCTGTGCGCATTTGTCTGCATCTGGCCGTAGCCTACGACATACGAGATGCATCCTTTGTGTTCCGTTCCTTTTTGCAAAACTGCAAAACCTCAAAACTGGGGCTCGATTCTCCGAGATGCGTATTTTGCTTTGCTGCGCACAAGTCGTTTTGCGCCACATCCTATCAGATGACCCGGTCCCCAAGCCCTTGTCCGTCAACAAACGGAACAAGATGAACAAAGGCATCTTACAGGCTCGGCAGGGCCAACCAAGTCACCAGGAACAGATCTCGCCGGACCATGCCCTCTAGCTCTACGCTCGTGAAACATCGTGCGGCGGCTGCCCTCGCTGCCTTCTAGGGCGTCCCCCTGCGCGTTTGCGCTCTCATTTGTGCACCGCTGTCGACGATGTAAATGCCTCTATTTGATTTTGGGTATTTTCGTCTCTTTCAACCATGCGTTCCTCACAACCCCGCCCCTTGCCCTCGTGCTCGTCCCATCTCCTCCCCTACCCCTTGCTTCTCGGCGAGATCCCGTCGCAGGGACTCAAATTACATTAGCAAAGGGAAAGGGCACGAGCAGAGAAGATGGCTTACGCTTGGGTGGGTGGCCTGCCCATGGGAGCAGTGGACAGAGAATGAGGCCCCATCGTCATCCAATCCATCCGCGTATTGACCCAAATCAAGGGGAAACAACGTGGTTTCGAAACAAGGAGAAGCGCGAGCGCTCAAGGAGTGAGCCGCACCAAAAATGATCCCCAACGAAGAAGCGCAAGCACATAGACACAGCCAGGCCCTTGTATCTGGTTTTCTTTTGTTTTCACTTACTCCTGTCTCCTCAGAAAACACGTAAAGAGAAAAGACAGTTGCGCCAGTATAACCTGTACGGTATTATTTCTGCTCACCGGTCCCTTCACAAACTTACGTCCTGGAGTATTTTCTCCTGTGTGCAATACCGCACCTAAACACCAGGTTTGAGCCAAGGCCTGATTAGCGATGGTCTGTCGTCGGACGATCGCCGCCTGGCTAACCGCAAAACCACACCTGGCCCGGACCCCGCCAGCACAGGAGAGCTTTAGGGGGGCGCATATCGTACCTCGGAAGGCCCCTCTCCCATATCGTGGATCGGAATGGATTTCAAGGGGCCACGATGTTGGAGAAAAGATGGGGTAGTAGTGCACAAGTAAGTAGGGGTCCGGATGTGCGGCGTTGGCCAGTACGACGTAGTGTAACTCTTGTAATAACGCCGCATCGCATCGGGGAACATCGCCAACTTGACGCCATCGTCACTTGGGCTTGCTGATTTCCGGGGTATTTGAAATTTCCTGGGGAGGTTCTGCACGGCTGTTCCCAAGATCCGCGTGGCAACATGTCGGCGGCTTTCCCACGGTTCCTGTAGACTATCGTCGTATTCTGCCGGCGCGTTGTGCGGAGAAAGAAGGGTTTTTTACTCCCTTTGACTTTTTCCATTTCGTTTCGGCCCCCATTCCCGCTCCGAGAAAGGCCCGGACAGGTACAGGGCAAGGCGCGTGCGTGCGGTGTCTGCCATCGATCTGCCATGGACGGAACGGCAACGTTTCGTCTGGAACGCCAATATAGATGAGATGCACATTGTCCACTTTCTTCACATGTGCTTAGACGGCCGATCACCATCCACTGTCGGCCGTTACTCCGCGGCGTAGCATCTTGTTTGTGTGAAAAGGGCCGTTCGGGTAGCATCGTCCACTCTTTAACTCTAATGCTCCCGTCTCGAGAAAGAAGATCCGGTGCGTGCCGAGTCGCCAAAAAATGCAGTGTGGGTCAATTATTCTATCATCGGATGGCCAAAAAGAGTGGCAAAAGCTAAAAAGAAAAACAAAAAAAACAAGTCTAGTAATGTAAACGCCGTTGGCAATGCTTAAAGGAAGAAGACGAAGTAACGAGAAAGAAAAAAAAAATCAAGAAAAAAGGCGCAGTGAACCCCGGCAGAGCATCCAAAATTGTATGAGTCCATCCAGCAGGACGTGATCCAATAGTGACAGGACGCTGGTGGGTAGATCAACCAGTTTCGCATCTGCTTTGTTGTCTCCTTTTATATGAGCAAACGCAAAACAACCACGCTATACCACCAAAAATGTATACCGTGTATATATGTATCCAAAAACGAAAGAGCAAAAGAAAAAAAAAGAGGCAATGCAGTCGTGACAAAAGAAATTCGTTAAAAGGAAGGCGCGGTTTCGAGAGCTGCCTGTGGCGGCGGAGCCTCCGGCATCGTCGGCGTCCAGTCCATGTGCTCCGTAGTCACAGCCGTCGTGTCGCCCGCGGCACAGATGGGCCCGCAAATGGCCGTGTTCGCATCGGCCGTCTCCAGCATCTCGATGCCATCGATGCCGGCGCCAAAGTCCATCACCAGGATCTTGGGATCCTGACCCGTGCTGATGATGCGGCGGTAGTCGCTCTTGGCGCTCAGCACCCAGCTCTGGTGCCACTGCGGGAAGTCCAGCAGCTGCTGGCCGGTCTCCATGTCAAAGACCTTGATGTCGCGGTCGTAGCTGGCGCTGACGAGGCGGCCCGATACCGAGTCGATGTGCAAGCTGCGCACCAGGCTCTCGTGGGCCTTCATCTCGCGGACGCACTCGCCCGTGTTGGCGTCCCAGATGCGGATGACGCGGTCGTTACCCGCCGACGCCACGAAACGCCCGTCCTCGGAGAACTGACTGCACGCCAGGCCCTTGGTATGGCCCGTGAACTCCCGGATGGCCTTGCCCGTCTCAATGTTCCACAGCTTGACGCGGAAGTCGCCCGAGCACGACACAATGGTGTTGCCGCGCATCTGGACCGCATTGACGGGGCCCGAGTGGCCCCGCAGCTGTTTGAGCATGGCACCGGTCTCCCGGTCCCAGACGCAGATCGTCACGTCCTTGCTGCACGTGATAATGTAGCGGTCGTCGAAGCACAGATCCAGGACGGCCGCCGAGTGGTGGAGGAGGCGGCGAATTGGGCGGTAGCCGGACTTGACCGAGTAAACGATGCACGAGGAGTCCGAGCTGCCCGTCACGAGGATACGGTCGTCGTACTGTAGGCAGAGGATCGAGGCCGAGTGGTGCATGGGGAAGCTGACGGCCGCAGGCATGCTGTTCGAGCTACGGGTATGATAAGCCGTGGTGATGTAGTGGGCGGGTAGGCCGTCCTCGTCATACAGGAGCTTGGGGTCGCGGACGACCTCGGGAGGGCCGATGACGAGTCGGCATGCGAGGGTCTTCATGTCCCAGATGCGGATGGTCTTGTCGCGAGAACCCGTGATGATTTTTTGTCTGCAAAGTGATGTTAGCATGGTACAATGATGTGACAATTGTTAATTAAAAGGTGGGGAGAAGGGTCGTGACGCACTCGTCGAATTGCAAACAGTAGATGCTATCAGAATGACCGTTGAGGTAGACCGGCCGGGTCTTACCCTCTTGCCAGCGACGGTCAAGCTCCTGCTTCACGCGGTAGATCTGGCGCCAGTCGCACGAGGGGCGGATCGGCGGCACACCAAGGCCGACACCCGGCTGGACGGGCCCGCTGGTGGCGTAGGTGGTCGTCTTCTCGCGGAGAAACGACTCGCGCCAGATGTGCTGGTTCTTCACCGCCTCGAACCACGGACGGGACACGCGCGACGCAGCGGAAAGGCCGGCGGCGTCCAGCTCCGACAAGATCATGATGGCCAGCTCCATGGGCAAGTTGCCAACAAAGTCGACCTTGGTGATATCAAGCTGCGGGGCCTCGCCGGGAGCGCAGTCCAGGGCGCTGTACGACTCTTGTCCGTTGGCCTCGTCGGCACTGTCGGATTCGGAAGATGTAATGGCAATACCAATGCCGGATTCGCGATCGTTGCCATATTCATCCTGCTGGAGCCACTTGGGCTGCAGCATCTGAAGGATGTCTGTCTGGAAAGCAGCAGCCGCGGCCGCGCGAGCGGCACCCCCCGTATTAGGCGGGATGACTGGCGGGCGCGACCGGAAACCGGGCGGGCCGTTCATGGACGACAGGCCACCGGGCAGAGGCGCAGACGAAGACAAGGCGGGGCCAGGGTGATGGTTATCGTCGTCCAAGTCGCCTGTCTCGCGGATGGGATAGTCCATGAACTCGGGGGCCATGGAATCGGCATAGGCATTAGTCGAGTTCGACTCAGAGGGGCCGGCGGCCGCGGAGAAGTCACTGTCGAAGACGCGCGAGTGGCGGAAGCTGGCGACTTGGCGGACACGGCGCCAGCTGGAGAAGTTGTGGGAGGTCGTCGGCCGAGGGTCTGCGTTGGCCGGCTGCAGCCGGACAGGCAACTTGCCCTGCGCCTGGGACTGGGACTGCGATTGGGCGTTCGACTGAGACTGGGAGTGGGCGTGAGAGGAGCGAAGGAGACGGTTGGGGAGGAAGTGGGAGGCGGAGTTGATGGCGTCGTCGGTGCCCGAGGCGGTCTTGCCGCCAGCGAAAGAGGCCCGGCGCTGGATGAAGCCGTGCAGGGAGACTGATGCACGACGGATCATGCCCTTGATGGCCTTCTTTCCCGGCGCCGATGAGGGGCCAGCGGCAGGATGGCCCGCCTCGGTGTCGCCGTCGTCTTCGTGGTCGTCATCGCCATCCTCCACAGCGCAGCCGCCCATGTTCATCGCCAGGCTCTGCTGGTTGAAGCGCTCGGAACTCGGGCCAGCCTCGCTGAGGCCAGCGCCACGGAAATCGTCCATGCTCAGCCGGGTGGACTTCCGCGTCCTGTTGCCAGAGCCAAGGCCAGGCATATCGAGTCGTATGGATGTCGAGGGGGGTTGGATGTCGGTCAGAAGGCGGAGAAGGTTAGAGGGTCGATACGGCGATAGAAACGAAGAACATGTGAAGAGCAGCCGCGATGTCGAGAAACGAAGGGATAGCGAGTCGCGAGAGTCGCGGGTGGGAGGACAACGAGCGTGTTGGGCACGGGACGGGCTTTTGTTTGTTCGTTCCCTTTTGGTTGTTGTGGTGTTTTGGATTTGGGCGAAATTGCCAGGGGTGGTCGAGTTTGGTCCAGTGCGACTTGCGCTGAGCAGCGGCCAATATTGCACGAGGGGGCTAATACCGCAGCGACGGCAGAGAATAAAGAATGAGACAAAAGGAAAAGAGGGAAAAGAGGGAAAGGAAAGAAAAGAAACGATTGCACAGGCCTGCACGCGGGATGTTCGTGATGCCAGAAAAGAAAGATTGGGAAAACAGTGTTAAGAACGTGTGAAGTTGGGTAACTGTGCCAAAAGTCTGGAGAAACAGAAGGGGCTCCACGAACCAGGTGCGTTCCACGCAAGTGGACACGGGTTTGGTCTTGGGAGAAGGCCCCCTGAGTTGCCGCACCTTAAATTCGGAAAGAGCCACCGGGCCTCCCTTGCCCCTTCCCCCTTCTTTTCCTTCTGTTCCTTCTTCCTTTGACCATTCGCCCTTACAAGCAGACTTTTTCGCACTAAAACAGGGAGTCGCGACCAGCTAGCGACGCCTTGTCGCTACCAAATACGGCGGTCGCGCCTTCCGTTAAGGTTGTATGGGCGCTTTCTCTGGCGTTGGTTTTGGCATTTGGGGGTTGCGCTAGAAAACTAAAACTTTTAAACGGCTTTTTTTTTTTCTTTGAGCGGGAGGCGAAAATTTCTTTTCGGAGGAGGCGGGTGAAAATTCCCCAATTCCGGTATCTGGGGAACAATTGGGCACAGGAAACAAGAATACGGTGAAAGCGCGTCGATCAAGCGAGATCCAGAGCCAATACGACTGGCCAACAGGGCTGCCGGCCAGCCTAGGCTGCGTGTGATACAAGGAGGCACTGCGCCTGGCCGAGGCCAGCAGCCACTTAGCGGGCTCGGCCACGCCGTCCACGGAAGAAGAAGGAGCGAAGAGGCGGGCAGGACAACACGAGGCAACAGAAGGAGCGAATGGCAGGAAGGACAGACGAGAATGCGGTGAACGAGGAAGGTGCATTCGCTGTATTATTTGCTGCATCTTCATGACTCCGGCCAATCAGCGCCTGCCACGGCCAAAAGTGAACAGCCACAGCGACATACGAGAGGGAAGGAACGATTGACCTGGGCTGGCGAGACTGGCAACGCAGGAAAAGGGGCAAATTTGGATTTTTTTTTCCTAAAAGAAAAGTGATGCGAAATGAAGAAGCATCAAATCCAAAAGACAAAAGCCGGCGAAGAGAATGGGAATGCGCGTACACGCACCGCCCATGTGAAGCCGGCATGCATCGTGCATTGGTCTGAAACATCGTGGTTGAGAGGGGGTAGAATGGTCTCTGTTCAGCTCAACCAAAAATGACTGCCGAGGCCATTGGCGATGCATCTGCCTGCAGCTTAAAGACTTCTCTTTTTCGCCTTCTTCTTTTTATTCTTGGTATCTCCCTCTTCGACCTCCCCTCATTTTCCCGTCTTACAGAATGCACTTCTTCGCCATGCTGCCGCATCGCCTGGACTGGCCTCCGCACCGGCGAACAGACACAGACTCGTCGTGAGCGCATTGGGAAGAGGCCAGAGCTCGACGAACCAAACCTTGCGTGCAGCAACGGGGTAGCGAAGCAACATGATATGTGCCCTTCGTCTCCGACATGAGATACGGAGTACATCCTGTGACATTTCTCTGGTAGAGGCACAGAGCTCAACAGCGGGGACCGTTTCATGCGCGAAGCCGACAACCAGGCGACTTGAGCGGCTTGTGCTCACAATGCAGCGCCGTGGCCATCGTTGTCCCAGCCCTTCCCGCCACCAACCGCGGGCGTGAGGTCTTGTGCAAGGACCGGCCACGAGCACATGTGCATGGACAAGGACAGCGTTCTCATGCGTGGAAACTTCGAAATGTCAATGGCCAACAGCACCGACGTCGGTGACAATACTAGGGTTTCGTTCTTTTATGTTTAACCGCGCCAACCACACGCACGAGCACCGTGGTCAGGCACCGGCAGACGACTGATATCTGACGACAGACGACATCGTTTATCTCTAGGACAACGACGTACTCCGTACTTTACATCGTACAGGACCATCAAATATCCTCCCCACATCGCATCGACGCTCATCTCAACGATATCTTCATTTCGGAACATTTGTTGACTGACATGAACGACATCGGGTAGTGTGTCTGGAGTACGACATACCGCTACTGCACTTACTACTGCACACTTCTATTGACTGTCTTGTCTCGGGCCGCTCTGTGACCGTACCTGTTCCATGCCCATTCCATTCCCATTCCAACTCACCTGGATGCCTCCGGCTCACCTTGCTGCTCCACGACAGCGTGGACCGCAACACTAGAGGGCCCCTAGGGATCGGGCCCATGTCTTACTTCTATTTATTGCCTGCGCTTGTCTCATTTCACATGTCTCGCGCTGGTCCTGGCGGATGTCTTGCTTTGATTTAGACCTGCACGAGGCATCTCCCTCGGCCTTGCGAAAGGTCTTTCTTGCACGAACGAATATCACAGGAAATAACTAACAGGCAAATAAACAGACGCAAGCGAGAAAAGGACGGAAAGAAATGAGAAAAAAAGAGAGAGAAGCAACAAGCGAAAGGGTCGAGCAATCTGGAGATGCTCGAAGCCAATACTCCTTTTCTCGTGTCTTAACCAGCCGTGTTAAGATGCGGCGTTTCGGCTCCGATGTCACTTACAAGAAAGAAAGAAAGAACGAGAACGCGATCTGACCGCGCAGCCCTTCTCGCCCACTCTCACCTCCTTGCTCCAAAGTGTTTTGATGTGGGAGAAATAACGAGGAACCGACTGGACAGATTGGGTATCGCTCCAGTATCGGAGAAAGGGGGCATTGTTGAGAGGAAAAAACGCACGCAGAATGCACATCAGCCAGCAAAGGGAGGCCGAGATGTGATCGCCTTGCATGCTCTGCATGTTGAGGTCACAGCCAGGGAGGCCCAAGCAAACTCAGGACGCCGACCTTCAGCAAGACACCAGAAAAGGCTGGTCCTTACTCCGTCATTACAGCGCACAAACGCGCAAACGCTCAATCGAATACAACGCTGGCATGCCCTTTGGGCTTGACTTTCTCCCTCTTTTCTTTTTTTTTCTTTATTTATTTTTCGTTCGTTTCTGTCTCCTTGCCTTCCCCCTGTTTTCAAGTTGCATATGTTACCATTTTGCCCGTTTGCTACCAGCTATCACCTTTCGCCGCCACCACATTTCCGAATTCAGCAAACTCAACCTCCCCGCCGCAACGACCCCCTGTCCGATCATCCTCATGTTTCCCGCCTCCCTTTCTGCGTTTGTTCTAGCTCTACAATTTGCCTGCGATTTTGCTTCCATTCAATGCTGTCTTTTTCATATTGTCACCTTTTTTGTATTTTTTCTTATTTGCTTTCCTGCCTCCCGGGCACATCGCCAGCCATTGCCAACCCTTTTCCGCCCGCTTCTTCCGATCATTTCCTCTTTACTCTTACTTTACTCGCATTTCCCGTTGCCTCTCGTCTTTTCCACCCGCCGTGCAGGTGTCTTAACACAACACCCCCGTTTTTGCCATTTCGCTGATCCCATGCATTTCGTGAGATTTCGCTGGGCTCCTCCCCCTTGCAGCATTACTCCGTCCGCCGTTCTTGTATGCACACTGACCCTGTTAGCCATCGTTTCTCATACCTCCCTACTCCGTATGTCGTACTATGTATGCACCTCTCTGCTCGCCGTTCTCGCTGCTATTTGTCGCTCCACCCCACTGTTGTCTTTTTCGGGCCACAGCGCAGGGTCCGCCCGTCTTTTTGGTGTGCTTTTGCTGCTTAGTACGGCGCACGACCACGAGCTTGGCCCGTCCATCATGCAAGGTGTGAACATCCCCCCTGTTCCCCTCACAGGCCATGCGGGCGAGGGCGGATGATATGAGAAACGCACAATGGCAATCATGACATGGGTGTCCAAGGAAGAGGGCAATGGATGAGCAAAAGATGGGCCAAAAAGAAGAGAGAAGCGGGCACGAACAGAAAATACAGAAAGCAAAAAGAGAGAGAAAAAGACCTCACAAAGGGAGAGGCGGGCCCACCAGAGGGTATCAACGACAGGGGTCAAGGGGGCCATTTGGAAAAGCTGTATGTAAGTCCCCATGTAAGTCCCAGGAAAGCTTGGAAGCTAGGATGCTCTTGTCACTTTGAAGTTGTTCGCAACCAGCACCCTGCAGCAAGAAAGCGACAAACGCAGACGCAGCCGCTCGGCCAAGAAGGGACAGCAAAAAGAAAAAGAAAAAAAAGAACAAAAGAAAACGACAGAAAATCGACAGACGCAGGGAGATTTCTCTTGATCCCACCTTCTCACCCTTCTTATTCCTTCTCCCCCCCTCCTTCGATGCCGGGAGGGCAGCAAGACAAGCGTAGGAGGTTTAATTCGTTCCCCATCTGCTGTTTCTGTCTTTCGGTTTAGTCTCTGCTTTCTTTTTTTTCTTTTTGTGTCGTTTTCTCCATCGTCATTTCTGTTGTTGCGTTCCGTTTCACCTAGCTCCTTGCTTTGGCCGACACGCGACTCTCACTCAGCACTCGGGCGTCCAGACCAAAACAAAACGGCCCAGGGAGACGGCGACACACAGCGAGACCCAAGCAAACGGGCGAAGAGAAGGGCGCAAACACACACACAATCAACAAGGAACACAGAAACAAACGGAACCCAACTGGCGGGCTCGCACAACAACAGCAAACGGCATCCGGGCAGAGAATGACAAACGGCAGCCACAACATACGACACCAGCATCAGCACAGGGAGAAGGACGCTCGAGACTACACGAGGGGTTCCTTTGCGCGCCCGCTGAACATATATTAGGCTCGTGAGGGCGTCGTCCAAACCGGTGTCGCCGTGGGAAGTCTTCATCTTCGTCTTTGGCAAAATACCGTCAGAGTTTATGTGGGTGAAGCTGTTTCTGGATCAATTATCGACTAAGACGAGAACGACGCAAAGGCATTTGTTGTTCTTCTCACATCCCTCACAATGGCCTGTTGCAATTCCAGCTCCAATACGGCTTACTGGTCGCTTTTCAGCCTCGGCGACGATGGCAAGAAGTGAGCGAACTATGTCTTCCATTTCCGTTTTTTGCTGTTCGAATATCCCAGTCAACTAACCCTGGCAGAAAATTGTCTGTGTTCTCGCGGTGGAAGCGGCCAGGAAAGGGCCGCGAGCTCCTCGAGAAAGACGGGCTCCTGGACGGCCGTCAGAGCGTCGCGGAGACTAGCCGATCCGTGTCCCGGAGCACGTACTACACAGAATCGTCGCGGAAAGGTGCCTATTCTGTGAGCAGCACGCTCCCCGTGAGCATGTCCAAGAAGATCTCCCAGCCAGTCCTAAGGGCCATCCGGAGCATCCGCCACCTTGAGCTACTGCACAGCGTCTCCGAAGTCGACCTGCGCGGCAACGCCGCTCTGGCCAACAGCTTCGACCATGGAAACGGCTATAGTCATGGTTATAGGAATGGGCATGGGATGACCCGCGGTGGTCCGGCCATGGTTGGCGCCGACCAGTACTATCCCAGCAGCCGCCATCCGCCAGCACAAGCACGCCAACCGCCGCACCACCCCATACTCGCAACGCGGCCCAAACCAGCACCGGCTTTTGGTCAACGCCAGACAAGTCGCTTTTTAGCATTACCCCAAGAGATCCGCGACGAAATCTACGCCTACGTCTTCTACTCGACACGCCTTACTATGGGCCGGCGCGTCACCTGTGCGCCGCCTGAGGACTCATCGTGTCCAGGGTCAGCGTCGTCTACCCGCACATTGTCACCGGAGCCTAACGAGTCCCACGATGGCCAGCACGACCAGCACGGCCAACACAGCCAGACCCAGACGCCCGGTCACGTCATTACGCACGTCAAGCCCGCCCGCCACTCCATGGCGCTCTTTTTGGTCTGCCGCCAGATAACTCGCGAGCTCGTCAGCGACAACGCCTGGATCGGCCAGGTCCTGTTCAACTTTGAGGATGTGGCGACGATGCTGGACGTCTTGGGCGGCGTCTTTGCGACGCCGGCCCAGCGCAGCCTGGTGCGCGAGGTGCGCGTGCGCGAGGGTGGCCTATTTGTCCATCAGCGACTGCCATCCTTGCCACTATTGCCACCAGTGCCAGAATCCGCCTCGACATCCTCCTCTTCGTCCACACTACAGCAGCAGCAGCAGCAACAACAGCATCAACAGTTCCGCCAAAGGTTCTTGCTTCTCGGCGGACTCATGCGCTTGCTTCCCGGCCTCTGCCTCGACCGTCTGACCGTCCTGCCGGCCCTGCCGTGCCGCGTCCACAAGTCCACGCGCTGCCACAACCTCCCCAGCGTCAACATGTACAACATGAGCGTCACCAGCCACCCGCCGCCGCCCGTCAGCCTAGCTGCGCCCCACGAGATGCTCGCCGAGCTCCTGCACGCCGGCAGCGGCTGGAAGGAGCTGTGCTATGTACACCACGACACAGCCATGCTCGCGGCCGACAAGCACCGCCCCAGCTCGGTCGAGGCTATGATGGTCAACATGGGCTTCTGGGACGCCGACATGGACACATACGACGACGTGTTTGCCGCGGCCGAGCGCGCCGAGCGGCTCGCACAAGCGGAGCGGACCGAGCAGGAAGAAGAAGAGGCGGCGCGGCTTCTATTTTTGGAGGAGGACGAGGACCTCCAAGAGGGCGAGGGTACCTTGTTTATGCCACAGCATCGCCGCCACCGCCGCCTCGGCAGCTTGTTTGCGTCCTACTCGGCCCGGAAAGAGTACCGCCTGCCGCGGTGGCGTCAAATGCTGACGGAACGCGACGGGCTGATCCCGGCCAACAACGACTCTGCCAAGACGGCAGCCAGCTCCACTTCTACCACCGCCGGCTGGAGCGTCAGCATCGACGCCGTCATCGACGAGGGCTTCTACGAGGGCGACACGCCGCGCAGTACGATCTCAGTGTACGGTGTGCGCGGCGGCCAGGCCATGTGGCCGATGGAGACGCTTGAGGACGTACACGACAGCCGAATTCGCGGCGAAGACTTTATGGTGATTGTGCGGCGGGGCGACGGCGAGGAGGATGAGAAGGAGAACAACAGCAAGCCCACCAAAAAGAAGGCCGACGCCAGCAACGCCATCTGGGCCGAGTCGATCGGCAACCCCTACCCCTTTAAAGAGGGCGACCCGCGCGCCTTGGGCTACGGCACGCGCTGGGAGACGCTGCGCCCCGTCTTGTTCCCCTGGGACCATCTGGTGGCTACGCGCAGCCGGCACGACCGGTATCGGCACCGCGACGAGTACGTTGTGCGGTCGCAGAGAAGGCGGGCATGATCGCACTATGCCACGATTGTCTATTTCACGAAATGCGGCGAAAGCGTTATTTTTTTTTATTAATGATACCCGGTGGGTTGGTATGCTCTACAATGGCTGCCTTTCATGAAAAACGAGAAAAAATAGTATGGGAAGTGTCTATGGCGACGGATGATGCTGAACGGCCAATGAACAATTATGATGGACCGCCTGGTTTTGGGTTCTTTTCTTTTGCTATCGTTTTCAAATGACGAGCTGCTTTGCTATGTTGTTGATGTTATCTTTTCTTACACGGCGATTTTACGCTTTGCTTTCTTAGATTTGCAAGAGCCGACTCTCTATTTTTATGAACACCGGACCGGTTTTGACGCTTTTTTATCGCTATATTGAATTTTTTTTTTTTTCGGATTTTATCATCAAAATGGTAGATGCTGCTGATCATACCCTTGACATCCCAAATTGCCAATGAAGCCAAAACCCAAACGCCTGCCTCCTATCCGTCCAGACAGATGCCATTCCCTTTTGATCACCTATTCTCTCCCCTAGAAACCCTGCTTGGCCACCTGCGCCTTGGCGGCCGCAATTGTCGAGGTCGCGTTGGGGTCCGCAAAGCCGCAGCCCTCCTTGCCGTTCTGCAGCGCGGCGGCCTCAGCCGAGCACACGCCGGCGCCCTGGCCGTTGTTGGCGCAGCAGGCGGAGCTGCAGTCGGCGTTGTTGACGCAGCCGCCGGTGATGAACTGGGCGGCGTTGCCGCCGCCGACGTTCTTGGCGCCGGCGTTGTTGGGGGTGACGGTAGCGAGGACCGAGACGGCGACTGGGTGTGCGTTAGTAGGAGACAAAGACGGGATGAAAGTAGGAGAGGAACGTACAAGCCAGGACAACAGCGATGCGAACCATGTTGGCGATTTTGAAGAGAAAAAAGTACACAGTACTGTAGAAAGAAAAAAGTAAAAAGTAATTAAAAGAGGACGACACCGGGTCGTGTAGAAGCGAAAGAATAAGAAGAGAAAGAGAAGAAAAAAGGTTGGCTGTTGGGTTGTTGGATGAAGATCAGGAAAAAGGAAAGGAAGACTGGACGAAGCCGTCTATTTGTACCTCCAGAGTCTATCAAAATCAAGCGGGATAGAAGTAAAGGAGCAAACCGTCTCCCGGACGAGACCCAGCTCATCATCTCCTTGTTTTCGGTTCTTCTTACACTACGCCCTCTAACGTCCAACGAGTATCATGTGTCGTATTGACATTTTGCCAACCTTGGCCGAGAATCACGGGAGTGCAGGCGGGTGACATGAGGCAAAAAAAGCCGGGACGCTTCCCATAAGACGAAGCGAACCATGCGACGTGCCAGGTGTAGGTGGCAAAGATAGTAGGAGAGAGAATGCTGTAGCAAAGCCCGGGCATGGCCAAGAGGTCGTCGCAGATCATGGTCCCCGGCTAGATATGGCGTACGAGATAGAGTGCAGGAAAACAGTCAGTGAGGCGTCTTTCGCCTCAACCTGCTGTCCTGCCTGCCAAGGGAAAAGCGACGACAGGTTTGAGGCTGTGTCTGAAGTTGACGAGTTTGCCGAGTCATGCCCAGAAGGTTGGCAGAGTATGCAGGCGGTTGTTTTGTTTTCCCACCTTGCGAAGCCATCTGACGCCGTTTGATCAGCACGTAGAACCGACTTTTGCCGTGTCCAGATTCCATAGGCAGAACAAAAGGTAGCAGGTGGGCGTATGAAAGTAAATAGTAAGAAGAGGAAGGGGAAAGAACAGAAATTATAATAAGTGAGTAGTATTTCGCCATCGTCTCTATTATACTTATTTGTCTACAAAAAGCGTAGATAAAATAAGAATAAAAGAGTGTCATTCTTGGCTGGTGGTAATATGCCTTTGCCTCGCCTCAATAACATAACCAACCGCTTACCGCTCACTTGTTATCGACATGACTCGTTTGTCCTTTCAATAACGATAAATGTGCCTTCTAGGCCTATTGCGCATTAAAACATCAAACCGGTCCAATCGAGTCCGACATCTTTGGACTCGGAGATCTTTCGTCCTACACATCGGACCAGCAACACAAATCGATCTGAGTTCGACATGGACTTGCGTATACAGGGATTCGTTGTCTGAATTGTTCCCCGGAAAGAAGAGTGACAGAAGAGTAACAGAAGACCGACAGAAGACCGACAGAAGGATGACAGTGGATAGCAATAAGCATATCTTTCTCGTGTTGGGGACTGGGTTGGTTACGGTCGCCATGTTGAAACGATGCCGGACGCTTTGATCCCCTGGTGTTGTCGTAGGTCATCCATGAGAGCAAAATATGTGCACTTCCTCCCTTGCATTCACAGTACGTTTTTTAAGAAATGCACGCTTTTGCTTTCTTTTATTTTCATTATTTTGAATCATTTAAAATGATCTCGTTGGTATTTATTTTTTCTTGGTCTCCTTTTTATCGAGCTGAATATTTTGATGATAGTTGAAATACCTTTTTCAATTTAAATACTTTTTTTTTATAATAAAACCTCTATTTTGTATACAACTGACAACAAATTGAGTGTCAATGTTTCAAAACACTGTCTGCTCGTTTTCTGCTCTCTCATTCAGGCTAAAGCAAGATGCTCCTGCACCCAAGACGATCGTAGTTGTTAATGACGGCGAAGAAACGTTCATTCGTGATGTGATGGTCAAGATTGGCATTCTGAAATCCCATCCTCGATTTCGACCTTCTTCAACCCTGGCCATGCCATCTCTCCATCCCATTCTTTCTGGCTGATTTCTTATTGCCCATCAGACCAGTTTCAGCAAGATTCACTCAATGTCCAGCACGAGACGAGTCATGGCGGAATGCTTGTCGACAGGGAAAAGCCATGGGGTGCGGCTTGACAGATGTCCGTCTCGATGTTCTCGAACCTAACGTGGGCATAGCTTCTGTGTCCTTTCCTGAGATAGGACGAAAAGGGGCCAGAGGTGTACGGAGACAAAGCCCATGTTTGCGACGTCATGACGAGGGTACGGGACCTGGTCTGTCTCATCCGTGGAGAGGCTCTCAAACAGTTGCTGTTTTGCCCGCAAAGACCAGGCCATTGCTCTGCCAGTCTCTGATGGCCGTCGTGCCACCGACAAGCTGGCGCTCTTGAGTCGTCCGATCTGGCCTAGAAATTGACCTTTCGATCGTTTGACAGCCTGCCCGTCCGATCAAGGTTCATGCAGGCTGGTAGTCTTGGCCACCCATTTTCAAGATCGAATTCTCATGTCCTCTCAATGTCGCATCAAGACCCGCCTGTTCAGTTCAGTTTGTGGTTAGGGCATTGTTAGGGTCCCGTTACAGCGGGTCCGGGGGCATCGTCCACTGCATCGCCGTTTTTTAGTTGCGTCTCCAGTTTTCTTAAGCGTCTCACCTCCAACAACCTCAACCCACAAACTCTTCCAGTTTCGGCTCTCGACCCTCTTCCACAACGACCCCTTTCCCCGCCACCGCCATGTCCGACACAAAGCAGCCCGAGACCAAGAAGCGGCCGACGCTGGCCACGGCCTCGATCCGCCTGCCGGCCGTCTACCGCCTCTTCTTCCTGACCATCGAGCCCATCTCGGCCCTCGTCGGCGCCTACTTTGCGCATTTTCGCCAGCACGACTACCTGACGCTGACGCACGCGGCGTCGACCTCGACCGACTCGTCTGGTGGCATCCCCGTCGTCACCTCCGTCGTGCTCTCGCAGCTCGCCAACCTCTACCTGCTCTTCACGCTCAACGAGGCGCTCGTCCTGCGCACCACCGCCGACCGCCGCGTGTGGCGCACGCTGCTGTTCGGCCTGCTCGTGGCCGACCTGGGCCATCTCTACTCGCTCCGGCCGCTGGGCAGCGACGTGTACTGGCGCGCGGACCAGTGGAACGCCATGGGCTGGGGCAACGTGCCGTTTGTGTACGTGGGCGCGTCGATGCGGCTTGCGTTTTTGCTGGGCGTTGGGCTGAGCGGGCCGCAGATGGTGACCAAGGGCAAGCGGGTATAGGGTGAGAGAGTAGTTGGAAGGAACGTCGAATGGATAGAAAACGTCCAAGGTGGTGAGGAGGAGACAAAAACATCAAAAGAGTCTGACGCCTCGAGAAAGTGTCAGTTGCAAAAGCTGCTGTCGGTTGGTGTAGCCATGGCGCACCAATGCAGGCCCTCTAGAGCGATAAAAAACAGTAAAAAAACAGTAAAAAATCGAGCTCTTATTGTCTTTTCCCTTCTCTTCTTCTCGTGTCTTCCATTCCTTGTTTCTCGTGTCTCAAATCGCACATGTCTCAATCAGCGCCTTTGCCAGTGCCGGCTCGCTTGCTGCCGTTCCCGGCCAAGTTCCAGGGCCGATTGTAGCCCCAGCACGCTAAAAGTAGAAAGAACGTAACACGTCGTAATGCAGCGCACGCAAAAGCTTACATAATCTCGGAAGTTATGTCATCATGCGCGAAACAACGGGAACAAGGCAGCGCCGACTAATTAACCAAATTAGGTGGTCTTTGGAGGCGTGCGCGGCGTCGTTTCTCCTATTTCGTATTCCTGCACGATTCGTCAACAACACTTCATCTCCATCAACCGCCTTCGACCATCTTCGACCCCTTCCTCCCTACGCGATATTCTTTGCTTGCTACCCCGCTGGAAAGGACGCATCCTTCTCCCGACGTTTACCGCTTCTCCCTTCACCTTGCTATAGTTGCCGTGTTGCGCAACAGCCTTACAGCGACCAGGCAGACAGCCGACCCGCCGCCGAGCCTTCGTTTTATCCAGACCAACCTTGGGTTTATCAATCATTGTTTCGTCTTGGTTCCCGGGTCGTACTCTAGAGTATTGTTTCGTCACTCAGACACTCGTGCGAACGCCTGTGTGCGCCCTTCGTTTCTCGTTGTCGACGACGACATCCGCCTCGATTCTCATTTTCGATTGTCGTCAACGATCTTCGTATCCCGACGACCTCCTCCTCGAATACGAGAACAACGACGATCGACGTCTAGCGTGCAACCGCTGTTGTCTAAACGACCTCTTCCCCTGCCACCCTCCTCATACACACAATGCAGCTCCCCCGCTCGCCGTTAATATTCTCGGCCATGGCCGCATTCGCCTCGCTGCCGTCCGCCGCCCACGCCGCAGCAGCCCCCGCGGCCGCCGCGATCCCGCCCTCCGACTCGGCTGCGCCCTCCAAGACTACTAGCACTATGCCCTGCACCGCTTCGTCGACCAGCGGCGCCTTTTACGATCTGCGGCACGACATTGTGCTGCCGCCCGTCGAGGGCGGCAAGAAGCCCAAGGCCGGTGTGCTGCAGGCCGACTACGTCGCGCGCGGCCACGACTACGGCGCCAACTTTACGCTCAACATCTGCGCGGCCGTCGTGAAGCCCGTCAAGGACGTCGAGGGCCTGGACCGCGACCTGTGGGCCAACGTGAGCGCCTACTACGAGCTGGACGGCAGCACGTTCTCGCTGGGGTATGATTGGCGGTGCTGGCTTGGCCTGGCGCTTTCCTTCTCTCTGCTGTACTCCTCTCCCTCTTCTTCTTTTGCTAACAGTTCCCAGCCAACAATCGTCTGCCCTCGTCTCCCGCGGCCGCGAGCTGGTCCTGCAATACACCGGCGGCTCGCCGTGCCCGGAGCTCAGCGACAAGGCCTCGAGCAGCAGTAGTTCAAACAAGTACGACGATAAAGTAAAGCGCGACAATGGCGAGCCCATGTTCTCGACACAAGCGTCCTCAACGCGCCGCAAGTCCGCCACCTTTGCCTTCCTCTGCGACCGCGACCCCTCCGAGACCACCGCCCACGTCTCCTTTGTCGGCACCCCCGACCAGTGCGCCTACTTCTTCAAGATCCGCTCGCCCCACGCCTGCGCCGGCGCCGAGCCACACAAGCCGGGCAGCGTCGGGCCCGGTGGCGTCTTTGCTATTATTTTGGGCGTCGCCCTGCTCGTCTACTTTATCGGTGGTGTCGTCTACAACCGCACCGTCGCGCACGCGCGCGGCTGGCGGCAGCTGCCGAACCACACCATCTGGCTGGGCATCTGGAGTTTTGTCAGGGTGCGTATCCTCTGTGGACGCCGTTTTGGCAGCGCGGGGGGCGGTGGTGGCGGTAGCGGCGGCACGAGCTTTGATGACGACGACGAGCAGGACCGCATGCTGCCCGGCTCGGGCGGCGACGACCTGTTCTGGGCCCCCGCCGCTGCCAAGCCGTCACAACCCCAACAGTACGGGCGCCACGACTAATCTGTTCTTCCTTTGCTTTTGGTGTCACCGAGCTCTAGGACTTTGTGATCATCTTGACATCGACATGCACGCGGTACCTGCCCCAGCGGCAAGGCTACCAGACGCTGTCCACCTCGCCCAACGGGCGCAACCGCGAGGACGAGAACCGGCTGATCGACCAGCTCGACGAAGAGTGGGACGACTAGACGAAAGACGAAAGCGGACGGACGAACGTGACGACGACGAGGATGGGCGGACGGACAGACAAAAAATGCATATATCCTAGTTTGGCAGGACTGTATTGAGTAGCTTATTGTTTGGGTTATGTTTATGCTTTCCTTTCTTCTTTTTTTTTCACTGAATTTTTGGGTTTATTTTTGGGATCTTTCTTTCTTCTTACCTTCTTTTTCTTCACCTTCTTCGCCTTCTTCTCTTGCCCACTCTTCCTCTTGTTTCCTTTCGATCTGGGACGGAGTGGGCGCGAGGCCAAAGTTTGGTCACCAGGTGCACTCTTGCGCTGGACTGACGAACGTTTGGTCGTTTCTTGTTGTTCTTTTGTTCTGCTACTTGGTCTTGTCAGCTTGTTTTTGGCTTGCCCTTGCTTTTGACTTCTTTCTCCTTGGTCACCTTTTATTTTCCTTCTTCTTCTTCTGCTTTTCATTTGTCTTTCCTTTGTCTCTTGCTCTTCTACTCGGCGTTCAGGTCGCGCAGCATTGTGTGCTCTTATACTGGGGCATCAACAAAGATAGACTTTTTTTTTTGGCTACATCCTTAGAGAGAGATCGTTCTGCTCTGGAGCAATATAATTATCGTTTTCTCGTCCCATCTCGCACACTCTACCCTGCAGCACAGCTCAACCTTAGCCGGTCAATATCAACGCATTGGCGTCCACATGCCCTTGCACCTCAACTACCCATCTGCCGACCGATGGGACACCCGAGGATCATCCGTTTTGTTCGACGATTTTGCCCGATTTCTCGACTTTTTCGACTTTCCTCGACCATGAACCTGACGAAACCTGCTTTCTAAGCACACTTGAATGGCTAGTGCCAGGATTGTATTCCTCGCGAGTCGATCCCGGAACAATCAGCGAGGGACGACAGGCACTCACACACCTCGACACCGAAGAGGCAAAAATGTCGCCGGTCTCCTTTTTTCTCTCGTTGGGTTCGCGTCACTACATGGCTCCAGGTTCTGTACGTCGTACTGTGTTGCTCACTGGACTAGCTTCTGTCAACCCCTGTTGTGAAAAATGCGCCTTCCATACTGCGCTGTCCCGGCTGTCCTTTCAGGGCTCAAACCGCAAGTGCTATCCCGCTAGCTTTGAGAGATCCTGCACAAACCCTCGGTGTGGACCCCGACGATGATAAGGCTCTAAATAGAGGGCGAATAGAGGCCACAGGCAGATAGGATGCAAGGGAAGAAGGAACTGGGCAGGGATCACTAGCATCAGGGGCTTTTTAGAGGGAGTCAGAGAGACCGTTAGGGGTGTAAGGGATGGACATACGACAATTACAAAAAGAGAAAAGGGATGGGAGAGAAGTAGATATACTCCGTCTTATTCATACCTTACCTTCTCCGGACGGTGCACTCCGTATCTTCGTTAGTACTCGTATGAATCTGCTCTCTAAACCGGTGAGACGAGCAACCCCCTGAGATGATGGTCCATGGTCGACGGAAGACGGCAAAAGGGAATGGGGCGAGTGGAGAGTGCGACGGGAGAGCTGCAAAATAAGTGCAGGGTGAGCAGATGGACTGCCATCCTTGCGCTGGTTGAAGCTAAGAAGAGGAATAACCCCTTTGCGAATTAGCCACGAGAACGCCATATTTTACGAGGGTCCGCCAACTTCCCGCCGGCGGTTACTGTGGAAGCACGGCGGGAGCCTTGCGCCTCACGGCGTCGACGGCGATCGAGAACAGGAGGGCCTCCCATCGTCCGCCCATCACTCAGGCCTCGACCGTCATTCTCCCCTTCTCTTCTTTCCTGTTTGCCTCTTCTGCCTCTTCCCTTGCCTCTTGCCATCTCGCATTCGTTCCAATCACAGTCCAGATCACCGCCATGGCCTCGCCCGAGGGCCAGAGGACCGACAATGTCGATTGTAAGGTATGGGACTAGGCTCGAAAGATGTTAGGTATTGACCGTTGGAATCAAGAATGTTGCTCTCAGGCTCTTTCATTCAGTGCGTTTTTGCTGTGCCTCCTGAGTCGCTCCCTTCTTCATCCCGCCCCGCCTGAGAAACGGCCACTTGCCGCATCAGGACCTCGCTAGGGCACGCTTAGATCCACTTTTTGCGCCCCGCCCCAGGCCGTCCGAGCTAGCCGGCGCAACTAAAAAAAGAGCAACCACCTTTTGTGCAGGTGGTCGACACGCTATCATATGGTCCCCTCTTCGACACGCTTGCTTTTGATTCCCTCTCGCTGTGAGCACTAGCGGAAGAGGGAGGGCAGGAACGGTATGGGGCAAAAAGGGCGGGTAGAGGGAGAATATGGACCGTAAGAAGAGGTTCGAGTCGACCGAAGCAGGCACTATTTGTGCCTTTGCGCCCTTTTCCTCTTCAAAATGTGTCCATTGTGACTCGTTTGGTGGAGGGACTCTCAAACATACTAGACATACGAATACGCGCCGAGTGAGATGCTTTAAATGGGACGATGGTGCGGGTGGCACGTCGTACACCTGAAGGGCTCGAAGAGCTCTTTACGAACAGATGTATGGGCTGTTGTAGAAACCTGACAGCTGGGTGATATATGATTGATCACAGCAGCAGGGAAGAATGCAGCTCGACCGTTGAGCTTCTCGTTTAAACGACGGGGAAGCAATTTCGTTCTTTATCATAAAAACTAGGTGGGTAGAAGTGGACGTAGAAGTGGACCGAATGGGGGCGGTTATGATTTTTCTCTCGCCCATCGCTCAGCGTTTCCGCCGCTACGCTCCGGCCCGAGCTGGGGACAAAAAAAGAAAAGAAAGAAAGAAAATCAAAGGTGAGCAGGGTCCAGGGCTCTTGAGAAAGGGGGGCGATCAAGCCAGGCCGTAAAAACACCAAACACCAACCGGCTATTCCGTCATCTTTGTGTCGGTTGGTTCCTGGTTTCGAGCATTGGGGGCCAGGCCACGCCATTCCCCCCTTTCTCACGACTGTTTTTCCTTGCTTCTTTTCATTAAATTCCGTAGTCGTGCCTATTTGCCCTCCTTTCGTCCTTCTCTCTCTTTCGTCGAACACGGCCAGTTGCCGTTTTGGTCAGTTTCCTTCTCGTTTGACGCCGAGTTCTTTCGACCTCGTCGGTTCTTTTTCTTCGAGCCGTTCGTGATTCTCAAACCCCACTCACACGGTTCGAACGAGAGGCCAATCTTTCCATCCTGCATGGGCAGTTCCTTTCCATCTCCAATCTTTTGCGAGCCTTTCGAAGAGTGCCTAACTCAACAGCGTAACCCTCCGCTATCACGGCCCCTCTCTTGGGCACACACGCGTCGTTCGTCTTGTCGTTCTATCTTTCTCGGGTATTTTCTGCTGCTCCTCTGGCATCACTTTCTGTTCGCGAAGTCGTATCCCATCTGGCTCCGTCATGCAAGACTGCTCCGTATCGGCATCTGCATTGGACGCCTTCCTTTCTCTTTCTCTTTCCCTGCCAATCGTTGTCCTCACTTTGGCCCTCCTGTCTGTCAACCTGTCCCATCTTCCAGTCCCCGGATGGGCGACGCGGCATACCCGCGCGGGGGGCCGCCTTTTCATGACAACGTGCATGCTCTCCTGGTGTTTTTGATTCGCCCGTCTCCCGTTTATTGGCGTGTGCAAGAAGGGATCACTTCACACCACCTTGTTGTTCTTCGATGCGGCCCCGCTGCATCGTTGCTGCCTTCCATTCTCATTGTTATCTGTCTAGTATCTTCTTGCAGCCCTCCGTCAACAGCTTTCCATTGCTTTCCTGGCTGCATCATGCAGCGCGGGATATGCGGGCTCTTGTTGTGACGACGGTATGAATCGGAGACGTTCTTTCTTTCCCGCTCTTTCGTGCCTTCGGTTGAGCCGTCCTGTTGGCACATTTACTAGGAAACGCCCTACCGTAGGAAAGAAGAGAAAAAAAAGGTTTAAATTTTTCTTGGCAATCGTTGCCTCCTCAAAAGTACGGCATCGGGCCAGTTTGCTTTCGCAACATTGATACGACGTGCTGGCCCAAGCGATGTCGTATTGCCTGGCAACATACGGAGTACCATTGAGGAAGGTGGGTTTTTTGTCCTCTCCTTTCTTTTTCCTTCAGCGACTTCGGGGTCGTAAGATACTGTTCTAGACTTTTGTCAGCTTCCTTTCTTTTTCAGGGCGTTGCGCCGACTTGTACCTCGTATGCACAGCGAGAGAAAACAACGCATCGTGCTATTATTTCTTTTTGACATCGCCGTGGCGCCTTTTATGTTTTTTCTTCTTCTTCTTTTCCACCCTGGCCATCACATTTCTTGCTTTTGTTTCTACCAGGTTGCATTCGTACTGTACGACGTGCAGATATTATCCATACTTTGTCCTCCGTATGTCACACTCGGTGCGTTGCAGTCGTCTGCAGGACCTCCTTCTTCTCGGGCAAGGAAGAAAAAGCAACAGCACATGGAGTCTTGGTCGAGGCCGGTTCCGTAAACTTTGTTTGGCAGAGGCAACACGATCGCCGCAGACAACCACTTGCATCGCACAAACCCTGGTCTCCCCGGAGCCGGACAACAGGGCATCACGGCCCCCAAAAGCACTCGCAACATGCATACTTTGTGCACGCACACGCACACACGAATAAATCCTACCCAACATGCTGGGAAAGTCCCATTCGGCTGCGAAGAAAAAGAAACACTCAGGAAGTGGCGTCACTGAAAACAGATTGGGAAAATGCACCGTGAACAAATACTGTTGTACTTGTGAGGTCACCAGCGAAGACCGTGGCAAAACAGTGGCCATGTGTTCTGAAAGGTATTTTGAGGTTCAACTGAATGTAGAAGGTTGCCTCTCGTAATAAAGACAGCAGCGCCGTGCCTGTTCAAAGCCGAAATACAGCCTGACAGCACATGCTGTACTCCATACTCCGTACTCTCGTACGCTGGTATTGCGATGTTGCAGCAGGGACTTTGTCAGGGGGAATTAGCTGTCGCCAGTGTTTACTTAGGCAGCCTCTGAAACAAAACACTGCTCGAGGGTGTGTCTTTTTCTACGTCGTCAGATACGTTTCCTCAACATTTACCCGGAAAATCCGTCCGTAGAAGGAGACAAAGAGCGCGCGTCGTTTTTTGCGTTGCGATGTGCTTGGACGGGTTCCCGCACGAACATTAAAAACGTGTCGAGCCACGGGGGCGAGGGGGGCCAGAACGGCGGCACAGTTGACACGGGTAAAGGAGGCAGCATGAAATTGAGTTGCTTGGACGTTCTGTGCACCTTTTTGTTTTGGCGTGATCAATGTGATGAAATTGGAAACAATGCCCGCCGTCGCGTGGCGGAGGGCTGTTGGTGGTCAGATGGTGGTGGGGGGGGGGGGGGGGCGAGGAAAGAAGCCAGAAGAAAAGCAACGCAAAAAGAAGGAAAAGTAAAAGAGAGAAGAAAAGCAACTTCGGAGCTTTTTTGTCCTTAACTGGGTGTCTCATACTGTCAACCAACAGGCCAAGAACCAACAGGACAATACGTCCAAGACAGGCGACAGGTGTCTGTCACCGATCCGCAGTCCACGCCCTTGTCGCCCTTTTGTGTTACTGTTGGTCGTAACATAACAGAACCAAAATACGAATGATGGGACAGACGGGTGTGCACTCTGCCACTACAGCATTTGAGAGTGTGGTTTTGCGGTTCGGCTACGGGGTACATTTTGGTGTCTTTTTGTTTGTTCTGCCACGTCTCCAGCTTCATAGGCGCTCAAACAGAGCATGGTATCTTAATCTTACATTTTGTGAAGTGCCGTTGTGTGCCGCCTCTTAAGATAGAGGGAGAGAACCGAGGTGGCCAAACGTCGTTCCAGCGTCAACATCGAAGTATTGTATCCCCGTAACGCTGCACTGCGTCAAGCAAGGTCTTGTTTTATTTTCCCAATTTGTTCTACACAAGACACGAAACACAAGGGATGAGAGTTATTTGTATGAGAAGGGATGAAATTGACTCCAGCAGTGAAGTACAGCGGGTGTAAAACATTGTCGTGCAGTTGGTGTTTGGGACAACAAAATGACAAGTATTACCGTACTGAATATTATGTGAAATATACTTTGCTTTTGCACTTGCACTTGCACTTACACTTGCACAGAGTAGTATTTGCGGAAAGACCAAGTTGTGCACAGCGGACTGGTTCGCCCAGGAATTTGTTTCTTTTTCATTCTCCTCTAATTATTTCCCCCTCTCGTCCCGGCATCCCTTCCTGGGCAATGCGACGGGGAAGAAACGCGGGAACATCAGCCAGCACATGGGTGGCACAGACGCAGGCGGGCCTGTCCTTGTGTTTTCTGGCATTCTTTTTGACCGCCTGCGTCTCCTTCTCGGCCTCGTCAGCTGGATTGGGTTTGGCGCTGCTGCAGCCCCTGCAATTTCTTTTTTTTCTGTTCCTTTTTTATCTCCTGTTTTTCCTCGACCCAGATGAGAGAAAAGAGCACTCGAAAGATTATCTCGCAAGGACTGCGCCCCGTGTCGACGCGTAAAAAATAGGGAAAAAAATAGCGCCTCTCTTTTCTTTTCTCACTCTCACGATAATCTTTCCAGCCTGTTCCCTGACCACTCAGAAGCATCGTCCTCCAACTTGCCCGCCATCCCTTTCTTTCCTTTGGTATTACTTTCTTTCTTTCTGCCTCCCCTCTGCATGTTCTCTAACCGAACTCTCGGGGTTCATCTTCTTTTTGCTCTGGCGGTGTAGACATTCCCCATTGACGTTCTCCGTACTCTTCGTATTCTGGAAGTCACTCGTGATCCCAATCCTTTCGCTACCCGGCTGGATGATTTTCAGGCGTCGTCCGGAAGATTGCTTGTCCTAGTTATGATTTGCCGTTGTTTTTCGCCACTGTGGATTTGTTGCTTCCTTCTTTTTGTTTTTGTCGGTCCGTTGGTTTCTTTTTTTTATGGACTCTCTCTTCTGTGCAGCCGTCCCGACAGCTTGGGCGAAGGAAGGATGAGCCTGACAGGTCAGCTCTTTCGCTCGTGTGTGCTCCATGGCGTCGACGGAGCACCATTCGCCCCCGAAGCTGCTTCACTCAGAAATGAAAAGGCTGGGCAGTGAGCAATTCCCAGGGCAATGGGTCGGGCATCGTGCCTGAAGGACCCCAAGGACCCTCCCTTCTTTCCCAGGCTGTTCTTACCGGCAGCACGGCGCACACAGAACAGTATCTTACAGTGCACGGCAGGTAGTGTAATACAGTGCAGGCAACGCGTTCCCATTCGATGCTCGTTTGCTGACTCCAGGGAATCAGCGCAATCCAAATCAAATTTCAACGTGAGGTTTGTTCAAGGCTCACCAGCCCATCGGTAATGTCTTGTCATCCTCCTTCATCTCTCTGCCCGGACATTCAGCTTCCGCCAGAGATGATGACGATTGGTTTGCGGATCAGGCAGCTGCCCAGCGATACTAACCTGCAGCTACTGAGTAGTTCTCGAGACAGTCGTGCTCTTCTCTCCCGAGTCTCTCAGTCTCAACTCCGTTCCTTAATCCCGTAAATAGTACTAGTACTTGTAAATGCGGAGGCGGGAGTCGACGACGCAATGGCTGATATCGACAAGGCGGCGGGCGAACTAGTCGTGCATCAGATGCACAGGATGCACAGCTTGCAGCGTGTGGCGCGTCAGTAGCGCAGATGCCATTTTCTTGGCCTTACTCCGAACTCGTGTAATTTCCACTTCTATGGCGCTGTTGTTTTGCTCCCTTGTCCATCGTCAGATTGCAAGAGATAGGCCGCAGCAGCATCAACTTACTTCGTACACGTATCTGTGTCTATCCTGCTATCATATGATGTTTACCACGCAGTACCCTGTCGTGGAATGGACGGCATCGAGATAGTGATCTAGGAAATGAGTAAACACTAGACGGCCAAGACACTCCCGGTGAATATAACAAGAAAAACAGTACGATGGTTGGGGGGGGGCATCGCGCTGGGCCAGCCTTTTCCAACGAGCGGGCGTTTCTCATTACTTTTGGCGACTCGCTCTCTCTCTTTTCTCTCTTTCTTTTCTTCTTTTCTTCTTCTTCTTTCTCTCCCTCCCTCTCCCCCCTCCTCCCTCGATTCTGCAACGGTTATGGGGGGAGGGCCCGCAAGCGTCCGCCAAAACGCGTGGTGAAAAGTGACCTGTCAACCTGGGCAGCAGGTGGAATGAGGAATGAGGTGGTGCGGAGCCACGACTGTTTTTTACTGCGTGCATGCCAGGCGCTGTGCAGTCCACTTTTTGCTTTTTTGCTCTTTTGACACGTATCCCAGCGAGAATGTCTCAGTCCCTTTGAAGTTGGAGGAGGAGGGGGGGCATGGATCGCCTGTGACGGTCCCCGTCTCGCCCGTCTTGGATACTCTGGGGCTTTGGGGGCCATTGGCCGTGATCGCCCCCTCTCCTTCGTCTTCCCGGCTTTGGCCTCCACCCATGCCCAAGTCCACACCATCCGTCCTTTGCCAGCGTCACATCGCAACGCCCAGAACAGACAGAATGCCGTTCTGTCTTGGGAACGTCCAGGACAAGGGGGTGGGAAAGAGATAAAATACCCTCTCAGAGAGAGAAGAACAGAGAGTCAATGAGGGGTGGATGAGCAAATGCCATGTCACTTGTCAGTCATTCTCCTCTCTCTCTCTCTCTGGCTGTTGCTGTCCATCGGCGGAACGGCATTGCTGTCGTTTTGTCGTCACAAGAAATGCGCATCGAGTGTCTCCTGTGTCTTCGGCACACTGTCGCTTTCCGTTCGGAAAGTGGTATGTTCAGAGCAGGCCCAGCTGGACAGGCCATATGAACAGGCCATTGGAAAGTGATTATTGAGAGAGGTCGCCTCGAAATCGTCGAACATCGTGGGAGCATAGCAGACAGGCCATCACGATACCTCCAAGTCGCGTCCTCGCCTTGACGGCAAACGCGGCTGTACCCAAAATGGACGGCCGCCACTTTATCGCATTGGATGCAATATCGAGGCACGCCGCCACGCGACAAGACAATGAAGAATGGACTGAGGAGCATTGAGGAGAATTGAGTTTTCAATGGCGGCGCGCAATGGTTCTCAGAAGGGTTGGTGCCCGCTTTGGCGCATCGTGGCTTCCTCCCCGAGTGTCCCAGACAAAAGAGAGAAAGAGCACTGAAAGACGGTACGAGAGTCCACTACGGTGGGCAACAAGGGGAAAGGACGATCCGCCTTTGCTGCTGCGCCCCTCTTTTTACGGAGTATTCGTTTTGTGGACTGGGCCGACTGGCAAGAAGCAACTGCACCTGCTCCGAAGCGAGGGTTCGCCGCGCTATCGACTGGGAAGAGAAGGGGGCAGCATTCCCACTGGTCTCTGGGTTGTCTCTTTCCCTCTCATCTCCTCCCCTAAAGTGGAGCCGAGCCCGCCCGCCCGGAACAAACAGCGCAAGCACGAAAAACCGTTGTGTCCCATTTGTCGTACGGCATACTCGCATTATTGCTCGCTGGTGCCCGCTGGCCTCTTTCCCGCCGCTGTGGGTGAACTATCGCTCCTGCCCGGCGCGGTCTCTCCCTTCTTTTTTCTGGGGCACGCTTGGGGAGCTTGGGTGCAGGCCTGGACCTGGGCGCACGCCCCACCCCGCCGTTCCTTACTCTCTTTGTCGAGCTTGTTCCCCCTGCGCTGTTGGTATTCGCTTGCAGTGTAAAAAGGAAAAGGAAAAACACAAAAGATGCGCTTGGCCAGACCTGTTGTTTGACGATGTCGCCTCGCCATCTCGTCGCGCGACGATGAAGCCCCTGATTCGGGTCCATCAACGCGGGCAGTCGTACTTTTTGTTTCTTTTCTTGCTTTTGGCACTTTGTGGAAGCTTTCCAATCTGGCGGTGTCGAGTGGCGACTATTTGTTTCTTTTTCTTTTTCTTTTTTCATTTCCTTTCTTTTTCGCCTCAGCTGAGACGCCCCGAGAATACCCATCATGTTAGTTTCTTTTTGCTCAGCTTCTTTTCTTTTTCGTATTCGCATCTTTTTCTTGTTTGCACGTTCTGCTTCCCTGCTTTTGTTGTTGCGTCTGCATAGCTCGCTACACATCGTCATCCTTTGTGATTTGCTTACTGGTTTGAGTAAGATGTTGAAAACACCAGACAACAGAGAGCACATAAAATGTGCCACAAATGCACTCGCGTGGCAGCTACAGAGTAATATGTGTTGGTTGCAAGTTGCAAGTTGGGAGGCAACACAACAGTTGTCAACTGAAGACACTAAACGGCTCACGAAAGTAAGATAACTTAACTCACCAAACCCTCAGTCGGCCTTCAGGCCGGCCAGGGCGCACTGCACAATGTTGCAACTCCCCTGAAAAGCCCTGTGCAATACAGGCCTGCAAAGTTTTGTGCAAACAAAGACAGACAGCTTGTGCTTCCTGCCTCGTGCGGCCGCTGTTCTTTGTGCTGTGCTTCCCACCTGATCCTGATCCCATCCCACGGATTCGGCGCAAGGCAAGGGAGAGACAGAAAGACAGAAAGACAAAAAGGAAAACAGATCAAATCAAGCGCCACAGAGGAGCGGCTGTGGGGCAGGGGCTTCCACATTAGGCTAGTGCGGTCTGCAACAACGGCGAGCAGCACCAGAATGCGCAAGATTCCAGAAAAGCGCACCCGAGAGGAAGGAGCTGCTGCGCACGCGCACGCTAACGCACAGCACCGAATCGTCTGGTCGGGTCGCTCTTTCTTGTCTCGCTGCCTCGCACGGGAGAATACCTGTAAAAAGATACGACGTATCTTACAAGTAATGTGGTGAGCACGCTGCGGTCCCCGAATGAAGGGCCTGTGGATGGGCTCCTGGGTGCCCCCTGAACACACTGGGCCAGCATCTGCTCGTCGCACGTCTCAAGCGAGCCAGCCTTTGATCGCACTACTTTGCACGCTGAACCTTACGATGCTGGCCCTCGACTGGATGCAGGTATTTCCAAGGGGTGAGTTCAGCGTCGGTCGTACGAATAGGGGCCCGTTCCTTCCTCGCGCTGAAAGAAACGCTCCCAAAAGCCCGCGAGAAACACGCCCATCTGTAACGGGCTGTTTGAACAGCAGGCGCGCGCATCGCAGCACCGTGTGCCCCCTCACCCAAGCACGGAGTACTTGACGCACCGGTCGCTCCTCCCCTCACTCGCCGCTCGCCTTCCAGACTCCTCTGCCACTGACACCAAACCGGGGACAGTGCCAGAGTGCCAGAGCTGGAGCGACGAAAAGGCACCTGCATCTCTTTTACGTATTACCCCATCTGGACTAGCAGCCTGCTGGTTCCTCTTTTCTCCTTTCGGTCTCCTCTTTTTCCCCCCATAGGAGTCTTCCTTTTCTGGTGCTAGGCCCATACTGACGGCACCCCCTGCCCTGCTCTTTCTGTTTTTTTATTGTTGCACGCCTTGGGTTTTGGGACTTTGGGACGCCCCTTCCCTTTCTCCTCTCGTCTTGCAGCAAAGAAAGTGCAGCAACCGTTGCATCGCGCTTTGCCACTTTCTGAGGACTCCTGTCTGCTTCGTCTCGCTCTTTCCTCTTTCCCACTACAGCGGGCTCCGTCTTTCTGCTCCTGCACATTTCGTCTTCACTCGTCCGGTCGCCGCGCCCGCACTGCGACTCTGCACTGCACATCCCATCGCTCTTTCCCTCCGTTCCCTTTCCACGTCGTCTCGCCTCGCCCTCACTCCACCCACTCACCCACTCACACTCACACCCACACCCACTCCCACACCCCCCCTTCTCCGCTGTTCCTTCCCTTCTTTACCTTCCCACCCCCGGCCCACCAAGCCCAAACTAACGTCCCGAACCTGCATTCTTTGGCCTTGCCGCCATCGAATCGACCCTTTCTTCTCCTCTTTACGTCGTCGTCCCCCAGTTCAACTTTCTTCCCTTTCCCTCCTCTTCTCTCACGTTGTTAGGTTTTCGTCTCACAGATTCGCCCTGTCGACAAACAACCACTGACAATTGCCAACATCGGGCTTGTCGACGACGACGACAACAACAACGACGTCCGACAGCAGCAGTCCCCTCAGACGCCCGCCTCGTCAACTTTCGTCAATTTACACATCGCAACCGGCCAATTCGCACGCCTTATTCGCGTAAGGACTTGGACGACGCTCGATATTCCAAGGCTGCAATTCAATTTGGACAACATCTACGGACACGACACACCGCTAGAGTTCATAGATCTTAGACGGCATAAACAAATATCTTTCAGAACCGGGCATCAGGTCTTCGCTCGAAAATACATAGACCAGGACATCTCATCCAACTGCGGCAATTCGCCCCCGGCTTCACCATCGAATTAATTCAGTTCACGTCCCGAGCGTGCAAGTGAGAGCCGAGTTTTGGAAACCGACCCTGTGCGGCACACGGATTGTCTCAGGCGGGAACATTGCGTCAACAGACAGAACGGACGAACCGTTGGCTGGAAGAGCATCATCCGGACCCCATCGTCACCATTTGATTGGAACTTCAGCACCTTTCGTTTTACGTCGATACGTTCTTGTCTTGTAAACGACGCCTCGGCTTCGCTTCTGTCCGCCTTCGATTTCGTCTTGGCTCATCGTTCCATGCACATGCACCTCCACCACTCTTAATATTAATATCGTGCCGCCATTTCTCATTTCTCCTCGAACCCGACAACCACAGTCGACGCCGACGAAACAGGATTGTCGTTCCCAAAACCCAAAACCCAGTTTTCGCCGCCGTTCCCGAAACCGAAACACCAGGACCTTTCTTTCTGCCTGTCGTTTTGCTGTTGCTCTTTCTGTTCTCCTCCTTCGATTTTCCTTTTACCCTTTTCTCTCCACACCCCTCTCCCTCCGCTCATCTTCGGCTCAATTATCCAACACGTTGGACCGGCTTTATTCGTCTCGTGTCTTCCCAGGAAACATAGCATCGGGTCCTTAAAATACCGGTTGGGCCCTTCTTTCTAGAGCGCTTCCATTCGAGATCGTTTGGTAAACCAGACTTTGGACCCTATGACCACCAACTGAGTCTTACAATCTCAACGGTCTCAACCTGACTTGAACACCACCTGAACCCAAAACTGAATCAGTCGGAAGAAGAAAGAAAACGGAGAAATAACATATCACACCCACCAACGACAACACAAACCAAACCATTCCGCCCGCCATGAGCTCTCCGGCGCAGGGTGGCCCTTCGGCCGCCCCCAAGGAGAAGAAAGGCGGCGTGAGCAGCCGTGTGCTGACCCGGATGAAGACGATCATGAAGAAGGCCGAGAAGCGCATGTCTATTTCGGGCCCCAGCAAGCCCGGCCCCTCGGTCGCCAAGCCTGCGGCCGAGCCTGTTCTCGCTGCTGCCCCAGCAGCTGCGGCCGCGCCTGATGCGGGACCGGCCGACAAGGGAAAGAAGCCCGCCGCAGAGCACCCCGACGCCACAAAGGTCCCCCGCATGCAACTGCACGAGGAGCGTGCGCGGAGACTCGGCGAGCGCTTCGGCCTCGAGATCAAGCCCAGCGAGTGGCACTCGACCGAGGGCGATGCCCTGCGCGTCAACAAGCCCATCCGCATGCGCGTGCACCGCACCTGCCACCAGTGCAACACCGACTTCGGCACGGCCAAGGAGTGCACCAGCTGCAAGCACGTCCGCTGCAAGAAATGCACGCGCTACCCGCCCAAGCGCACCGACGCCGAGAAGCTGGCCGCCCGCGAGCGCCGTGCTGCCCTGCTCAAGGAGCAGAAGGAGAACGCACCCATCGTTGCCGACTGGGACCTGTCGAACAAGCCAATCCAGCTGACCAAGCCGTCCAAGACCGGCGGCCAGGACCTCGTCTACAAGAAGCCTCGTCAGCGTCTTCGCCGCAACTGCTGCCAATGCAGCAAGCTCTTTGTATCCGGCAGCAAGACCTGTCCAGACTGCAGCCACCTCCGCTGCACCGACTGCCCAAGAGACCCGTACGTGCCTCCCCCTGTTGTATTCCGTCCTTTCATATATGCGTACGTGCTAACAACCAGCAGAGCCAAGAAAGACAAGTATCCGTACGGCTACCCCGGCGACGAGTTCGGCGTGCGCTCGACTCCGCGCTACCGGTGCCACCAGTGCAAGACACGATACCCGGCCGACGCGACCGAGGGGACCGAGTGCACCAAGTGCGCGCACCCCCGGTGCGCCGACTGTCCGCGCCTGAAACCGCAGCGCGTCGAGCCCGAACCCGATCCGGAGATATTGAAGGCGATAGAAGCCCGACTGTCCAAACTGAAAGTGGGCTGATTCCGGGAACTGGCATTTTAGCCGCTTCCTACATTTACGCACTCACGACCAGCGCACATTTTCTTCCTTTTCTTTTCCTGGCGTCTCTTTTATTTTTTATTTCGTCTTGACTCATTCCACAACCACCTTTTGTACGCCATCCATACGACTACACGAGCTGCAATACGACTTGGCGACTACCAGTTTTCCCTGGTGAGAAGGCCGGCGCAACCTATCGTCCTTTGAAAACGGGGAAGGGGGCATGTTTGATGTGTTTTCTCTTTTTCTTTATTTCTTTCTCCCTACCTAGGAGTTAGAACTGGGGAATGAGACTGAAAAATTGATATACTTTTGCCATGTTTCGGATACTATTGGTAGCGAGCGTTTTGCAGCAATGTGTCGTGGATATCTCTTTTAGCTTATTTCCTTGCGTCACAAACTCAATTTCATCTCTTCTAATTTCATATTAAATTCTTCATAAAACGTCTGTCCCTGCTTGATTTTAAAGGTCTTCGGTCTCGACCCAATGCCATGTCGTCCCCATCGATCATCGCTCACTGGCTGGCTCGTGCATGGTGTCGTTCAATGCGCCTGTGGAGCAAAAAGAAGAAATAAAGAAATGGTGAAAATGTGTCAGGCCTTGATCAGCAACCTTAAAAGCTTGGTTGCGGCCACGACAACTTCGGATCGTGCCTATCAAAGGCAATCCTTGCCATTTAGCGCGAGCGACGAGACGTGATGTGATTCGTCATTTGCTATTCCACGGGAAGAGAGAGCGCATCCTTGAGCCATAAGATGTTCTTTGATGCTGACTGACAAGCAGGGTGTAGTCCTACCGGCATTTTGAGGTAACAAGTACGATTAGTTGTGAAGTGACATTTGATTCTTTTATCTTACGAAAACAAGAGTAGGAGACATGTGAACACACTGTTCAAACGTTGTACTCCGTACTCGCATATATTTCTCCCCTCACCGCCGCCAACAAAGTTTCATCGTGACATGGGCGTTTCTCGTGCGACTTCCCCGCTATGTTCCGGAGACTGTGTCCCCGGACAATGGCACGACATTTAACGAAATGAGGATTTAACCGAACCAGCCGGACGGGAACGCTGGTTCTTATTTGACGAAAACACAGGCGATGATAAAGAAACACGTAAAATCGTATGAAGACGGAGACGAGTGGACCATGGCAAGGGCTTACCATGGAACAGGGTCCACGGTAATTGATCGAGAAGGGAAAATGGCGGTGACTGGGATCTTTTATGAAACATCCCGATTCCTATCCAATCACGATGCAAAGACAAATAGACCACTATCCAGGTACGGAAGGCGATCTGAAAAAGAAACGAGAGGAAACCGGTCAAACTTAGATGCCACCATTGCTCAACTGAACTCGTCGAAACACAAAGATTCTTATCAAATGTGAAAAATAGTAACCACTGACCCCGAGCTCGCCATCGCCATGAACTGCACCACCCTGTCCGTCTAGTATTCCTCATTCACGTGGTTCACCAGCGGCAGCGGCACGCTTATGGCTTGCCCAATTGTCACCGCCCGGTTCGCCCGCTGGCCCTGGTACAGGAACCCGCCCACCTGCTGCCGCCGGTTTAGTGCCGACGCCATCATGCTAGAATCGTCGCCGGCCACGGGGCCTGTGGGCTGCTGTTGCGCCACGCGCTGCAAGAACTCGCCGTTCTGCAAGTTGGCGGCCAGGCGGGTGGAGGCGTAGAAGCGGCCGTGCACCTCGTTTTCGTTGCGGCGGCTCTGCCTGTCGCGAAGCAGCCAGTACCACGTCAGCCCGGAGTTGGCCGCCTGCGACGCGTGGTTGCGTTCGGCCAGCTCTTCGGTAAAGACCTGCTCGAAGGGGACGACGAGGCCGGTGGCACTAATCACGGGCGGCGGCTGCGGTGGTAGGCCCGGACCCGTCACAGCCAGGCGGTAGACGTCACCAATAAAATGCACGTCGGCATTGTCTCTGACGATCAGGTCCACGCGCATAATCTCGACGGTCACGTTGCCACTGTCGGGTGCCGCGCCCGCCACCGGCTTCACGTCGACGCGCAGGGCGTCGCCAAGCACGATCTGCTCGGCGCCCAGAAACACGCCGCCAAAGAACTGCTGTGTCGGCGAGATCTTGGGCTGCGGGTTGAACATGGAGAAGCACGCGTTGATCTGGTTGGCGGCCGCCTTGGACGCTTCGAGGGCGAGGACCGCGGGATCGTAGTGGCCCGGCTGTGGCGGCTGCTGCTGCTGTTGAAGTTGTTGTTGTTGCTGTTGTGCCTCCCAAGCCAGCTTTTGCCAGTCGATCTGGTCGTAGGACATGCCCTGGAGTCCGTCGCGCATACCTGGCACGCTGAAGGACAAAAACGGCCGCAGTGCGCTCGTGTCGATGGTGACATCAGGCGGGTGGAGACCCGGAATGCCCAGCGGCGCCACACGCACCGTGCCCACAGGCCCGGGCATCGTCGACGGTGGCGGCTCCGTGCCATCGCCTCCCGGATAGATTTGTAGCACGATACCCAGGCGCCATGCACCGCGGGATGACTGTGTAAAGTGCTGATACCAGACCAGCTCCCAGGGGCGGAAGAGGTCGGAGCCGCCATTGACTGGGCCAGGTAGGCGTGCAGGCTGGACGGCTGCCGGTGCGACAGTTGGTGGTGGCACTGGCGTCACAGGCGTTGCAGTGGCCGGAGTTGCGGGAGCAGGGACGGCGGGAGCAGCGGCAACGGCTGGCGATACTGTGGGAATGACGGGGACCGGCACGGGCGTCACGGTTGGTGGTCGTGGCGATGCTTTGACGGGCGGTGGTGCTGCGGCGGCCGCGGATGCGGCTGCCGCCGCCGCATGCTCGCTCACCATCCGCACGCACAGCCGGCATGAGCAATCGGCACGCTCCTTGGAGTCACTGAGCAACCACAGCACGTGCAGCGCCAGCTCGGCCGGGCTGCGAAAGGCGGCCAGGGGGCCCAGCGGGTGCCCAAAGACAAACGGCCCGTCGCGGTCCTTGGTCTTGCCCGGCCGCACGTGCAGCGAGTAGCCGGTTGGGAAGCGCACGAGGTAGTTGTTAGGGTCTGTGACAGACGACGACGACGAGCTGCCCAGGTTGTACTTGATGGCCTTGCCCAGCTTCACAGTCCACGATCGCATAAATTCGTGGCTGTCGTCGAGGACGTCGCTGACAGGCTGTGCCGAGCGGCTGGCGTCGTTGATCTGCTGCGTGGAGTAACCGACGCCGTCTGAGCGGGCAATCAAGATCTCACGGTACGCCTGGAGCGGCTGGGTCGAGTGACTGCTGCTGCCATTGCTCGCTGCTCCGTGTGTAGACGCTGATGATGCGGATGTGGCTGCTGACGCTTTTGACTTGGTCCCCGTTGCCGACGAAGAAGACAACGTCTTGGTCATGGGAGTTGAGCCCGGTATCGTCCCTTTTGTTACAGGCCGCCCAGCTGCCGCCTTGGCCGTGGGTTTTGATGACATTGTGCGGTGTAGATATGGAGAAGTGAGGACGAGGCGACAATTGTGAGGTGAATGTGAAGGAGGATGGCAGTTGGGCTAGCGACCCAAAACGCCCTCGTGGAGCCTGTTACGGAGTGCCACTCAACGGTGTCCGAGAATGGTGCCGCTATGCGAGCTTATTCTGGCCCAATTCGCAGCCTGAGGGCACGCTGTCTCAGGTCTCGTTCACGCCGCGTCGCGATGAGATAGACGCGATGAGCTGCGCAAAGCTTTGCGATGCAGCTATTGGTGGGCGGCGGCGTGACACGATATCGCTGGGTTGACTGCACGTAGACACCGCGGGTGCAGAAGCACTGAATGTACGTTGTAGCGTAATTCCGTTATGTCGTTTGCGGCTCGTGGTGTTGTTGTCTGTTGTGAGGTTGGTGGCTTGGTTTCATTCAAGCAAGATGTTGGTCCAAGAACAGACAGGCCCGTAATTGGATCAATCGCATGGCTTAGTCATCCAATCAGCAGCGCCGTCACCGCCAATGCCACGACCGATGCTCTACCGATATGGCATTCATTTACTTCCAGAGCAAGTCGACAAAGAAAATAGATGGCAGAAAATTTTACTCCTCTTCCTTTGGTTTGGAATTCTTATTTTTATCGTTGGCTGGCTATACATCAAGTGTTTTAAGCTACAGCGGAAGAATAACACAGCAGCTCAGAGACAGAAAATACGGCTCGTAAGACGTAAATATCAGCGAAAGGACATCCAATAAAGTGTAAGCGTAAAACAGAAAAGGCGAAGAGATTCGTCTAGGTATTGTGGCTCCCCCTTCCCAGACGCCCAGAAACATGCGCATAAAAAAAAAGAAGAAAAAAAAAAAACGGGAAAAGAAAAGAGAATTGAGAAGAAGAAACAGATCCTAACTCTGCCCGCTTACTGCTCCTCGTCCACCTCGCCTGAGAAAATGTCCTCCACGCCCGTCCACGCGCCCTTGGCCCGCTCCTCCCAGTAGCCGTCCTTGCCGCCCTTGAGCCGCCAGACCTCGTCACCGTCGGGACCCGTGGCCACCTTGACAAACCACCGCGGCTTGTGCTGCTCGCCGCGCTCCTCGAGCTGCCGCCGCCGCGTCCGCTGCGCCTCCTCCAGCTTCGTCTTCCACTCCTCGGCGTCGTCCAACTTGCCCTCTTCGGCCAGCCGCTGGTCCGGCCGCAGCCGGCAGTCCGTCGGCGCTAGGCGGCCCTTTTCCAGTGGTGTGATCTCGTTGAGCGACGCGGCAAACTGCGTCAGGCCATAGACGTGCGTGGCGTCGTCGACCAGCGCGCCCACGCGCCAAATCTCCAGCCCGCCGGCCTTGTTGCGCGGGTCCACGACCTTGAGCCCTGCCGTCCACGTGCCCGTCAGCGCGAGGCCCGTGTGCGCGCCCGCGGCGTCGTACGTCTCGATCTGCACGTCCTCGCTGCGGCCGCCAAACATGCCCTTGGAGCGAAACTCGACGGCGGCGCGCGCGCCCGTCGTGTCGTTGACGACGTTCATGGTGCCAACGGGCTCGACGTACTTTTCGCCCATGACGACGTTGCGCAGAAACACCGTGGCCAGCGCCCACGAGTAGTGCTCCTCACCGCCGCCGTCGGGCAGGCGCAGGACGACGCGCACGCGGCCCTCGGTGATAATCTCGGCGCTCTTGCCCCAGAACTTTTGCGAGGGCGCGGCGGCCTGGGCAAACGACCAAGAGGGCGCGTCGGCCTGGATGGCCAGGCGCACGGGCCGGTGGCTGACCTTTTCGACGAGCACGCGCATGCCGCCGCCGGGCAGCTCGCGGTCCGTGCGCAGCAGCTCAAAGGTCTCGCCGAGCAGCGGATTGAAAGGCTTGCGGATGGCGCGCTCCTTGGCGCGGCCGCCGGAGAACTGCGACACAGCAAAGGCCGCCACGTACAGCAAGCGCTCCTCGGGCCGCGGCTTGGACGCGGCCTCGTTGAGCAGCTGGGCGTACTCGACCTGCTCGGCGATGCGCTGCAGCAGCGACGTCGGCTCGTTGGCGGACGCCGGCATCGAGATGGTCGACAGGTCTTTGCCGACGTTCTTGCGCACAAATGCAATCAGACTCGGGGGCAGCACAGTCGACGGCGGGATCGTCTTGCGGCGCTGGACGGCCTCGGTCAGAGGGAGCGGTGCGAGCGACTTGGGCTTGGGCGGGAACAGGTTCTTGCCGTCGCTGCCCGCGCCGTTGCCCTCGCCCAGGCCGGTGTACTCCTCGTCGTCCTCGACCGAAGAGACCGACGACTCGTCGCCATCGCCGTCGCCGTGGACGGACGCGTGCTCCTCGTCCATCTCAGAGCCCGGCGTATCCTCGGCCTCGCTGTGGTTGTCGATGCGCAGCAGCTGGGAGCGGTCGGCAGACGTGGCGCCCTCGGCGGCATCAAAGAACTCGTCGGTCGTGGAGGTGGAGTCGTAGCTGTTGCGCGGTGCGGCGATGTTGGCGGCGACAGCCGAGGTGGTGCGGCGGTGCTTGCTGTTGGAGAGCAGCTTGGTAAATTCGGTCACGACCGAGTCCAGGTCGCCCAACAACGCCTGGCAGTGGTCCTCCATGCTGCGGCCCTCGTACTTGGCGCCGTTCTTGGCGCCGTGGGTGTTGCTGCTGGGGGCGATGGTCGCGGCAGTCGACGGTGCGGGCACGGCCAGCGACGACGCAACGGACGACCGGAAGTTTTGTGGCGCGAGCGGCGACGCCGAGGACCGCCGCCGCCAGAAGGGCCGGCGCTCTGCTGTCCCTCCGGTGGGTGTCGACTGCTGCGAAGACAAATAGTCGTCGGGCTCTTCGGAAACGGGCGGCGTATTCGGGGACAGGAAATGGGGCTTTTGTGAGACGTGGGATGATGGTGGCGGCTGGTGGCCCGCGGCGGCCATGTCCTTGACAAGTCGCCGGAGGGCGTCCCGCGTACCAACGACGCGGCTGACCAGGGCCTCGACCTGCTGCCACTCGCGCGTTTCTTCCTGGTACATAATCTTGGGTGCCACGACAGCGGGCGGTTCGCTACGGAGTTGGTTTTGGGATGACACGGGCGCCCCGGGCAGCCCTTGCACCTTTTCGATGCCGCGGGCAATGCGACTCGAGCGTTCCAATGCGCGCGCCCACTCGGTAAACTCCTTGTCGTTGGACGCCTTGAGGTGCCACACCTCGGCGCCGGAGTCAATGGTGATTTCGCGTCGGCGCTCGTCAGCAGCAATGGCGGCCAAGCTCAGCGGAATGGCACCGCGCAGGGCCGAGGAGTTGCGGTTGTGGTAGTAGGAGAAGGTGCAGGTGGCGTAGTCGAGTGAGAAGAAGCGGCGTGCGTAGCCCTGTCCCTTTTTCCGGCGGCGCTTGAGCAGGGTGCCGACGTGGTGGTTTGTGGAGGAGCTCGAGGAGGCAGCCGACAGGCCGGGACGCGCACTGCTGCTGCCACTCCCGCTGCCACCGCCGCGACTACCACCGCCACCACCACCACTGCCACGGCTTCCGGTTGCTGCCTCGCCGCCGGCCCCGGGTGTCGATGCAGCCGATGTGGCACCCCCAGCACCACCACCGGCCCCAGCTGCTGCGCCGTTAATCGCAAGATGGCTGCTGAGGCTGTCGATGGAAGGGGTCGGGATGGCGCCGAGACGTGGGCTGTTGTTCTTGCCGAGACTCGACCGGCTGGTGCTGGCCGCGGGCCCGGCCTGGAGGTTGGGGAGGTTGCGCGCGCCCTGGGGCGGGGCCCCGACAGGGTAGGTCAGGAGCACAAAGGTGGCGTTCTTGGAGGTCTGCCTGGAGAACGTGTTGTCGAAAACAAGGCCGAACATGCCGCCGTTGCCGGCCTGGACGTCGTAGGTTCCCATAGAGACCTTGTCGGCATCGCACTTGCCGTGCCAGTCGACGAGCTTGAAGCCCTTTTTGCGCAGCTGTTCGGGGGCGGTGCCGGCGTCCTTTTTGTTAAAAAGGCCCGGCTTGGCGTCGGAGGCGCCATCGGGCAGGCTGTCGTCGAGATCGGACTGGAAGGTGGTGAGGTTGGTGCCGCCGGTGCCGGGGTGCTTGACGATGCCGAAGTTTCTGCGGGGAGGGGAGCGCGGTTAGCGGGTACGCCGGAGATGAGCAGAAGCAGTGCAGAGGCAGCAGACGTACATGGACTTCTTGTGCGGCTGGACGCTCCAGGAGATGGTGTGGCCCTCGTCGACCTTGACCCATCGCACGATATAAGACTGCCGAGGAGCATGTGTTAGCAGCGGCAAAGAGGGGTCGCTTTTTGGAGGTACCGCGCCGTACCTTGCTGTGGATCTCGAGCTGCTCAATGCCGGCCATGGTGTCGCAGCAGGGCGAGAGCAATGACTCTCAAGAAGGGCCTCGGAGGCTGCGGGCAGAAAAAAAAATGTTGTGTGGAGAGGACAAGGTAATGGAGTCTCTGTCGCGATGCCGGAAACAGGGCGGGCAGAGGGCAGAGGGGGGAAAAGGACACGAAACGAAAAACAAAGCTCCGTCTAACTGAGGTCCATTACGGTCGGTTGCCAAGCAGTCGTAGTTTTGTATCCGTGTCTGTCGTTATTGCTGTCCTCCTTTTGGAAAAGTCAGCGGTTCGGTGGCGGCGTTGGATGCCAAGACCTCGGCGAAACGTGGACGGAAGGCGCGGAGTCGGAAGGGACAGGGTGAGGCGCTGCGGCAAACTGAATCGTGGCGTCGGCCGTCGGTCGTTGGTCGCAGGCGGAAGAGAGGGAGCCAGCCGGCGGTGGTGTCGAGAGAGGAGTTGGGAGTACGGACGTACGAACTACGTTTGGTGAAGTTGGCGATGTTGGTGGGTTTTGGTGGATTTGAGGTTGGGGGTTCGTGTTATGGACGCAAGCGGAACCAAAGAGGCAGCAGCGAATGCGGGCAGGCGTTGACGACACGTCTCAGCCGCGCGTGTTTGCGACGAAGGAAGGAAGGAAGGAAGGAAGGAGGGAGGCAGGCACGCTGGCGGCGGAATACGTCGCAGCGGGCTTAGCGGCGGTCGATCTAGGGAGCGTGGTTGGTTCAGGGCCCTGATAGGGTCTGATAGGGGCTACTGCTGAGCCCGTCAGCCTGTACATACGAAGGAGGGAGGGGCTGGGTGCCGGCTTGGCCGGTCCTGGGCCAATGACAGGCGCCGCTGAGTCTCTTTTGGCTTGTTTTTCCCGTCTGACAGTGGGCCTGACCAGGGCAGGGCTCGCCCCAGCGCATTCGTTGGGCAGCGCTAGGCGTTCCAGGGCTCACACCAACAGGCACACCCGTCCAGTCCAGGCACCTGCAAACTCTAATGACAATGGAACGCTGGAGGCGACGGAGAAAAAAAAGAAAAAAAAAACAGAAAAAGAAAACAGAAAATGGCAAGTCACACGGCCCCGGCAGGCTCGGGATGGGCGCATCGTGATCTGGTCGCCAAGTGCCGTTCCGGGACGTTTTCTTTAGTCTACCGTCTCTTTAGCTATTGGATTTTTGTTTTCTAATCTGACTTTGAGAGTTTCTTCTGAGGAAAAGAAAAGAAAAGAAAAGAAGACGAAAAAGAAACCTTTAGCTTAGCATTTACGAGGCTCTGTGACAAACTGAGCCCACCTACCTCGGCATTGTCGGTGGGATTATGCTGCAAATATAAACAAAAGATAAATAGAAGATGAATAAAAATAGAAGTATGCGAGCGCACGTTCACAATGTCACCTTGATCGCGGGCCTTTCCTCGCCTGAGCCGACGACATATGTCTTCCCGACAATACGACATCAGATCAGTGAGATTTTAGGCATTTTAGGCATTTTACGCTCGCAGCATGAGACAGAACGACAAAGACATTTAAAGCTGGTAACTGCCTGTCCAACACGAAATGGCATTTTTGTGCGACAAACGACGTTCGACGTACGACGTACGGCTTTCATGATGGTCGCTGGTGCGTGCCCTTGTGCCCTTTGGATGACATATCGATGTCGTCGCAAAGGAGCATTGCTTGTGTACTTGTAATTCGGTTCATTAAGGCAACCTCATGCGTCTCTGTCTATCTTAAGCAGAGCATACCCTGGTAGTCACTTCGTATCTCTTATGAAAACCCTCTTGTACTACCCTCTAAAATGTGCACTCCCGCAGCTTGCCCGTCCGCCCAACCTCGTACTCGATCCACCGCGCCGCACCGCGCCGGCCGGCCACCAGCAGGCTGCTCGGGTTCATGACGTGGCAGCCCTCGTAGGTCACGCAAAACGGCGGCGCCGTGGTGTCCACCAGCACGAGCGCCGTGGGCAGCGGGTACAGGTGCAGCGCGCTGGCAAAGTCCCAGTGCACGGGGCGTAGCGACTGCTTAAAGGGCGCGAGGTAGCCCTGGTCGAGGATCGTCTTGACGAGCTTGCGCGCCGTCTGCACGTCGTAGGGGATGCCGGAGGCCGAGGCCGTCTTGTCCCGTGCCTTGTCCTGCGCCTCCGCCGAGCCATCCACATCCATGTCGTCCATACCATCCTGACTCGTTGCCGCCTCTGGTGCTTCTTCCGGCGCCTTTGGGACCTCGGGCACCTCGCGCACCTCGGGGGCCTCGGGGACTGCCGGCTTGGCCAGCCGCACGGCCGTGCGCCGCAGCCGACTCGATATGTCGTCGCGGAACACCACGATCTCGTGGTTGGGCCCAAACAGCGACACCCGGCTCGGGTTGGTCGTCCACACGGCCTCGCCGCCGACGCGGTTGCTGCTGGCACCGACCACCTCGGCATTGGCCGTCGCAAACGCGCGCCGCACGCGCGACGTGAACAGCTCCGGCACGGGCTTGCGCGGCAGCGGCACCGCGGCGCCGCCGCTAAAGGCCGACACCCAGCCATCGTTGTCGCCGGGAACAAACACAAACGTCGACGACTGCAGCAGGGTCGGGTAGTCGGACAGAGCCGACGCCAGGGCGTCAAAGTACTCTTTGTACTCGATGCTGCCGCCGCTGCCGCCGCGGGCCATGACGGCGTGCTCGACAAAGTTGCCCGTCAACACAAAAGCGACGGGCGTGGCCCCCTCGGGTTCCGCGGCGTACAGGCCCAGCACCTTACGCAGGGCCTGCAGCGAACGCGGCTGGTCGAGGTTGAGCTCGCCGAGGAGGACGACGCGTTGGCGACTGGGCGGCGGCGGGTCACGGTCATCGTCGTCGTCCGCCGGAACCTCGTCGTGGATTGTCTGCGTTGCCTCGGGCTCCTCGGTTTCGCCATCTTGGGAGTCGGTCAGTAACCGTTGTTGTTGTTGCTGCTGCTGCTGCTGCTGCTGCTGCTGCTGCTGCTGCTGCCGCCGGCGACGGAGCTTCTGCTGGCGATGTTGCTGAAGCTGACGCAACAGAAACCGCTGCTCCAGTTTGCGCATACGCGCCCCGACTGCGCGGTGGCTGCCAACACCCATAAAGTCGATCCAGCCAAATCCGCCGCCAATCGTGTGGTCGGCACCGCCAGCACCGCCAATGCCATCGGGTCCGCTGATGCCCAAGGCGTCTCGCCGGGTCTCGCTGGGAGGCTGGCCGATGAGGAACGCCTGGAAGCGTCCGCCAATCGTGCCGCCAACGCCCGTGGCGCCATTAAGGCCACGGCCGGCAGCCTCTTCCTCTTCCTCGTAGACACCGTCCACGAGCACAATCATGCCGGGCGTAAACCACGCCGAATCCTCAGGAATGGCCACGGCGCTAGAGACGTCGAGTGTTATGGACGCCGTCATATCGCAGATGGACAGGTTGCCCGTGGGCAGTACCACAAGCATGCCAAGGAGCATGTGGTGGGTACCGTGGCGACCCAGTAGATTGGCCACGGGCGTGATTCTGTGCGTTGCTCCGGAAAAGGAGGAGCCGGAACGTTGCACCGTAGACACGGCGCGGGCCTCGGCAACGGCCGAGCTCTGGAACATCTCGTTGCGGAGAAGGCGCTGGTGGATGACGTTGAAGCGGTTGCGGAAGAGGGCGGTCTTGTGGCCAGTACTGGGGAGAAGGGATGGTTTTGATGTTTCTCTGCGAAGTGTTAGACGCTGTTGACTTCGACGTGGAAGAATTTGTCACTCACCTCTCAAAATGCTTTTTTGCAACGTTGTAAACCATCCGCGGCTGGTCGTACGCGCCGACAACCTTGAGCCATCGCCGTGGATCGAGCAGCCCGTCGTCCTCAGCTGCCTCCTCCTCGTCGTCCATATCGAGCCCGCTCATGCCCATACTAGCTTGGCTGTCTTCTCTCGTCAGCAGCGGCTTGCCACCACTGCCGCTCCCACCCCCTAATGACGACACAGACGGCCTAAGCCCGAGTCGCGTGTTGGCGATGTCGGCCTCGCGAGTCGAGTCGAGCAGAAGGCTGTTCTGCCGAGGAATGCCGCCACGCAGGAGACCGTTGTTACCGCCCTCCCGCAAGCGGCTGACAGCGCTGCCGTTCCCTCCGGCAGCACTGCCTGCTCCTGCTTTGGCATTGGCGCCGCTTCCTCCGCCTCCCACCACAATCCGCCCGCCACTCATGTTGCCTTCCAGCGTCTTCAGAATCTCCTTAAGCTCCGCGCTCGCGCCGTCGACAATGAACCCACAGTTGCGGTTCTTCCAGCTCTTAGCCGCTTCTTCAAGAACACGCTCTGCCAGTCCTTCCTCGCGCCAGCCGGAGCCGCAGTGCCGCCCGATGAATGTTGCGAGCTCCTGCAGCGCCGACGACGTCAGCGTGAGGCTGTGCTTCTTGGTAAAGGTCCGGAAGGCGAGGGGCCGCAGCGTTGTGGGCGGGAGAAGGATGGGCAGGATGGTCGGCCGGGTTGCGGCGGCCGAAACGCTCGTGGCCAGTACTGCAGCCGCCGTCGACCGTGCCTCGCCGGGCACGAAGGGCCGCATGGGATGCAGCGGCGTGGCAAAGGCGGGGGACGAAGAAAATGGGGCCGAGGACGAGGGGAGCATCGCAGGCGCCGACGGCGTGCTGGTGACATCTCCCGCACCCCCGCCGGCACCGCCCCGGGCGCCAAAGAACGTGTCGGCCAGCGGCTTGGCCTGCCGCTGCTTGCGTGGGCTCAGCTTGGCGGCGGCCGCCTCGGAGGACACGGCATCGGCCGTCATGCTGGGCGTAGCGAGTGCGTATCTGTGCTGGTGCGAATGGCGGCTCGAATGAGTGCAATATGTGTTTCGTTGCTGCTATCACGGAAGTTGGACGTCAATGGAGTTGCGGTGGGTTGAATGGCGTCAAAATGCGTTGCGGTGTTGAGATGTGCTCCTTCCTCGCCCTTTGTTGGTGTGTGCCCTTTGCTCCTGCCACTTAAAGTGTATTCTTGGTGGGACGCGTCAAAACACGCGTTTTTGATGGGCAGAATTTCGCGTTACACTTTCCCCTGTCGGCCGCCATTGAGACAGCTAGCTGTTGCGGGGCTTCACCGCCCGCCGCCCCACCAATCAGCAGACGCCGGCCCTTCCAGCGCCAACGGTTTTCATGACGACATGCCATCTTTTTGCGGTGGACAGGCGAATCTCAACGACAGCTTTTTTGGCATTACAGATCACAATTACACACCATGTTTGCACGAGCGATGCTACAGCGGCAGCAGCCTGCGGCTTTTGGCCAGCTGTTCCGCCGTTCATTCACCGCCCTCTCCATCAACCCCCACATTGTAAGCCGAGAGAGATGCGGTACCCACGACAGCAGCGGCGGAGATCAATTGACACATCTCAAGCTAACTCCTCCCTAGAAAGCCTACCGTCTTGCCACTCTGCCGCCGTCATACCTCCTCAGCTACCTGGATACTCCCACGCCATCGGCAGCCACGGCCGTTGGTACGACCACCGAGCTGCCTCCGACGCCGCGCTCGTTTGTCGGTAACGACCGGTTCATGACCATCCTTAACGATGTGCTGCGTCAGAATGCGGCACAAGACGACGGACTCAGGGCCCAGGCCGCTGCATATGCGGCGCCGGGTGGCACCATTTTTAGCAATGCGGGCGCCAGCCACACCGGCTCCAGCAGCTCAGTGCAGCAAGGCGGCTCCGGCGGTGGTGGCGTCGGCGGCTGGGTGCATCTCAGTGACGTATGTGGGCTCTTGTCTCTCTCTTATTTGCCGTTCTCTTTTTCTAACCACAGCCGCTTCTAGCTCCGCAACCCGCCCGACTTTGGCCGGATTGCATGGCCCGAAGACATTTTTGGCAGCATCGAGGTCGACAGCACCGGCAACCTGCTAGACAACTTTCAGCTCTCCGGCAGCTACCGCATCCTTACAAATGAGGGAATGTAAGTGGCCGCCTCTGATCCATGGCCGACTTATGCATACACCATTAACAATAGCAACAGACTCGGTCTCAGTGACTTTCTGAGGGGAAAGCTCATCCAGCGCCTCGAGGAGGAAGACAAGAACGACACCAGCGAACGGCCGCAGATCCTGGATTGAAAAAAAAAAAAAAAAAAGACGTCTGACCGGCCAAGAGTCCGCCCCATACAGTCTTACTGCATCGTATCTGCAGGGTAATGTGCATCTGTTGTATTTGTCAAGCCCGCCAAAAATACGTCCTCGTTTCACTTCTCGCCCACCTGCGCGCCGAATTCTCGCTTCTTTTTTCTGTTTTGGGCGATTTCCCGGTCTGCTTTGCTCTTTCCACTCTACCCTTGCGTCCCTTTTTTTATATCTCACAGACGGCCCGTTCTGCTGCCAAGTCACTGCGCCTTCCTGGGGAATCTCTTTCCTCGCTGCGTCTGTCTCCTCCCTAGACCCCTGCAACAAAAAACGCACGTTATGTATGCCGCGCATGCTCTTTCTCGTCATCGGCTGTGTTGGGACGGGGCGGTTACGCTGTGACGGCTGCGTTGGGGGGCTTTGTCTGCTCTCTCGCCGCCTTGCCAAGACTTTTCCCGTCCCGATAGCCGTCTGAGCAGGGCATGCTCCGAGGAGAACCAGGGTGAACCAGGATGGCCTTGCGAGAGGGGTCGATTCTGCCGCGCCGTGTCTGACGAGGATCGATACAAAAGCAAATGCAAGGCGCGTGAGAATGCATACATAAAATCTCGATACGCTCGGACAAGGATGCAAAAGCATACGACATCACGATCGCCGACCATACTCCTGGGTAAATACAATACGGCACCCCCTGCAAGGTCATTGCAAACAGTAACTGTGAGAAGAAGCGAATGCAGGGCGGGTTGGTGAGGCAAAGGCCTGGTGGGCAGCGAAAGCCGAGAAATCCGAGAACGAGATAGAAAGAAGGTGCCATATCGGCAAAAGGGTTGACGTGAAAGAAAGCACACTTGGGAACCGTCATAGCTAGAATGGCACAATACTTGAGAAAACTGCCGGGCCGGCCGAAAAAAACCAAAATGAAAACCTAGCAAACACATGCGACGGACTACGTGCATCCTCTCTCCTTTCTCTTGGTGACTGTTACGGAGTGTACCAACCTCTGCATTTTGCTGATTTCGGCATTGCGTCATCGGATCGAAGTCAAAAGTGGATGACAAGATACGGTTGGGCCAGGGTGCGTGCTGTTTGTATATCAAACAGCTAGAAGGGAGGGGACGAGACATTCACCAAACGACGTTTGCTAGGCGATGACAACCTTCCCACGATGCCTCGTAGCCGAAAAGTACAGAGAAAGATTGCTAGACCATCAGCCAGCCGCTCCAGCTGTCGTTGTTTTATGCAGATGCACAACTCCTGGAGGCTGTGAGTGGCTTCAGAACCGCACCCATGCACGACACCATCCCGTACGAGGCCAAGACAGCAATTAAAGTGAATAAATATTAACGAGACAAAAGTCATTTTGTACGTGAAAAGGGAGAGAGCCGGTGTGAGCTTGTATATCAGCCGATAACAAGCCCCGAATGTGTGGGCTTGAGTATAGGCATCGTGCTTGGCAAACCGACCGTTCTTTCCCCTTTTCATTCGATGTTGGGAGGGAGTGTGCATTGAGATGAAATGCAAATAGGTTCTAATGTAGTTGTATTTTATTTTATTGTATTTGGTTTGCTCCTTCTATTTTACTTTATATTAGTTCTTACTCTATTTTTTTTAACTTCTTCATTATTATTCCTACACCCCTTTCATCATTCTTCTCCTCTCTAGCCGCTGCAGTTATCTCTCTCTTTCTGCCTCGCCGCTCCTCCGAAACGGTAGACACTATTCCAGCGTCCTTTCGCCCCCTCTTTCTTTTTCTTTTTAAATACCATCAGCGATGGGATGCTCGATTTTTTTTAGTCGTCTTTTCTGCTTCTTCTCGTATTTTTGTCTGGTTTATAAATGAACGTGCGTCATCCTTCAATCTCTGGTAGATGAACACATCTGTTCTGCTCTCCTCTACTGCGAATAGTAGAGATGACCATAAAGCCAAACCAACCATCCGCCCCCATCCACTTTCCTTTTATCCCGATGCTGAGACTCAGCGAGACCGGGTAACGAGGAGTCCAAGAATCGGTTATGGGTGCATGTGAGTGCATATGTGTGAGTATCTTGCGTACGTACCAGGCACTTTCTATGACAAGGACACGCACATGCCGCCAATGACTTTTATTTTATCTTATTTTTTCATTTATTTTTTCATTTTATTTGTTGAAAACATCCAAACTGAATTAAAATAGCACTTACTTACTTCTCTTTTCTTTAAGGAAAAAGCCAGGCATTCTCCTTCAGATGGTCTTTTGTGATGGTCTTCTTAACCACAAATAAGCGTTCTTTTTGCTAGTTCTCCAAACTTAACCATTGTTTATTCTGCGCCACCGGCTACTCCGTATTTGTTTGTAGTTTTCACCATCAAAATGTATTGAACGACAAATTATTCGAAAATTCAGAGTAGAAAGGGTACTGAATCATAGAAAGAGTAAATTCTCGCATTCTTTCCAGTAATTCCTCTCTTTTTTTCATTGAGCAATTATTTTGTGCCTACTTTATTCATTTTAGCCGGAAGAATTATGGCCAAATTTCTGTCTCTCCCCCTATTCCTCTGCACATTATCTTTGTGTCTTATCGTACTATCGTACTTCTCGGGTCTTTTGTCATCTTTATCCTCTTTTATATTTCGTCGGAGCAAGGCGGTATCATGCCGTCTTGGAACATTTTTAGGCGTTGTTTTTGTTGTCTATTGCCAGTCGCGACAAGCGAGACACCGTGAAGAAATGAAAACGAACAAAAAGCCAAGATTGAGACTCGCCGTTCCGGGAACACGGGGCGACAAAGACTCTGAATTTAAAAGTGAAGAATGTCCCAAAAAGAAATCGAGACGGAATGCAATAAAAGAAAATGACAGGACTGCTATTTCGAGCTTTGATCAAACTTTGTTTGAGGCCACGCGATAGCCAAGGAAGGGCATCCAGATGTATTGGGGTCTAGATCTGTGCTTCGCTTAGGCAGAGTCGTCGTCATATGCCCAGTTCTTGGGGAGAGAATAATTGTTTTGTTGAACCGATTGAGTAGCTCGTCGCATGAGGGGGCGTGTAGAACTACAGAAGGCTGGTTTTGCTCGTTTGGGGAATCTGTGCTTCGCTTCCCAGGGCCGCCGGCTTCGGATGGACTCATGATACTTGCGTATCATTTTTGTGCGAGTCGGTTTAGTTTCGCTGTAAGTCCCAGGGCCTGGCTGAGAATTCCAAATAGTCATCAGACAAAAGGGTAACTCGTAAACTTTGAGCTCAGTCGCGACCAAGATCTTTTCATTTGAACGAGACTCGCACTTCTGAAGCGATGACATGGGGATGAAATGAAGTGACTAGAGATAGAAGGAAACTAGGGACCGAGGACAGAAGAAACGGCAGAATAAAGGATGCGCTGTCATTTTTGGAAGAGAAGACGATGCTTTTCATCATGATTTTATCCCATTGAGAACTCATAGCTCTATGGGATCCGAAAAACACGCGCAGGGTGTCCAGAGACAGTTTCTGCTCCAAAACGCAGCTGCGTACCAAAAAAAATCTTCCAGTCGGGAAAATGGAGGATCTAGGAGGATCACCAAGCTTACGACCCTGGAGTTTACTCAAACTCTAAGTTGTAGGAACCAAGATTGACCTAAAACTGGATCAGATCTGATGTCGTAAGTTGAGCCGTGTAAACCAGCATCTGGCTGATCGCCTCCATCCTTTAAACAACACATTGTTGCAGAGGGTATGGGACGCTTTGCAGCGATGTTGAAGGCAGCTATTGCGCTTGCTTCGGCCCGAGTAATTATTGAATGGCCACCCTCCTGACGAGGCCACACTGAGGCTTCTCGGCGACGGCCTTTTTCGATCATCCTCGTGAACTCGGGGCCAGAGATTCAAACTTTTGAAATGACGTGAGTTTGAATTTTTCTTCTCTATTTTTGTCACATCGAAATAGTCGTAGGCGGAAGGTGGTATCGTACGGGCGACTGTGTGTATGTTGGATGAGAAGGGGTCTGGTATTATCCGGGTAGTCCTTCATTCTGCTCACATGTTCGTGCGTATGTCATGATGGATAGCTTAGTGAACTGATGGTGCCGAGAGCGGACAATGAGGGGTATCAAATGTTGTTGAAAGGATGAGCTTCGAGAACGTCGGCAGTCGTTTTCTATTTGTGTTCACCATGTTGGGCGTGAAGCTGTATTCGCCAAGACTGAAGACTCCCAAGCTTGAAACCGGTATTCGTATGGGTTGTGGCTGTGTGGCGGTGCAATGTCGTCCATTTTGTTTCCAAAAAAAATAAGTACCCATGTTGAACATGTGATATAAGTCGGCATTTGTATGTGGCTTATTTTCTCGACTTTCGAAGTGTCGGTCCTTGATTCGACTAGTAGAGCGTGCTTGTTAAGTTGATGTCGGCATTGCTGTGATATTCATGTTGATGCATTCCGTAAAGTTGGTGATCGTTGACACTTTGCCCTCTCATGTTCCGATGTGGAGCTCATGTCACAGCTCTCTTGCGGTCTCCTTGGCCGGAGACCCACCTTATCCTGTGATCCTTCACCCCGAGTGGTCATCACGAACGAGTTCATCGATTTCTTCGCTTGGGGTGACTGGAGCTGGTGCTGACATGCTGACATGGGCTGAGCAAGACCTCTTTGGTGAGATTGAGTGGATATATGTTGTCGTCGATGTTTGTACTTGTATATCTTGGTGCGGTCCATCACCCGATGTCATGAGTATGAGTCGTCGATTCGTCGGTCGGTCGAGTCAAAAGTGCCGTGGCACTGGCGTCTAAGAGCATTCGATAGACGTGCTCCTCAGACAAATAGAGGATGACGGTCAGATTCTTATACTCTCTTGGGAGATCATTCTTCGGGAGCGGCGGAGGGCGATCTTGGGGAAGTTGTGGACATTGTTTATTGCGGTCGCGAACGAGTGCTTTTTCTCGGAGATCGGGGGATACGGAGACTTGGCAGGCACACTCCTTTCGATATGTTGTTTCCGTCTTCGAGAGTGATCCATGAGCGTATTAGAGAGCAACAAGGAGCCCCACATAAAAACAAGAAATCAGAAAGACGACGTAGACGACTGGGACAACAAACAATTGTGTGCCTTCGAAAAAATAGAGGAAAGGAGGACGAGAGACTTGTTTTTAATGTTTTCTGTTGATTTTACAAGTCGGCGGACTACGGACATGGCTTCAATAAAAGATGCGCGAGAAAGTAGCAAATGTAAGGCCAATGCCCCCCGGCGCTCTGGTTTCAGTCTTACCTTCAGCACACAAAGTAAGGCTATAGGTTGGCATTGTCTCTATTAGTTTGTGCGCATTTACTCTTTACCGCACATGTTCGGAGCCAGGAGTGAGTTATTCGGTGCCGAAAAACACTGGACGGTTGAGAGGCTGCAACAAGGACCGGGTTCAGGCCACTCCATACCAACAGGTCCAGAGCGTCATAAAAGTGAGAAGGCAACATAACTAATAGATGGAAAGCGATCATGGTAAATAGAACAAATATCACAAACTGTATGCCTATTAGTCTTCTAGTTATGTACGATCTCTTCCGGAAACTTTGGTTGGAGGCATTGACTCATAGAAGTCTTTTTAGAGGTATTTCGAAAAAGGTGATACCCATTAGATACGTTCTTTGAAGGTTGGCATTTTTGATCCCTCAATGGTTCAAAATTTATAAGTGTACATCTACGACATCTAGATACTCTGGCTTCACTGTGTTTATTTATTTGATAGTCGACTGTCCAGATATCAAGGCAGGGGTGAGACATCAACAAAGGAGAAGACAGAGGCAAACAATAGAATGAATAAATTGTGCAAAGTCTCGGTGCCGAAGCAAGACTGTGATGGAGAAGTGCGGCTCCTTTGTCCGGAGGGAGACCAACAGGCAGATGCAAAGTGAAAGGAAGAAGTTATCCGAGAAACACATCTTGAATACCAGTGTAGTTTTTTCTAAAGTAGTTTTTGCTCGAAGCTGTAGGTATTAAGAGCGTTTAAGGTTCGTTCTAGTCGGACTTCGAGAAGCTTTCACCCCTTCCCATTGCGATCTGTATGCCGGCTTTCGCCCATGGGCCGTTGTTCATCCGTCCGTTGTCGATATCGGCATGAAAAAAATGTCCGTCAACGGTTCCCGCGTCTCGTCTGTAACGTGGCAATGTCTTGGCAAGTGCCATTCAATACCGTTGTGCCATTGAAAAACAGAGCAAAAAGGGGAGCAAGGGGAAGCAGAGGGAGAAGAGAGATAAAAGGGCCCACAAAGAAAAGCTTGACTCTTATGTCTCTCGCTTCTCGGTCATAAACTCATCCCCGTGTGGCTGTCCGCCGCTAGGAGCTCAAAGGTTCCTACATAAAGTCCTTGGAAGGTGTGCGAACGACAGAAGAAGGTCGTCAATTAAATTCTTATGCCCGAGACAGGACCTGATCTCTTGGGGAAGTCCATCCAGACGTAGTGTAAGTGCTGGGCTGGTGCCAGAAAACAAAAGAGCCTTTGTTTAAGAAAAACAATTCTAGAGATACAGTTGTGTAGGAGGCTTCTTATCGAATCTCCCCGTCACTATGTTATTTTCTTTTATTACAAAAAAGCGGACAATTTACCTGGTTTAGAAAGCAAAACATCGCCTATGATACATATATTTACATAGAAAACAAGGGGGCAAATGTTAACTGGCGATTTAACGAGTAAAAGAATTTTGGAAGCTACTTTGACACACTTTTGGTTTCTATATATGGAGGGTTATTTGTGACCGTGATGTCTGATGTAAATAAACAATCGTGATGACGATATTTCTGAGAGCCTCGCATCAACAGCCTCGTAAGCTTTGTTTTCACCATGGCGCAGTGCACAAAAATCCACTAGTCTGTTAATCGCATGACCTGACGTTGTCTTTGTTATCCATGTGAAATTTAGGCACGGATAATAGCCTCAATTATTATGATAATAGGCAGATCCACAGCCAGTATCATCTTGCCCTCCCGAGTTTTAATTTATTTGAAAGAAGAAAACCTCATGGTTTGAGGCACGCTAACTAGTCACACAGTTGAAATTGATCGATACAGTCATTCCTTCACAGGCCTCGAAAGTGAATGTGGACGGTTCATCATTTTGCATGGTGGCTGGATTGTTTGGGGATGGCGATCATAGCGAATGCCGCGATAGGCCAACTGACATGACTGCAAAATGGACAGAAATAAGCAAAGGCATAATCGATCGGTCGCCGAAAGATTCATTTAAATTAGTTTCTGGCCCGTGTTAGTATCTTAGTGCAATGCTTTCCTGTCAGTTGGCACCACGTCCCAACTTTAAAATCGCCTCCCGTTTTGCCTCTCACTCTCATAGGACAGAATGGCTTGCGACTTTTCAACACGGCACGATAGTACCAAATGAAGAATCGGCTCTTGTCACCGGCATTGAGATTATTTAACTCACGGTGGAAAGGGCAAGAAAAACTCTGAAAGACGTGCTAGGAGAAAAGTCCATACAAAGGGATCAAGAGAGAATTGAGAATAGTAGCTGTTTTTTTGAAGAGAGCGAAAACACAATATTATAGCATGCTTAAATGAATGATTTTATTTTCATCTCCTTTTAATTCTCAAATTAACTAGCAGAGAAATAAAGCATTTGCATTTTTCGGTTGCCCACCGTCATAGTGATTCATCGTGAGCTTCAAGACCATGTTTGCTCTGTAGTTATGGCATGTTCCGTTTGGCACAAAGATCATTTTAAAAGACAAATCTAAACAAAACATTTCACCTTTGATCAAACCCCTATGTTTTTGCTCGTCTTGTCTGGATTTCAATCGTCTCCCGAACTCGGCAAGATCCGTTGTCCCAAACACTCGAGTGTGCTGGCACGATCACCGTTGCAGTCGGTAGAGTTAACTGTTCTAGAAAAAGAGACAACAGCAAACCATGTATCAAAGGGTCGCAGTCCTAGGACTTGCATTCAAAAACCAGACCCAGACCCAGACTTCGACCTAGACCCTGACCTAGATCCAGAGACACTTGTCTTGCTGTCAGTCTCGGCTTGCTGCCGAACCAGATGCGACCGATCGCCGGGTCTCCCCGGTAATCGCTGTGCAGAGGTGGTTGATACAGCGAGACAAAAAGCAACCATGAGAGGCAGATGGGGGCGTGTATGTGAGTCAGTTCAAAGTTGGTCGTGAACCATTTGCTGTGGGCTCTTGGGTTCAAAAAAAGTGGACAACAAAAGGCGCTTGGCGGCCTTGCAGGATTCACCTCCGCTGCTGCTGCTTCACAATGTAACCGTGAGGTGCATCGAGTTTGAAAAAGGCGGACAAAGAAGAATAAGAGAGTCAAAAATTAACAGTGACGCATGGTTGGAAGCATGTGGTGGTGTCGTGTTGAGGCCTTGAGAACATGACTTCCTGGTCTACGCCTAATGTTAAAATATGAGTGAACGAAAGAAAAGAAAACAGAAGCAACCAAGAAGTGTGGATACTGAACTGAAGACAGTCAACGAAACCCATGGACCGTGGACCACGCAAAGTCAATACGGGGAGCCAGTGCCCACAGCGCCACGGCGCCACAAAGACGAAATCGGTCTGCACGTCTCGGCAAGCTGCATCTTGGAGGGAGTGAGGGGCATGGGAGGAGCGGGAGCGAGAGAAAAATTCGAAAGGAGGGTCCTGTTTCCTCTGTCTCTGCTGTTCTGTCAGCCTTCCAATGGCGGCCGTGAGCTAGGGGCGCTTCTGTATGTGCCTCGAACCTTGATGCTTGTCTTCTGTTTTTGTTTCCTTTTTGTGATGGGCAAGAAGTTCTTTGCTGGCAATGGTAAAATGAGCACACAGTACCTTACTTAACGCCAGTGGTAATAAATTCTGCAATATAACGGTGGCATAGAAAAGGTGATGATTGTAGATTGCGTCTCTTATTGTCTCCTTCCATACAATATGGGATCGCCTTGTCGAGGAACGGCGACGAGATCCAGGACATTGTTGTTGTCGGATGCCTTTTCGTTCCTCTCCTTCTTTTCCACTGATCTTTGTCTATTTTTACCGCCATCTTGGCTCGGGAGGCATGTCCTCCGTTTCCTTGAAAAATGCACGAGCCCCAGGTTTGTTAGCAAACAGTATGTCGTAAAATAATAAATAAATTACAGACGGTAAGAATAACACTAGAACACCACTAGGCGACGGATGTACGGCCTTCTAGATGCTGACGGAAAGGAGGCTTCGCTTCTCGGGATGTCTATTTTCTGCTCTTTATCGCTGCCTGTGTTCCCTGAGAGGGAGCTGTATTATTGGCCACTGCCCAATACGAAATCTCAAGAAGCAAAAGCAGGAGACAGGGGTCATATTCTATTTCCATTCCTGTTTGTATTTGTGCTGAGTTGAAAGAAGCCCAAAGAAATGGAGCAGTGCGACCATATCCTCGCACACGCCTCTTCTTTTCTTCTTTCATCACGGCGATGCAGACAAGGATGGGGGTTCTGCGGTCTACAAGTGCTACCAAGACAGAAAACAAAACACCAGCAGGAAGGGAGGATGACTGGCTGTCAAATGGGGCCTGATCGCCATGTCCTGGGCTGGACGCCGGTGCAACCGCCTCACCGGTGAACTGTTTTCTATTCCTCTCTTTGCGTCTTCCATTTTGGTGAGATATTCCTTTCCCTTGTCTTATTTTCTTTCTATCGAACTCCAGTGAACCCTGCATGGGTTAGGGCCTCGGACGACGGACGATCAGAGGCTTGTGGTGTGAATCGTACGAGCGATTGAATAAGTCCTTTGTAAGCCTTGGGGCGCTGGGTGTGGGCATGGGCGACCGAGAAAAAAGCGGTTGGGGAACTTGTTTGCGCGCCGTCGGGGTGCCACGGATGCGCTACACTCGTTCAGCGTCCACTAAATACGCAGATGCCATCCCAGGCACAGTGACGGCTGAGAATTAACGGTCAAGAGCAAATGGGAGACAAGTCCCCGAAGTCAATAAGCTGACCGCAGATTCTAACTTTTTCTGATAAGATTTATTTATTTCAAGAACGCACCGCCCAATGCTTCGACTTCCTTCTTTTCTTTTTCCTTCTTGGCATTCCATTCTCGTGGCGCTGTGTCCGATCAGGCAAAAACATTGAGCAATAAAAGATAAAAAAAAAACACGACATTTCGGATCTTGCACTGTCCATGGATTTTCAAGCGTTTTTATTTTATTTTTACCTTTAAGCTGACTACGCGTCGTATTCGAAAAGTGAGTCTGCTTGCGGAATCACCATGTCGTGCTCCGAAAAGTTTTGGGATTTTGCGTACGGAACTCTCGGGCTCTGTCTGCACAGACGTGCTTTGCATGGCCCATGTTCTCGCGTTTCGCACAATGTGGCCCACTGCAAACGTCTATCTTTTTCCGTCTTTATTATATTTAAGTCTTTTACATCTTTGTGACTTCGCCGTATATGTGTTCTGTTTCACAACGTGGGTAGTAAATAAATATCGCGAGGCGGTACCTGTGCTTCGTGCCACGTGCGTGGGCAAAGAGAAGAAGGGGTTCAAATGGGGGAATAGAAAAGAAAGAACAAGACGTGGTTGGGTGGTTGTTGCTGTTGGTGGGGTTGGTCTTGTTGTCTTATTGTTCCAGTGACATAATATTGGACAAGCCTCTAGCGAACAGTGGGTGGAGAAAAAAATGAAGAAAGAAAGGAAAATGTCTGTGCCAGACACCCGGCTGGGTGGGAGAGATGGAAAAGTGAAACTTGGCTTTCGAAGACATCGTTTTAGACACTGGCTTTCTCTTAGTTTTGTTTGTTCTCTTCTTTTTTTTGTGTCCAACCGGACCACATACTTAGCTGAATATACAAGGGATCCCCCCCAAGGCTGAGATAGGAGTTCTTCATGATTCTGTGCTTTTGTGTCTTCTCACCAACTGTGCCTTTTGTCCTGCATGGGCTTTTGGGACGTTGAGGAGGCACAGGATGGGTGCACAAGCGGCAAGACACGCATTGCTGCAGCATTCCACGCCTTTTGCGTGCAGGTTTTGTTTGGCCCCTTTTCGTTCTTTCGTCATTTGTCTGTTTGTATGCCTCTTCGCTGACACAATCTGCCCAATAGCTAGCTTTTGCACGTTTCTGCATTTGTATGTGACTCTGCGCGCCGTCGGTCCCGAGGGAACCGAATGTGTATACTTCACTGTTTCTCTCTTGTCATCTCAGCCGCCGTTCTGTTCTTTTCTTCTATTTCATCGTGTGCGTGGCTTGCCGTGCATCTTCAGCTGACACGACTCCGTTACTCTGCCCTGCCTCCTCCGTGTCAGCCTCTGTGCCCAAACAGGCTCGATTCGACGAGGATACAGAATGCAGAGAGAAAATCCGACACCCCGCAGGTTTGCAGCATGTTGCGGCACAGGGGCCGTTGTTTTCGAGATGGCCGCTGTACTCACTTTCCTTCGGCTCTCTTTCCTTTGAAATGGAGGCCGACTTCCGATTGGAAGAGCCAGCGAGGCCCGGGTCAGGTAGGTCGAGCGTCACGCTTAGACATCCTGTTTCCGTTCTGAAGAGCCCGAGAAAGCGACCCGATGGTGTGTCAGCGCAGGAAGAAAAAGACAATAAGTATGATGGCTAAGACGACTTTTTAAAAGAGGCGTGATCACAAGGCGAGACCAAGCCCGTAATCGATAAAGCAGCTGAGCGTGGAAAGGGATGTACATCGGGAAGAGAGCATGGGTACTCCGTACTTTATTTTTTTATTATTATCTTGACTGTGATTTTCCGTAGTTTTTACTTTCCCCGTTTCCTCTATTTCTGTCATTGGATAGCACTCGCTGGCCGTCCCTTTTCGTCGATGACCAAAAGAAGAGTGAAAGTTCGCCGTTCCGTGCACCTTCTTGCCCTGTGTGCATCTCACGAAATGATGACTTGCAGGAAAGCTCCAACCTCTCACCTGCTTCCTTCCTCCCTGTGCTCTCACACCACAACCGTTTCGTTTTATGTGTCTGTCCCCTGGCTCACCGTCCTATCTCCGTACTCACCGCCATTCGTATTCTCCCCATTGCTTTGCTGTGGCCATTCCTGCACGATGTCGTGATTTGTGTATCGATCTGCATCCATTTTTGGAGATCTCTCTCTTTCTTTTGCACTGGTTTTTTCTTTAATGTTTTTACTCTCCAGTCTCCTCACAGCGTACATTTCCGTGCCCAGATCAGCGCTAAGCCACGTTGCTGCACAGTGCATATAGCCACTCATTCATTAACCAAGCCCTTGTCTTCAGTGTCAAGGAGCAAAGACCGATGGATCTCAACCTTATTTTTTGAGGCTTGGTGCACAAAATACGCCGACGCTACAACCAAAAGTAGTATCGCCAAAAAGCTTGTTTTCACCTCCTTTTCTTCCTCGCCGCCATTATCCATCATTCCTTTTGATTTTGACCCTTTCATTTCAATGATCTACGCTATTTCTTTCACATACATTACAATCACTCCAGCTGGTGCGGACAGTTCCTAATGTCCGTTCCCTGATTTTGCCGACGTTGCCGATCGCTGCTGTAAAAAAGGTGCCGTTTCGGCCAACGAGTGTCGACACTGAATTACCCAGGAACCCAGAATGGGTCCGAGGGTCATGAAAGGCAGACAGGTGCTGCAGTAATGGCCCGAAAACCAACAGCCGTGCACGAGTGAAAGTGCGGTAAGATTTACAAAATTAAATGAAGAGAGAGGGCTGTTGCTCAGATGGCAGACAAATTGTCTTCTTGAGACTGTCGTCATCGGTCTCCGTGTTTATCATCGTTCCACCTGGAGGAAAGTCTTGGGCTGGTTACAAAGCAAACATATCATTAGCAGGGGTATCAGTTTTACAAATAGATAAATGAAATCAAGCTTGCGTGTTGTCTTCGTCCTTCGCATATTTGGTCTCCATCCATTATTTTTGTTCTCCTCATGTCGTTTATTTCGCGTGCTGCCGCCGTTATTGTCCACAATACAAAGATGTTTCAATTTGGACAGACACGGCCCCATAGGAACCTATGTCGTCATAGGGGCCCTATTTCAGCGGAAGGTGTCCGTGAAAATAGACGCTTTCAGTACAAGTAACATTATACACACAGTCTTCTCTCAAAACAGCACCCCCTCCCGACAAGTATTACAGGCGGCAGGCTCGGAGATTTTCCCGATTTCGGGCATCTTTTAATTGTTCTTGCAGAGCTGTGGATGGACCCTGGGTCTCTGTCCTTTTGTCTCTTCTGTTGTCGCTATCGTGTCCCCCCATTTCACTTTGTTTTGCTCCCCTTCTCAATCTAAAAGTCTGCGTGGGCCTACGCAACACTTATCCTACAATTTAATCACTTGGAATCGCGCAAAACAAAAAAAAGATAACGAGGACGGTATGCGGGGAATGGGAAGGGCTGTTCGCGGGAGCGGCAGCGGCTACGGCTAAGAGGAGAAACAAAACCAGACGAGAGATGAATCGAATCAAAGAACGCTCATGGAAAGTAAAGCACGGCAAGAAGGGACGTTAGTCCCCCAAACATAACTCGATGACGTTGCCAGAGAACGGCTTCTTAGGCATTTGTGTTGGCTTCTCAGTTCGCCAGATATTCACTTCTATGACCCCGGAGAAAAGGCACACTTGAGAGACAGCTTTTCTTGGCAGAGCAGGACCCTTCATGTATTTTTCTCTTTCCCAAGTTCTCGGGCTGCAATGATTCTACTCGTCTGGCGACTTGCGTACTCTCGCTCTCGTTTTGCCCTCTATCCCTCAAAGTATTTTGCTCTCACTTTTGTTGCCTCCACCCCATTCATATTTGCCACACAGACAGAGCGTCCAGTGACGCAATCCCGTAGCCGGGCGTGTCTGTTGGTAATATGCGACGATGCGTCGGCCGTCCCCCTTTGTCTTCCTCGCTCTTTTTTTAGCTGCCGACCCGGCCGACCGAGGACATAGAGAATGGTGGCCGGTTGGCAGCCATAAACGTCTGTTGGTTCGTTCTCTCTCTATGTTTTGTTTTGTCTCTCCCACTGTACGACTAAAACAGTGCATTGGCCCAAGGCTGCATTTCCCCAACCGCTCACCTCTGTTCTTCTGATGCCACCAATGTAGGCTGGCCGGGGTCCTGGGTCGGCGACCATATGCGGGTACTGTTGGCATGCTTTGTGTTTGTACATTGTGTCTGTGCCTTTGTACTCCGTCACTCAATGTATCCAGATACCCTACGTGCCCTGCGAATCCTGTGCTGTGCGCACGCACTTGTACACGTATGGATGTATTTTTGGGTTCCAATACTTCTTGATTGCTTTCTTCAACTTTTTTTTTTTTTTTTTTTTCAAAATGGCTGATTGGGCAACGTGGCACGGGAGCAAAAAACACAACTGCATAATGGGCGCTGTCGCAGAAAGGGCATAGAAGTATAACCCGAGGAGTATGAGGTCAATAAAATGACATTTAAAACTAAAACTAAAATACATCATTTGCAAGACTCAGAGACATCTTCTTGCAGTTGCGATGCGCTGTCGTCCGTATCGCTTGTGTCGCCTTTATCGCCTGCGTCGCTTATTTATCTACGTATGCTCGCGTGTGACTAGACGAGATGTCCTGTCCCATGCAGCACAAAACATACAACGGAATGCGGAACCATCTTGGAAGATTTCCTATCTAGGACTTCTTTTTCTCCCTTGAAATGGCTTTCATGAGCCCAGGACCCTAAGATCCCTAGAAGTGGTAGGGTATATGTGACCTACTCAACATTTGTCGATACCTTCTGCTTTGCTCTTTATTTTGGTTCTTTCATGTGTCCCTTTGTCTTTCCTTTTCAACCGTTCGAGAAACTGTGGTTCGAACATATTTTGCCCTGTTATGTTCAATATGGAACATTAAGAGGGCAACATATACGGGCTTCTGGCTGTTTCCCTATAGCAGACGTTTTATATTTAAGTAACACATATGCTCTAATCGGTTAATAGCAAAGAACGAGCTACATACGTCACAGAGTCGGCGGCACAAGAAAAAAAAAGGATGCAGAATGATGACAGCTTATAACGCTGCGTAAAGGAAAAAGAAAAATAAGAAAAATAAGAAAAATAAGAAAAATAAGAAAAATAAGAAAAATAAGAAAAATAAGAAAAAGAAGAAAAAGAAGAAAAAGAAGAAAAAGAAAAAGAGCCACGCCGTTTGGTTACAGAAGGAAGGAGGCGGATCTGTGAATTAGGTTACGGAAGGGAAGGAAGAACGTGAAAGAACACAGAGAGCGGATGAGGAACGAGAAGGAGCGAGTGGGTGTGTTGCTGTGAGTGTGTGTTCTGCGGCGCAGCGTTGCGTGGGGAAGGAACTCATGGAACGGCTAAAGAGGTACCGTTGCGGGTGCAGGAACCAGGCACAACTACAAAGAAAGTACAGAAGGAACAAGGCGCCGCAGCCTGTGTGCACCCGCGGCACCTGCTAAAAAAAGCCTATTCTGTACAATACTCCCTGTAGCAGGTGTGAGCTTGGCATTCTCAGTTTCTTTTGGCAAGAACGAACGACTGGGTGGAGTACTGCGAGTATTTAGAGACATAAGAGGAAAGAGATATGGAGAGAAAGAGGCTGTTGCCAAGGCGGGACGACGGGGCCAGGTAAAAGGGGGGGTGTCTACGGGTTGGAGGGCGGGAGGGGGGTGCGGATGCATTGTCGCAGCTGCCGCCGGGTGTTGAGGAAAGAGCGATGCACGCAAACCACACAGCCACCCACAGAGGGAAGGAGAGCATCGTACCGACGGGAAGAAGTAAGAAGCAGCCAGGGCGGGATTAGTTCGTGCGTGGCCTGCCTCTTGTCACCTATGGATGGGCGCTTTTGCCCTTCTTGCCTTGGGAAAGACAAACGGCCGAGCGTCTCTCTTTCCTCGTGCTATACCGAAACTTGCGTCAACATAGTTCCATCATTTTCTTTCCCTTGCCCTTGCGTAAAGTGCGCTGTGGCCAATGAGACGAAGGAGCGAACGTGTGTATGCGGGTGTGCCTTGCTCTTTCCATTCTTCCTTCCTCCCATTTATTTCCTTTTTGGGCAGTGTTATTTGGCTGTTCTTTCCTATTCGTTGTTGCCCGACGTCTCCGTCTTTGGATTCATCTGCACTGTCTTCTTTCTCTCTCTCTTTGTTTCTCCGTCACCACACTCTCTGTCACCACTCTTCCTTCCCGTCGCCGTTTTGCAAATCCCTGCCTCTTCGTCTCCGGCACGCACACGCCGTACACAGTGTGCTACCTTTTTCTACGGTGAGTTGTCTCCAACGGTGACTTCTAGCCTCGCCGCAGGTTTCCACCCTCTCCTCTTACCGCACCTTGCATTATCTGTGTAGATCGGTGCCTGGTCGTAGGCGTGTCTCGACCGTCCCGCACTGAAGCAATCGCTGGCTTTATATTAGTATCTTTAGCGCTTTTCGAAAGCGGAGCATCAGTTGCGAGACGAGAGCCAGTCTTGATCTGTCGACAGCACCAACCCCAGCCCTAGAGGTGAGGCCAAGAGTCTGGCTAAGCACAACGCCCGCCGTTCGTCATCCGCTGCCTACCGCGCTCTGCCCACGAGGCTGTTTTTCTTATGCATGGCCCGCCCTCCATGTGGCAGGCGGCTCGCCCGTGGCTGGAGACTCGGGCGGTTCGCTGTTTGCTTTCCTGCCATATTGTCATTGTCGTTATCATCGTCGTTGTCTCTATTGTCGTGTTTTCTCTCTTGGGCCATATTCTATCGCCTGTTGCCGTTGTTTTCCACTGTTATGGATCCTCGCTTGCGTTATTACTCTATTTCCTTCGCTTGCCTGCTTTCATGCCATCATGCTCTGTGTAATCTCTCTGTTCCTTTTGCTCCTGGTGATCTCCTCTTCGCCGTCGTCGACGCGGCCATCGTCGTCGCCTGTACAACTCTACCCGCCCTCAATCTAATCCCGACGCTCCCGCCTCCACCATTGTTTGGTCGACGGCCGCATGCACCCACCTCTTTCTTTTCGTTCTCTGCATTCTTACTGTCTATCTGCCCTGATTCCAGCCTTTTCGTATAGGTCTCGTATACGATAACAACCGCAGCGTATTTTGCACGTGTGTGAAGAGGCGAAACCAACGACAGCAAGACAACAGTCAATACAGAACAGCAGGCAAGCTGATCACCCGGATCGCCTCGCGTGGCTTGCATCGCGCATGGAATTGAGCATGGAGGCGGCTGCATCGTCTGCCTTGTCGCCCCAGGGCTTTGATCCTGACTTTGCATTATATTCTCATTTTGTCATCCGTCGTCTGATTTGCCATCTCTGCTCTTCTTTCCAATCGCCCTTTGTTTTTGTTTTGTCGTCCTTCTCGCCGTTTATCCGCTCGTTACCACGAACTTGCTCAAGCTTTACCATCCCCCTTCAAGCTCAACGTCCCGTCGCCTCTGCTTATCTTCGCCTCGACGCCTTGGCGCTTTCGATTTTATTTTACATATCCAATTAATTTATAGTTTCCGGTGTCGTCGTCGTCGTTTTTTTGGGTCGCTGGCCGCCTGGATCGTCTAGTCTCCTGGGTCATTCGGTTTCTTGTCCACCGTGAGCCGTCAAGCTCAAGGCGGTTGAAGACAACAGTCAAAGGTATGGCCTCCTACGCGGTTCCCGGGCAGAATTCAAGTACCCGCCAAGAAGACCCTTCGTGTCTATTCACCCATGCATATGAGCAAGTCGGAATGCAGACTACGAGAACAGATATGAACAACACGAGGTGAGAGAAGGGGAAAAAAAAAGGAATAATACAAAGTAAGGACAGAGAAACACAAGCCAATCATTGTCGCCTTGTCTTTTTACGACACAACACCTTTGGCCGCCATGTCCACATCGGGCTGCACATCCTCCAGCGCTTGCTTCTCGTCTTCGTCTCGTCACCTTCTATTTATTTCTCATCTTTGTGCGCCCCTTACAGCTGGCCTGTACGCCATTTCCTCGGAAGCATGTAATACACAATTCTCTTGCCTTTTCATCCTCTGTCCCGTCTATGTTCTCGAATAGCTATCTTTGGGACCAAAAGGGGGCTTGAACGCCGATCCATGCTCCCACTTTGCGTCCTCCTGCTGCTCCCCGCCTCTATGATGACCGTTTTTAATGAATTGGAAAGAGAGGCCTAAGGGAAAAAGGGACAAACACCACGAGCGATCCAAGTCTTCTTCCTCCACATGCGGAATACAAAGCCATGGCGGCTGAACATTAACAACAACCTGGTCGGGAAGATTTTCCCCTTTGCCATGTCTTGGATACAGCCGCTACCTACGCCGTCCATCTACCCCTGCCCCTGTCTTTCTGTCCCGCTTCTTGTCCTCACCTTGTCTCTGCTCCTTCGTCTTTTTTACTGTCTTCTTTTTTCCATTTTTGTCTTTTGTGTACTTTGCTTGTCTTTCATTCTTGTCTTAGACGGAGCCTAATCCATGGGCATAGCTGACATTCCTTGCCAATATCCCCCGTGCTTCCAGCACACCCCTCTCCCCATACTCATACGCTTTGAATCACCAGTACCCCAATACTTTGCTCTAATAGGCGCACTTCCTCCTCTCTCGGCCACACGGCGAGCTCTATTCACACAGTGTGGTGAAGCGGATTGTGTTGTGCACGGTTTCTATGCAAGCTTGTAAGCTGGATTTGGTGCATTTACCTCTATTTATTTTGTGTTCTTTTTAAGTCTTTTCTTCACCCTCTTTGTACTTCACTCATATCTTATCCTCCCACTTCTATTATTATTCCTGGCCCTCCCTCTTGGTATATAATATTTCCCGATTATTATATGAAAAGCAAACCGACCCTTCATTTTTATACACCATATGCCGGGACACGCTCAGTCGTGTTCTTCGTTGCTGACCCTGCACCCTGGGATAGCTTGTTCCCTGTCTTTGCCTGTCACTTTTTGTTGGATGCTTACCAGCTAGGAGCTCTTGTATTTTTTTTCTTTTTTCTTTTCTCTATATTTTATTGTCCTTCCCGCTTTCATCTCTCTCTCCTTCCCCAGCAATACATAACAAACCTCTTTCTTTTTTCTTTTTTTCTTTTTCTCATTTCTTCTTCACCATACTTCCTCTTCTTCTCCCCCTTTGTTTTGATCTCCCTTTACATCATCGCTATCTTCAATACCTTCTCAAGAGTCGACTCTATCTTCTCGACGCTCACACCTCTCACGCAGCTGCATCACATTGCAGCGCTAGACACCCTGCACAACGCATCATCACCCTCTCACATAGCGGCAGTACGCAGCAGCGACATCAACAGTCAAGCTGGCTTCACAGTCTAAATCACAGCTTTCGGGCTCAACAACCAAGGCAGCCGCCATGGTTTTCTGTGCATACTGCGGGAAGAGCTTCACCCGCAAGGAGCATCTTGAGAGACATATCCCAAGCCGTACGCCTTCCATCTTGCAATCTTGGACAGTCCTTTTTGTTTCGGGAGAGCTAACGGTGATTCACATTTACAGACACAAATGTCAAGCCTCATCGGTGTAGCGCTTGCCAGCTATCTTTTGCAAGAAGGTAACTACCTTCTTACAACCAACAGGAACATCTCGAGTCTAGACATGCAGCTAACTTTGCTACAGAGACTTGTTGCAGAGGCATCACTCCACATACCATGAGGCCAGAGATCCCATGGAGCCACTACCTGGAGGAGTCCCCACGATAGCTGGCCGGACACCCATTGCCTGCCAGAACTGCGCCAACGCTAAAACCGGCTGCGACAAGAGGGTGCCATGCTCACGCTGTGCGGAGAAGAACCTGCCGTGTGCCGCCCGCTTTGCCCGTCGGTCGTCCAAGGCAGCCGTACGCGCAGCCCAGGCCAGCGCCGCCGCCGCCGCCGCCGCGGCAGCATTCACAACACAGATGGTGACATCGCCCACACAACCCGGAGGGCCGCAACCTTTGACGCCTGCAACATTTATCGACTTGGAACAGCAGCAGCAACAGCAGCACCACGCTTCGGTAGTTGTGGCAGGTACCGGCAGTATGAAGCTTGACTCACCTCCATTACGGTCGCCATTGGGACTCGAGCAAATGGTTGTAGGTGGCACGACGGGTCTGGACATGTGCCTCTCCGACCCCAGCGCAGGCCTCGCTCCTTCTCATCTGCATCACCACCACCACCATCATCATAATCTGCACCAACAGCAGCAACAGCACCACCTACACCATCACCCGCATCTACAGCATGCCCAACACCAGGACGCAGTGCATCCATTCGGCCAGCAGAAGAAGTCTCCGCAGCACGTCCACAGCCACCTCAGCCCTAACGACTTTTCTTCACCACATGGGGTCCACAGTGTAGATGGCCTCGACGAGTTTATGGGCTTTGGTGGTGGAAGTGAGTTCATGGGGCCCGAGACGAGCTACCAAGACCTCATCTGGACCGACTACCCTATGGACATTGACATGTATGCCAATCCATTGCAGCTGGACCGGCAGCCTGACATGGCCGCAGCCGCAGCCGCTGGCCTAATCCCACCGTTTACGGCCACGACAGATCTGAGTGATATTTCTTCGAGCTCCGAACCAATGACCGTATCGTCGTCGCAGGGGTCTGTCCACACGCGGGGCACCAGCATCTTGTCTTCGACTGGCAGTGGCGAGTACGACGGACGCAAGAACAGCACCAGCACCAGCATTGGTCACGGTGTCGGCAGCATGAGCGACATCGGTGGTATGCCTAGCAACGTCCATGGCAACGGGAACGACCTCTTCCGGCAGCAGCAGCAGCAGCAACATCTGCAACAACAAGCGGCCATGTTCGACATGGCTGCTATGGCGCCCTGCAGTGAAGGTGCCATCCCCGAGTTTGAGGTTGTGGTCGCATCGGAGGCTGCTTGGCCTCTGGCCCGCTGTACGCCACCCATCTACTCAGGAGCGTGTCCGCGGACGGCCATTGTGCACCTTGAGTGTCTAGAGCAGAAGTCCAAGCAGGAGGGAACGTGGACGGCGCTCGAGCAGTTTCTCGACAGCCACCAGCCTGATGCTACGGACGCACCACGTGTCGTGCCGTTGACATCCCGGTCCCGCGACAAGATGCTTGCCATTACGCAGAGTTTCCTGCACAAGGCCCTCGACATTCACCGCTCGGGGATGTACCCGAAGAACGGAGCGGCAAGCCCGGGGGCGGCCGACTTCAACTTCAACTTTATCGTTCTACCGCCGTCGCGCATCCTCGAGTACTTCCTCAAGAGCTATATGCACAGCCTGGCCATCTACTACCCGCTAATTGTGGGCGGCGTTGTGGATCCCAACGAGATGCTTGACAACAACCAAGCGTCGACGCTTCTGGTGCTGCTGATGATTGCGCAGGGTGCCGCGACGGTGCCCATGGCCGAGGCGCGCTATCTGTCGGCGGGCCTGTCCGAGACGTGCCGCATCTCGTTGTTTGATATCATTGAGAAGAATGTCGAGCTGTCAGCGGACCCGACGGCGCTGCGGTGCGCACTATTGTTTACGCTCCTGGGCGCGTGGAGCGGTGACAAGTGGCAGATGGACATTGCCATGGGCCAGCGCAGTATGTATCTTTCGGTAAGTTTTTTCTTGCACACTTTCATTATATTATGAAGCCTTCTCATACTAACCAGCATTCAGATGTTGAAGCATGCCGGTATGCTCGAGCCGCAGCCATCGATGGTGCCGAGCCTGGGCACTCCAACGAGCACAGAGCTGCAGTGGCGCTCGTGGCTGCACCGTGAGTCGCAGAATCGGCTGGTATACAACTGGGTTATGGTCGACCAAGAATTGAGTCTGTTCCACGACACGGCGCCCGTCCTCTCCATCAGCGACCTACAGTGCCCTCTGCCGAGCTCCGAGGCCTTGTGGCTTGCGCCTACGGCCGGCCGCTGGGCCACCATTGCCCAGAGCACCTACAGTACAACCACAAGCGCCAGCAACAGCAGCGCGTCAACACCATCACCGACACCGTCACTCTGCGAGCTATTCCAGGATTTCTTGCACGACAACCTCGCTCGTCGCAAGGCCACGCTGTCGCCCCAGCAGCTGCGTCTTCTTCTGCACCCACTCCAGGGCCTTCTCTGCCACCTGCGCCAGATGCTATCTTGCTTGCCCGAGGTGCCTCCTGTACGCCGCACCACCAACCGCACTGTAACAAAGGCCTCAACCATGCAGCGCCTTGAGGAGGTCCAGGCCCAGCTGCAGCACTGGTACGAGCTCTCCATGGCCTACTACAAGGCCAACCCGGGCTGCGCCGTCACGCGCTGCAATCTGGTGCTCTACCACCTCATCTCGCTCAATGCCGTCACCAACTTCCCAGAGATCGAGCGCTTGGCTCGCCGCGATGGATTTTCGGGCTCTATCGATCCCTCGGTCCGCCACAAGCGCTGCATCTTTTTGCGTGAGGAGGCCGTCTTCCACTCCGGCCAGGTCCTGCGCGTCCTGCGCCAGATGCCTGCGGACCGCCGCCCCAGCTGGTGGAGCGCCGCGCTGTACCGCGCCGTGTTGATTCTCTGGGCCGACAGTGTCTGCCACGTGGACAGCAACGCGGTGGGCCAACAGCAGGCTGGTGACCCCGTTCTTGCGGCTACTGCGGGGACGGTCGTGGTCGGCGGTGCATCGCCGACAATGATCGGCTCGCCAATCAAGACGAGCCCGGTGGCGCTCTCTCCCGGTCTGAGTCCTAGAAGTCACAGCAGCCACGGTAGCATTAGTGGAGCCGGCGATGGTGTGAGCACTGGCAACACAAACACCAGCGCCAATGCTGCATCCCTCGTCGCCATTGACAGCGTCACGCCCGAAGACCAGGCCGTCATTGCCTACCTCTGGGGTGGTGACGGCGTTACGGCTGTGCTTACCCACAGCGACGGCAGCCATTTTACTCTAGACACGCCGTCGGAGATCCTGGCATATAGTGTCAAGCGCATTGACGAGGCTGTGAGTACTCGCATCAGCGACGGCATCCGCCGCAAGCTTCTTTCTCTGGCGAGCAACTGGAGCGATGACGTGCTGTTGTAATTCCTTTCATTTGTTTTCTTACCTTTTGTTCATTTGACGTTTATTTGATGTGTTGTTTAAATCATTTTTGCATTTTCGTTGTGTTTTTTATTTGTATATATATATCGAACAATGGCCAGCAAACACAACAAAACGGTGTATCGCGGTGGAAAGTGGACACACATATGGGAGAGAATACTGGTTTTGGTCTACACTGGGGCTTGGCTTTCCTTCTTGGATTTCAGAAATGCAGGAGTTTCTTGTTTTCACTTCAAATTATCTGGTTTTAGTGGACTTCTGTTTCGTTTCTACGTTTACATCAATTTTCTTGGAAATTGATATCTGCTCTTTGTTTACAACAATTTTAACGCACTAATTTTATTCCACATTTTTGGTATGTGAAAAAATCTTAACTTGTCTTATTGAATTTGTTTGTGCTAATCTGGACGACCCAATCCACGGCCACGACTGTGTCTACTGCTCGATGCTACGAGCATAACACATCCACATCCTCATTCAGTATGAAGACAAGCATTTTGTGCCTATTCCCGAGAGGGATATGGAACCAAGCACCAAGAAACAATCAAGCTGCTGGAAACGGCCCGGGTGGGCATGGTACAGGCTTGTAGAAAGCCATTGGCAGCATGCGAAATACGCGTACAGAGCCGTCTTTGTTGAGTCTGAGTTCATGAAAAAGGCTGCCAAAAGTCCCAGTTCCTGGTGGTGTTTTTACCACGCCCTTTGCTTGTACTGAATTTACTCTGGAGAACCGTCGATATTGTGGTCTCTACGCCGGGAGTTTTACGCAGATTGCTTCCAAATAAATGAAGGAAACTGACGTTCGGCGAATGGCAGAAGCGCAGTAAATAAAAATAAAGACACCACGAAGTTCATGTACTCAGTATAAAGAAAGAAGAAAAAAAAAATCTCCGCTGCAAGGGCAAGATACGACGCTGTGAATGATGTTTGATTGTAACGCTGCAGAGACTCAAAGAAATTCAAAAGCAGTCTGCGAGAGAGTATCTCGATACGCGGAATTAGACTCTTTGTTTTAATTCAGGAAGTGGAAAGGATGATTGATCAATATGACTTTTGTTTGCTCCCTGTGCGGCTGTTATGATTCTTGAGCGTATTATTCACACCTTTCGAGACTAGCTTGAAGGGAGAGAGGGGTGGGGCATCGGAAAAGATACAAGGGCGGGGGGGGGGGGGGCGTCCATCCAGCACATATCTCCGGTACACTGAGATGTTGGTTGGCGAAGGCTATCTATTACATTCGAGCTATCATAACAGTGAGTTTGATATCGTCCCCCCCATATGTGAACGGAAAGCATGGAACAAGGGGCGTGAAGCTATCGCAGGGTGTCTTGCCGTGTCTGAGCGGCGTACGTTTGCGTATATTAGATCAATCCTCGCTGATGCGATCCTCCACGCCACCAACAGACCATCCATTGGCCATCCACGGCCCCCATTCTTGTCCCCCCCTGAAGCTCTGCGAGAGAAAACGCGGCACCCCCGGCGGCACAATACGTTTCGTACCTGGATGCCGATACCCACCAACCGTTTTTGTTTTGTTGCTCCCCCTCCGCGTTCCGCCTTTGCCGTTCGGAGGGTAGGCCTGTTGGTGTGCACAGATGGGGAAAGGAATGAGAAAACTGCCCTCGGGTACAAGGGACATTTTCCCCTTCCCTCGATTGCAGCCACAACCTTAGGAACACTTGGCCAAGGCGCCGTGCTAGTCAATACATTCCGTCATCATCCTGCAGTTTGCCGTTTGCCCGACTTGACAACATGAGACAACCTTGATAGTGAGTAATGTACAAATAGGATGGCGATGCTCGGAATCCTCGTGTCATCATGTAAGCGAGCAAAATTAAAGAGATAAGGGGTATTAGGAGAGAAAGAAGTCCCCGACATGTGTCTAGACTCAACGGCTGGGAAGTAGAAAAAGACGCTGGCATTTGTACTATTGCTTAAAGTTTCCGTTAGGTACTTGGCATCGCAGCTGCTTGTCAATCGAGTTATTCTCGTGTAAACGGCAGTGCACTAGTGGTTTCAGTCTCGATTACCGGGCAATGTTTCACGTCTCCAGAGGGCTGTATCAATCAGGGAGATGTAAAGTGGTAAAGAACTAGTGTCGGCACTGTAACAATAGCAAGAGTAAGGCCTGGAATGAAAGCCGATCACGGCTCCGACGGTCAAGGACACATACTGTCAGTGTCTCCCAGGACGGTGGAAGGCATCATTTATGGCCATCGGGTACGCTCAATATAGGATACAGACAAAACATTTTCATGGTGGCGAACTTCACACAGGGCCAAATGAGGTGACACGCGTATGCTTTATTTGGAGCGTGTGCTTCATTTGTAGAGAGGAGAAAAGGAACATAATAGAGCCAAGATCAGCAAAGAAGTAGAGTAGTGGACGCGACTTTGTTCATATCTGGCCCGTGGTCGCCCTGTTTCCTTCTCACGCTCTCACTTATTCGCTGCTGAGATCAGCCGCGTCTCCCCTTAAACAGATGGAGAGTACGTGGTAGTCTCATTTTTTTGCGTCTTGGCAAAATACGTGGGTCAAAAATGACACTGTGAGAGTGTGAGAGGCGGGATGAACTGCTTACATCGTTCGTCTACATTGATTGACTTGATTAAAACTTTGGCGACGGAGGAATTCAATATTCCGAGAACCCGAGCAGACTGTCAAGTTTGTGCTTTAGAACACGTGAAGATAGATGTTCGGCAAATGGGCAAAGCAATGTATTTAAAAACAGAAATAGTAAATGCATTGCCAGTGGATGGCAGGCCTGAGACACATATCAGGCTAATTAGAAGCAAAGCATGCCAGGCAAGAGAGGCGTTTACTGCCTCTTTGTATGTAGAATTCTCATGTAATCTATATGACATGCGTCGAATGTCGAGACTGAGGCGTATTGTGGCGCCTCTGACCCTCACCGCTGCCGATGCTTCCACCGTTGACTCTACTGGGGCCGTCTTTCCTCTGGATCTCCTCATCTCTTCGGTTTGAAGGTTGTCCCGCGCCGGTTTGAAGTGGCCCCTTTCTCGAGTCTTGGTCTTTAGATATTATTGAATACTTTGAGTCTTATTCCTGCTACTCTATTTCTCTTACAGGGCACTCTACAGCCGTACAAACCTGGGCAGATTCGTGCCTTTTCCTACGTATTCTTGAGATGTCGTTGGTGATGGGTCACCTGATTGGGCTTAGCGTAGTTGTTGTGATGCAAGTGTAGCCAATCAGATGAAAACGGTTCCACTTTTCTGAGCTGTTCACCTCCTAGATAGTGCTCGCGCTGAAAGCGCCATAGTAAACACTAACATCACAGTAAAAAAAAGCAAGCACATCCCACAATCTCAATTTGAGCCTTCAACGCTTGGGCAATGAAAGGCTCAAAGTGAATTGAAAAATACATGCAAGCCCTCTGAAATATTTCCCTGAGTTTCTAGGCTCAAATTGACAAAGGTGCAAATTTTTGCCAGCAAGTTGTGTTCCACCCGATTCTCGCGTCTTCTCGCCCACTCTCTGATTACACGGATGTCCGTTGGGGTAACAATCAAAATGCGGCGAGGCAAATGGGACAAGAAATGCGCAGGACAAAACACCTAGTTGTGCCCTTTACTCCCCTCCGCTTGCCCGTCGGGACCCCTCCAACAATGTCCTTGGCACTTCCACTCCCCCTCTTGGTTGTATTTTTGTCTTAGGTAGGACATGCAGATATTTGTTGTCCGAAAGAGGCGGAGGAGAGGGAAATAGAAGTAACTGTGAAGCACAGCATATATCTTTTGGTGGGATACACAACAAGACGCAGAGAGAACGTGCGTGTCTAGACTATGAGTGTGGATGAGTGTGGCCTTGGTCGTTTTCTAGTTGGGCACCGGACGCAAAGCAGCAAGGCGGTATACTCTGCTGCTCACTGCCCTGTCCGGACAGCCGTTTATTCGACACGGAGCAAGAGAGCCGGTCAATCTACCTATGACAGCGGACTATAGCTATAACTTCCATGTTACTACTGCGTAGCGTGTTCCAGTTGATTACACTGCTAGGCATAGATGCTACTGCGTCTCGTGTTTCCTTTTTAGTGGATGGTTATGCTGTTCACCAGCGCGTCCTAGTCGGCCTTGCGCGCAAAAGAAGCCCTCACAGACGCCGGACTTGCTGTCGATTCCTGTATCAATCTTCCTTGTCAATAGCGGAGAGGCCATCCGGACCTATCGATGCGTTGATCCCCCAACTCAACTTCCCCAACTGGACCACGGTCTCCAGGACGGATGTTCCTTTCGGACTTGAAGCGTCGAGACCGTTGTTGGGGAAGTTGCTAGCTTCTTTTTGTCTTTAGGTCCTCTTTATAAGAGACGCTGTGTTCGTTAGGGTAGATGCAACTTTCTCTTTTCAGCCTTTTAACTCGCATTCCAACAAGATCACGTCAACAACTCAAAACAACACAGCCCAAGCAGCCCGTACCTCCACACTTCCCGCACGCACGCACCGGACTACCCCCACATTTGCACCCACCACGCCCACCACCAAATTTCAAAATGACTGTAGCTGTTGCCGACGCTGCCCGCCCCTTTGTCGGCAAGGTTGCCGTCATCACCGGCGCTGGCCGCGGCATTGGCCGGGGAATTGCCACAGAGCTCGGCCGCCGCGGCGCCAGCGTTGTGGTCAACTATGGCAGCAGCAGCGCCGCCGCCGAGGAGGTGGTGGCCGAGCTGAAGTCGCTCGGCACCGAGGCTGTGGCCATCCAGGCTGACATCAGCAAGCCGGCTGAGGTGGTGTCGCTGTTTGACCGCGCTGTCGCGCACTTTGGCGGCATCGACATTGTCGTGTCCAACTCGGGCATGGAGGTCTGGTCGTCGGAGCTGGATGTCACCCAGGAGCTCTTTGACAAGGTGTTCAACCTTAACTGCCGCGGCCAGTTCTTTGTCGCGCAGCAAGGCCTCAAGCACTGCCGCCCCGGCGGAAGCATCATTCTGACGTCGTCTGTGGCCGCGTCGCTGACGGGCATCCCCAACCACGCACTGTACGCCGGGTCCAAAGCGGCCGTCGAGGGCTTCACACGTGCGTTTTCCGTCGACTGCGGCGAGAAGGGCGTGACGGTCAACGCGATTGCGCCCGGTGGCGTCAAGACGGATATGTACGACGAGAACTCGTGGCACTACGTGCCCGGTGGCTATAAGGGCATGTCGCAGGATATTATCGACGCAGGCATTGTCAAGGCATGCCCGCTGAAGCGCGTCGGCACTCCGACCGACATTGGCAAGGCCGTGTCTCTGCTGGTCAGCCCCGAGGGCGAGTGGATCAATGGTAGGTCACGCTCTCTCGACTTTTCTTAACGAGTATCGTGGATAAATTACTAACAGTTTTTAGGCCAAGTCATCAAGTTATCGGGTGGCTCTGCTGTGTAATAAGGGAAAGACTCATCGTGAATCACCACACGAATGAATGGGCGGGATAGCTCTGTGTAGGAAGGTATCTAAACGAGCTAGGTAGACATTCGGTAAAACAAAAGGGAAATGTACATTACCCAGACAAATCCAAGTGACCTTGTATGCCGTGTTTTGTCTCCAATCACAGACAAGGCGAAGTGAATCTGTGAGAGAGAGACGATAACCAGATAGAAGAAGCGGGTGAATATGTCATACACAAAGCCCATCACGACGAAGCGCCGACAACACCAAATATTCACAATAACAGGTCAGGTTGTGTAGAGGTTTTTTGTTTTCTATTGAGTTTAGATTTAAGCATACAATTTACTACAGTGGTTTAGCTAACGTAAAATTAAGAGAGTACGCTGTTAATGGCAAGGATGGCGCACCTGGCTCGACTGCACGGTTCTTGTGCACAATCTTCTCGTTGAAGCGTCAAAGCTTGACCCGGAAACATGAGTAGTGCATGATTCGGCGTAGTTGTGCAGTTTGCAATTGTTGTATTTTTCTACTTTGGCGGTAGATGCAGCGGAACAGAACACACGCTGAGGCACTGTTTGTGCAAGCAGGGCTCTCCCTGTCCTGCTACCTCTTTAAGCCGTTCCCCATGCCACACCACTGAAAGTATGAAAGCTTGTTTTTTTAAGGGTTAAGAGTCTTCAAAAATGAAGAAGGGCTCGACATCTTTGTCTCTTTCTTTCCTGGCTAAGAAGAACTCTTGATCTGTCAATTTCTTCGTTCCAAGCGAAGTTTAAATGACCTCATATTTGTTTTGTATTTGTTTGGATGTTTTGACATGCTTCCGTCTGCCTCCCGTCTTGCTTCCGTGAATGCATTGCCTAATTTGGAAATGCGTAGACATGCGTCTACGAAGCTCGTTCTGCACTGTGGGCAGCATTTCCATTATCCCGTTTTTCTCTTGACCGTACCAAGTGCCAAGGCTGCAAAAGAAACTCGACAATTGCCCAATGGGGGCAAACAGGCCGTCCGTCTGCGTTTTCTGCTGCGGGCAAGAAAGTAAAACAGATTGAACATATTGGTGTTGATTACAGGTACGATGCGGAAAAGTAATATGTGCAGACTAATAAGAGAAGAGAGGAGATATGAAATAAACAAGAGATGAAGACGTCGTTGATTTTTTCCGGTAACCTGGATCTCTTTTCCTTTGACTGTGACCGGCTGTTCGTGTCTGTCTCTTTTCTCTGTTACCACCCTGAGCTTGGACATGCCTTGAATGTTAACTGGGCACGGCCCACGGCTCGATATGAACTGCGTAATTTATTTGCTAATTCGCCAAAAGTATAGAAACTCGACGAAATCACACGCAGCGAGTTATATCACACAGCATCCCTAAAGCGGCTGCTCCGCCTTGGCATGTCGACCCGTTGGGTCTCGTGGGAGTGGGAGTGGGAGGGAAATGCGGGCGAGACAAGCTTCCGGCCCTGTATGTCCTGGCGACCCTCCCTAGCACGTCTTTCATATGCGCTGTGAACGGCAAGTGGGCAAGGCGCAGAGGAAGTGCGTTGAAAAAGAACTAGACATCTTTGCGAGCACGCCATTTTGCCATGGTGTAGCCATACCCTCTACAACCACTCGCCAGCAAAAACTACGTCTTCCATCCATCCATTGACAGCACGACTGACCAACAGTATGCTTCCGGACATCTCCACCATTTTTGTGTCGAGCGGCAGCTGGTCCGTGTCTCCACGTTTTGTTATATTCTGTTTATCTGATTCTATTCTGCCTTCTTAATGCCTTTTTGGGACGATCTCGCTGTTTCTCATTCCGATAAGAATAAGGAAGGTCGGGATCGTCGACTCCACGAGGAACAAGTAAAAATAAAGACTACAAAGAATACTTTCCGAGGCGACGGGATGCATGTGGATGTGTGTAGCGTGGAGAGCCGTTATAAACCTACAACTTATGACTAGACATCCACGTGCAAATAGACTAGATTAAGATAGGGCTGTGCCATACTACTTCCGTTCACTCGGGCTGTGAAAAGGAGCTAAGAAGGAGTGATCAAAAGAGAGGTAAAATGAAAATTAATGTGAGAAGATCATTAGACGTTGATTCAAATTTAAGCTGAAAGAAAAGAAAGAGAAAAGCGAGCAGTACATGCTCCAACGCCTATCCGTATGCTATGTACACCAAAAACCAAGTCCAAACACAATAAAGTAGGCAAAAACAGTACGAAGTTCCCCCAGGCGAGAACCAAAAAAATAAAATAAAAATAAAATAAAATAAAAGCATTAGTCCATGATATTAGATAAAGTAGAATGAGCCAAATGAAAAGAAAGAATAGAAGAAGAGAAAGCAAGAAAGAACAGGGGAAAGTGATTGTGAGCAGTCCCCCTAAACAAACTGCAGGTCCTCTTTGCGGTGGTTGACCAGGTCGAGGGCAGCGCCCAACGTCTGGCCCAGGTAGCCGATCATGGCCTTGGACACGGCAACGTCCTCAAACAGGAGGTCGCCGCACACCTCGCGGAACCGTGCATAGACTTCCTCAAGCTTCTTGAGCTCGCGGTTGAGAATCTCCAGCTCAAGCCAGCGGCCATCCTCGCCCTGCAGCTGGTACGCGCCGAGGCTGACGCCAAGGCCGAGGCCGGCGACAACGGATGTTGTCGGCGAGGTGTTGTCTGGTAGTGGTGTTGCTCTTGTGGAGGCTGCCTCTGGCTCCTCTGGAAGAGCATTCACAGTTTCGCCTTGATTGCCGTCTCCCATCGTGGTCACCGGCTGAAAATACGACTGCGACGCCGTCTTGTAAAACGACGTAATCTTGCCCAGCAGCGTGGCCAGCAGCATGGAGGCGGTGTGCGTGCCGGAGCGGCGCATGCAGCGCGGGCAGGCTAGCATGGCCGCGCAGCCCTCGACGGCGTTGCGGTTGAGCGAGAGGACGACGTCAAAGGGCGGTGCGGTAGGCGTCGACGCGTTGTGCAGGGCCTGCAAGGCGTGCAGGCAGGCGGTAAAGCAGACGCAGGAGGCGGGTGAATTGCTGTGGTAGGCGTATCCAACACTACTACCTCCTCCGACCCCACTGCTGCTGCTGGAAAGAGGCACGGACTTGTGGCCGGTGGCCGGGCTCTGGCGTAGACTGGGCGTTGTGGACGGACTGGGAAAGTAGTTGTTGGCCGTCGAGGAGGCGATGCTTCCGGGCGTGGGCATTTGTTGCTGTTGGTGTTGATATGGTGGAGGAGGTGGTGGTTGTGGGTGGCCGTGACCTTGCATTGGCTGGCCTTGTCCGTACGGAAACATGTCCATGACCGAAGGATCCATCCAGGGCATTCCACTGGCAGCAGATGCGGCGGCCGTCATCGAAAAATTGCCGTGGGTGACGGCGGCGTGCATCGGAATACCGCTCATGGGCGAGTCGGCGAACTGGGCGACGGACAGATCCGTTGGCGACGTCGTCCACGGAACCGGCCCGGTTGCGTACATGTCGCCATTCGCCGCCGCTGCAGCCATCGCAGCAGCAGCCGCATTCCCGTCCATGGCCAGCAAGGCCAACTCGGACGAGATGGAGTGGTTACGTGAGATAGCACTGCCCGGTGGAACGTCCATGTTGACCGGTGTTTTCCAGCCGGTGTCAGGCCTGTAGAGACCGGGTACCGCTGCTGCCGTATACATTAAACCGGTCTTGTCGTCGGTCATGGACGGCGAGAAGCCTGTGGCGACTCCAGCCATTTCTTGCAAAATGGGAGTGCTGTGATGGTGGTGATGGTGATGGTTATTATTATTGTTGTGGTTGTGATTATGGCTGTTGGAGTTGTCCGACTTGGGCTTGCCAGCTCGGCTCGAGGGCGAGTAGCGGCACTCAATACCACAGGCGAGACAGCGCGAGCAGATCGGCCGTGCCTTGGAGCACTTGACTTTTGCGAGGAAGCAGCCATCGCACGATGCCCTCAGCCGGGGCTGCCGGTGTTTTGATGCCGCAGACATTGAGACTAGAGGGCAGAAAAAGAGAAAAGCAGTGCGAGGGTGGATATTTCAAGGATAAGTTGTGATGTCAATAATGAAATACCAGACGACAGTAGGGATGCGGTTTCATTTGTTCATTTGTTCATCTGTTCGTTTGTTCATTTGCTCATGTTCCCGCACAGGTAGCGACAGGGGGCAGCAGGCATGGTCTTATAAGAAGAGAGAACAATAAAACGAACGTGAGGACATAAGCAACAGGGGGCGTATGAGTGTTTGGAAAGTGGGGGAAGAGGCGGAATGCAGGATAAAGATCATATGGGTAATGAATAGAGACAAAATTCAAATACTGGTAATGGGGACGGGTATGAGGCTGGCTGTTTTGGTGGTAATGACTGTCATGAGTACAGCACTATACGATAAAGATAAGCGACGGAGGCTAGAGAGGAAGGTAAAAGAAAGTAAGAAATGAAAATGCAGCAAAAGCAAGCTAGGGTGTAAAGCAAGAGAAAGAGGGAAAGGGGGAAGGAGGGAGGTAAGATGCTGAGTGACAGCTGACGTGGATGGAAGTGGCCAAGAGTGGTAAATTAAAGTAAACATAGGCTGGTAGATGGCCTCCTAGATGGAAAGGGAAATATACGAAACGAGTGTTAGGCTGGGGAGTGAGAGACAAAGTTGAAAAATAAATGGTAGAAAGAGTGCACGATTCGACGACCGTCAAAACATACACGATGTAGGAGGATACAAGGAGAATAAATATCTAAAGAAAGATATTCAATGAGAGGCTTAAAGAGAAGAGTAGCCCGCCTTCTCTGCGGTCAGAGAGAGAGAGAAGAGAAATAAGGAGACAAACAAAAATCAAAATGAAGACCAGAACCAGAACCGGAACTAAAGAAAAAGTATGCTTAACGGGCACGATGGAGGGCCGGGTAAACGGGAGGGGAAAGGAGGGCTACTAAAAAGGGGAAGGAAAAACAGGAGAGAGGCAACCAAGAGACAGGAGGAAAAAAACGACGAACGTCGTCGGAATCTGATTCGGACTCGATTGTCATTGGCAGCTGACCACGTCGAGCATGTCTCTGATTCCCTCTCTGTGCAAAACTAAGGAAGGCAAGAATAAAGGGGGGAGAGGGTGGAAGGGTGGCCACCGCAGCGTGCTGGCATGTTTTTCATATAGCAAAAACCAAAAGAGGGTGTGAAGACGGCGTGGGAAGCGTATTTCGTGGTGGCTCAAGCTGTGGTGGCAACAAAAGACAAAAGGCAAAAAGAAAAAAGACAGAAAATAGAAGAGGGTGTGGTTGTAGGCCGGTGAGATTGTGACAGCTCTTGCCTTTTCCATCCATCCACGCTAATTATATCGGAGTAAACTTCTATAATCCATAAAGATGGAGCAAGAACACCACGTCAGATAGCCAAACCCACGGCCTTTATGTTGAATTACACAGCAACCGGGATGGCAGATTTCGTAGTTATCGACGCATGCATGAGGCGTGCATGCTTGTGCCTCTACGCTGCTTTTGCACATTAGTGCGGTGCTTTTGCGTAAGTTTGCAACAGAATTTGTTGTGGCCTACGCTGGGGCGCTCACAGCTGGAGCGTGCACCGCGCACACGATTTGTGTCGTGTGTGGGTGTCCGCAAGGATGTGCAAAGATGCACAATCCAGACTTTTGTCTGCGGGCATTCTTTCTTCTCTTGCTGCTTCTGCCGTGACACCCTCTTCTGCCCAAACAGGAAATCGTCGTAAGCAAGTCCCCTTTTTTTTTTGCGTTCTTGTCTTTTGCTATCACTATGTGTCTTTCTCACCAAGATGCTCATCTTGTATGCACTTTCTTGTCGTACACACCTATGATTTTCTCCTCTTTCTTCAGTAATTCCTTGGCTAGGAGGCTTTCTTGTACGCGTGGCGGTACGGCCATAGTTGCCACTGTTTCTTTATTTTTTCGTTGCCTATTTTTCTTTCCTTTTTGGACTCTGGTCCTCGATCTAGGTACGCTTACTCTGGAGAGAGAATTATGTGCATGACGACCAACAATACTCTAGCTCTTCTTCCTGGTACGGCACTGCAGATCACCGTCTTCTGTGTAACTGTGGTACAGACAAGTTGGGTTGTGTTTCGCCAATCCTTTCCTTGACCACCTTCTTTTCGTGTGTGGGTCGAGGACGATTTCGGCGACTTCCGCAACGGCGACGATCAAGACAAAGGCGGAAAAAAGTGGGAAGGAGGGGTGAGCACACCATTACGACACGACCAAGACAGGGCAAGAAAGACAGACAAAGCGAGAGGCGAGAGGGGCAGAAGAAAAGGTGAGCGTTCTGGAACAAGGAATGGAGCAACGAATGGGAAGAAGGCATGCCGTAAAATTCTCCGGGCTGAACATGATTCTGTTTCTGGCCAGAATCAGGTAAAAGAAGAGCTGGTCTATTCACGAGCTATCGAAGAGAATCTGACTTGATATCCCAATGTCTTGGTGTCTTGATGTGTGTGCTGTCCATCTCCCACCCCTCCATTTCTTCCCCCCAGGCTGTTTGGTTCAACACGACGTTGTCCCTGTGTTCCGTCTCACTTCCCCAACCTTTCTCTCTCTCTTCTACTTTCGTCTCCTCTCTTTTATTCAACACCCCTGTCACTTTCTTCTCCAGGATAAGGCCATGAAAGGAAACTGATCTTCACGTCGTGGTGGCACCAAGTTTTGCGCCTTTGTGCCAGGCAGGGTCAGTTATGCGTCGTTTCAAAAATTGAAGTAAGCTAGAGGGGGAAAAAATTTAAATAAAAAAAATTAAAGAGAGTAGAAAAGAGCAAGAGGGAAGGAGGTGAGCTCGGTGAGGGAATGTGGGCACAGCTGCAGTGCATTTTGTGGCGGCAATGCAAGCGCCATCAGCCGGCCAAAAGAGAATAAAAACGTTAAGAATGTTTTAAACTAAACTAAAAACTAAAATAAAATAAAATCATCGCACGAGGGACCATGCCGTAGGAGCATTGTGTATGCCTAACCAACCTTGGATCATCCGAGTATATTTACCCACGTTTTGTACGTTTTCCCGCATTTTTGTACTTTCATACATGATCAGTCACATGGTACAACATAGCCTGCTGTGACCGTTGAACACGCAGCGCGGTGTGGTGTAAGAGGATCCGCGCTTCTATCCTGTACTGTGTTATTCAAGTGCCCGATACGGACCATCAAATGTAGGTCCAGAACCAAGACCAGGCACAACGCACGAAATACGGGATACGGGATGTGGGAGACGTGTTCAACAATCTTGGTCTGTCTTGGCATAACAACAGAATGGAGGCGGCCGAGTGATTGTGCAGAAAGGGGACGCGTAGTCTCTGTAGAAAGATGCGAGGGAGAAGAAGCAAATCCCAGGCGTGTGGAAAGAGCTTCTACCGGGCGGAAACGTTGGGTTGGGCAAGGGAGCCCTGTCCTGTAAATGCGCCAGCGGTGACCAACAAAGCATGGGAGCAGAGTAGAAGTAGATAAAATGGGCAGAGGAGAGCTGCTCGAGGGCCCGAAAAAGAATGGGGGAAATCGGGAGAGCGGGACAGCGGGACGGGAAGAATTCGCAAGCGGGCAGACAGGAAAGCGGGTAGGCAAGGGCTCCGTTGGCTATTGGCTGTTGGCTGTTGGCTGTTGGGGACTGTGGTGGTTGAGTGCAATTCTATGTCCGTTTTTATTGATATTGCTCTAGTACGTCGCTTTGATTTTGTGGGCAGATACCCTTCTGCTGTCGGACATTCCCCAGATTTTTGACGTTGGCGGTCACGGGAGGCCGCAGACGACGCCGGCAGACGGGCAAGGATCAAGGCGTCGACCAGGGAGAAAATGGCAATGGCAGGGTGATAAAGTGGTAAAGTGGTGATTGAGGTGGCTTGCAGCTGTATCTAAAACTACATGATAAATTACGCCAGATGACAAAATCATGACACGAGAAGCCTCCATTCTTCCAAAGACCACTCAAATCAAGGAGGTGCAGCTGGTCAAACATGTACCAATTTAGAAGAGCAACATGAAAGAAAACAACCGACAATAAACGTAACATCAATCAGACGTTCACTTCCCACCATGTCTTCTTTGTTTATTATTCCTAGCGATGTCTTCCGAGCTAACCGCCTATCTTCCTTAAAGGAGACAATAGTCACACTTATCTTGACAAGCGGTTGTTGAGACAGATGGAGGAGATGGATGAAGACGACACAAGATTATGAAAGCAAGTCCAATCTACAAATGAGAAAGAGAGAATACGTAAAGCTCAAGGCAAAAGGCAGAAGGCAAAAGGCAAAAGTCCTGACATCGCCTAACTAGTGATTTACCTCTAACGGAGGAAGGGGGACGACAAGGATAAGTGCCTAGTTAAAATGGGATACTTTGTCGGCAGCGAATCGGCGAGATTAGGTAAAATGAAGAGAATCGGAATGGAAAGAGGGGAACGCTGAGGGGAGGAAGATGGGCGAAGACAGATAGAAGTGATCTCCAAAACTTCAAAAACATCTAACATGGAGTTTAAAAGTCAAGAGAACATGACAAAAATAAGGACAGAAATTACAAATCGAGGAGTGGCCAATGTACAGCCGGGATAGGGTAAAGAAAGAGAAAATGCGTGTCAGTTATGTTTCCTACCTCGTATTCGACTTACCATACTCCGAGCTGCATTCGTGATAGGAATGGAATGCTCGGAGGGCACCACAGTACAGCTGTGTGGTAACCCTCACGGTCTGCTGTATCCAATGTCTGCATATGTTCGATGAGGGCACGGTCCCCTTTTGTTTCTTTTCTTCTTCTTCTTTTTATTTTTTGTAAGAGAGCAACTCCATCTCGGGGACCCGCAGTCCTCCTCGACGTAACACTGGTGGGGAGAGCAGGAAGCAACAAGAAAATTTACGAGAGAGAGAAACGAGAACCAGCGACGAGATTGCCTACTTTCGCCGATGCCTTGCCTTTTCAGTTCCTCTGTCTTTATTCTTGTTGTACTCTCTTTATGTACCTTTTTTCTCCTTTCTTCTTTAACACCATCCCTGAACCACATGTGTTACCAACCTTGTCGACTACGTTTTGCCTTTATTGTCTTCTTCATCATCCTATCTGCATTGCTGATCCTCGAGAACGTGCACGACGCCGGGCGAGTCAGGACAAAGTCAACCTGCACACCGCGCACGCACTTAGTCTTCCACACAAACACACATCAAGAGTCTAGCTCGGTTGCCCATGTCTCATAACAGCGCAACCCTCCCGACTGTAGCTCACGCTGGTCGTGCAGTCCAAGTGCATGTCTGTTCTCGTAGCTTCGTAAACGTAGACGAAGCAAAAAGGGAAATCTGAGACAATGTTCCGGGCTCCTTGTGCTTCCATCTCTTTAAAAGCGAACTCGTGTTATTTGTGGAACAATCCCGTTCCAGATTCTACAGTCTACTAGTTATCTCCCACCTTTTCTAACGGCGCTTTATTTTAATACTGTTTTTCATTGTTTATCCAACTGTCTGTCAATCTTAAAGCTCTACCAAACAAAAGAAAACGTGGAAAGAGAGACAAACAAAAGACAAATAAAAAGAATTGTACAAGCAAAATATTTTGCAAAAAAAAGACAAGAACATTGAGAAAACATGAACGTAAGAGAAATGCCGTGAGAGGCCGTCCGGGTTTAAAAAAAAGAGCAAACCACGCAAGGAAAACACAAAAACGAGTTGTATGCAGAAGTGAAGTAAAGTAAAGAGAAACAACATGAGAAGGACAAAAAACAGAAAAATGACAAACAAAGCGAGACGCCAATCCCAAATGGAAGAATAGTAAAGAATTCCTCCACAAATGTGCCTTTCCATGGGAGGAAAACAAAAAGCAAACAAAAAGCATAACGAACTGCCCAAACTTTGGAATACAAGCAAAAAAAAAAAGAAAAGACCAATAAATCAGAAGAGAATAAGTAAAGAAAATAGGCGTTTCCTCCTCTTTCCGGTTGTATGTAATTTCAGTCACCGTCTCAAGCCACGTCCATCACTCAGTCTTTTCGTCGGTATTCAATCTTTCTCAACTCAATCCCCTCTTACAAACCGAGACCCTCGCGCATAAATGCACCCAGTTGCTTTGCCTGTGACTGTTAGTTGGGTCCCTAGTCCCTGTCAAGTTCGTTAGGGTATAGGGTGGACTTACGAAATCGCCGTGCATCATGGAAAAGTGGTTGCCCGGCATGTGGCGGATCGTCATCTTGCGCGCGTCCAGGTATTCGTCCCAGCGGTTCGGCCCAAAGTCTGTGCGGTTATCCAGCAGGAAAAGTGCGTGGCCCTCGGGGTACGGCTGCGGCCGTGGGTCCGTCGGCTTGTGGCACACACCGTCCTCGCACCAAATCACAGTGATCTTGGGGCACTTGGCCACGGGGATCGGCTCGGCTGTGTAGTTGGACAGCGCCGTGACGGACGCAGCAAAGTGCGGCAGCAGCCACGCGGGGACCTTGTCCGCGTCGCCGTCGCCCAGCAAGCCGATGGACGCAAACCACGCGTGTAAGCCCTTGGGCAGCGGCTCGATGGTGATGGGGCAAGGCGAGTCGATGAAGACGATGTGGTCCACAGCATCGCCCGCCTTGGTCAGTTGGTTGACAATCTCGTAGGCAATGACGCCACCAGCGGACCAGCCCGCCAGGTTGTAAGGCCCGACAGGCTGGCGGCGCTTGATCTCGTCAATGAACTTGGCTGCCATGCCGTAGACGCCACACTTGTACTCCTCGGGTGTCTTCATGAACGGTGAGAACAGGCCCCAGACAGCCCAGTCGGCGCCGATCTCCGAGATCTCCGTGTAGGACGTGGCGCTGCCGCTGCCGTCGGGCACCATGAAGAGGCTGTGTGTGGCTGTGCGATGGCTTCCTTGTAGTAGCACCGACGTGGCCTTGCGATGCGGGTAGTGGTCCACGATCTTGGTAGGCGGCGGCAGCTTCTCAATAGGGTCCGCAGGCTCGAGACGGATCTCCTGGCCGCGCTGGGAAGCTTGCGGGACAGCAGTAAGTGCCGGTGCGGGTGCGGCAGCGACACGCTTAGGAGGTGGTGGCGGCCGGGCCTCGATGCCAAGACAGCGCTCAATGTCCTTGAGCGACGGGTTGGACACAAAGAGGTCCGAGGGGATGTTGAGGCCTGTCTTCTCTCGCAGCGTGCCCAGGATCTGCAGGCTCATTAGCGAGTCCATGCCCAGGTTGGCCAGGTCGGGCGCCGCGATGATCTCGTCGACCTCGACCTGCATCTCCTCGGCAATCGTGTCGCGCACGGCCTTTTGGAGGACCGACATGTCACCAGAAGCCGGCGGAGCGGCACACTCGCCACCGTCCTTGACCGAGCCGTTCTCGCTCTCCTCCATAGGCGTGGTAACCTCCGAGTCGGACTTCATACCGTCGGTCTCAGAGTCGGAGCTAGAGATGCCCGAGTCCTCGAGCGAAGTGGCAGCCTCGGTGTCCTTGCGGCCGGTCTCGAACTGCGCTAGGTACTTCTTGAAGGCGCCAATGGTCGGGTAGTCGACAAACGCGTTGGAGTGCAGGTCAATATCCAGTTCCTCGCGGATGCGGCCGCTGACGGTCAGTGACATGAGCGAGTCGACGCCCAGGTCGCCAAAGGCCACGTTGTCGACGAGCTCGTCGTTGGACACGCCAATCTCCTTGGCCAGAATGTCAAACACCTGTGTGACGACTGACGTGAGCTTCTGGTTGACCTTGCCGATGTTGGCGTGCGTGACCACCTTGGTGTTTTTGGCCTTGACCGGAACAGCAGGAGCCGCGGCCACGGCCTTACGAGCGGGAGTAGGAACAGTCACAGTAGCGCCAGCAGCACCACGGGGCGGCAGCACAAGGTTGAGGACCTTGCGCGGGATGGCCGCGAAACGCACGTCACCACACACACCAATGATGCGGTCGCCGTCAAAGACGTAGGCATCACCCGAGTACATCTTGGTACCCTTGACCGGCTGCATACGGATGTAGCTGTGGTACGTCTTGGTGGCGTCGGGCTTCTCCACAAAACGGAGTGAGCCCCAGCCATGCGAGATGTACACCTGCTCGCGCGAGTCCACGGCGTCCGTCGCGTTGACGATGAAGCCCGAGATGTGGCACATGCTGTCGATCCAGAACGGGTTGAAGAAGTAGTTGCCTTCCGTGTCGGCGGTCTGGAAGCGCACCGTGGCCGTCGCCTCGCACGTCGCGCTGTCTAGAATCACCTCCTCCATGCCGCGGTAGCGCGGCGCGTAGTCGACCAGCGCCGTGAACAGCTTGTAGGCGATGCCACGGCCGATCTTGCTGGCCGTGCCCTTCTCCTCGCCGGCCTTGAGCGCATCGATGCGCGCGCGGATTAGGTAGTTGACGCGCTCAAACTCGTTGGCCCACTGCTCTGCGTCACCGTACAGAATCTTGCACGAGGCGTGCTCCGTCTTCTTAACACCCTCGCCCGTGTGGAAGCTAAGGTTGGCGTAGCCCTTGTCGACATGCGCCGTCGCCGACACGCGTAGAATGTGGCTGCCGGTGCTGTCGTCGAAGATGAGCGTCTTGCCCACCTCCATGTCGGAAATGTTCGTGGGCACCTTGTCTTTAGCATCGGGCTTGGCCAGCCGGTACATGTAGTCGCCAATCGTCATGGCCATGTCGGCGTAGAGTGTGGACGGGCACAGCGGCGTGTTGTTGACCAGGTGGCCCTCGAGCGCGAGGCGCATGTCGACGCGGCACATGTCCGACTCCGTGTCGAGCGTCACCGTGCTGCCCTTCACCTCCTCGCGCACCACCTTGTGCACGCTTGACGTCGACAACGTGGGTTTGGCCGGCTCGATGGCCGCCGCGGACGCCGTGGGAAGCATCTTGGCGAAGCGGTTCTTAATGAGTGACCAGTCGCCCTCGTACTGCAGCCAGTAGTTCTTGTTGTCGAAGGCGTACGTGGGCAGGTCCAGCAGGCGCGTCGAGGCGCGGAAGTCGCCATGCATCTCGTTCCAGTCGACGTTGAGGCCCGCTGAGTGCAGCGTGCACAGGCTCGCGCTCAACGTCTTATATGTGGCCTCATTGCGGCGCATCGTGGGTACGGCGATCGTCGTGGCGCCAAAAGCCGCCTTGACCATATTGGCGCACACCGGGTGCGGGCCGACCTCGAGCCACACAGTCTTCTCGTTAATAGCGCCAGACTGTTGCGCCGACACGAGCCCGCCAAGGAAATTGACGGCCTCACGGGCATGGTTACGAAGGTAGGCCGGGTTCACCGGCGCGCTGTCGTTGTCACCTACCGAAATGAGCTTTCCGAGCAGCGGCGAGATGATGGGAATAGTGGGCGCCTGGAATGTGACGGCACGCGCCAGCTTCTCAAAGTCGTCCAGGATGGGATCAACCTGCGCCGAGTGGAAGGCGAACGGCACCTTAAGCTGCGTGCACTTGAAGCCGGCCGCACCTAGCTGCTGCGCAATCTCGGCCATCTCGGCGGCATCGCCGCTCAGCACTGTCTCGCGTGGGCCGTTGATGCAAGCCACGTTCACCGAGGTGGCACGGGCACCCAGAGCATCCGTGACCGTGGACATGGAGCCTTGGACGGCCAGCATAGAGTGTGTGCCAGCCGTGCACTTCTCCACGAGCAGACGCGCGCGCGCACCGACAAGGTAAATCGTGTCGCTGGCCGAGAGCACGCCGGCAATGTTGAGCGCGGCGTACTCGCCGAGGCTGTGGCCTAGTACGGCCGCAGGCTTGATGCCCCACGAGGCCCAGAGGCGTGCCAAGGCCATCTCGAAGCAAGCCAGGCCCAACTGTACCACAACAGGGCTTAGCTTTGTGACGTCCGGCTCGCTGCCGTCAATGAGCGGCAGGAACGATGGGAAGCCATGGATCTTGGCGATCTGGTCAAACTCGTCAATGCTGTCACGAAAGACAGCCGAGTGAGCATAAAACTCCTTGCCGAGGCCGGCGTAGTGCGAGCCCTGGCCTGTGAACATAAACGCCACCTTGGGTTGCTCGGGAAGCACAGGCACAAAGTTTCCCTTGAGGCGCTCCTGTAGGGCCTGCTTAGCCTCAGCCAGGTCGGTCGCCGTCACGTTCATTCGCCAGTAGTGTTGGATGCGGCGCGCCGTCGTGGTGTAGGCAACGTCGACCACCGGCGTGTCAGGGTGCTCGTCGATCCATGACACGAGGCGTTCGGCGTTATGAATCATGGCCGACTTGGACTTGCCCGTTACCGTGATGACATGCATGCTGCGAGGATCCACGACAGCCGGTGCTCGACGCGGCGCGTCCTCGAGTAGTAGGCCCGTGTTGCCACCAGCGGCACTGAAGTTGTTAATGAAGACGCGGCGCGGCTTGCCGTCTGTGCGCCGGAAGGGTGTCATGTGGAAGGCAATGTTGACGTTGCGGTCCGACAGGTCCTTGGGAAAGCCCTTGTTGATCACCTGCTTGATACCGACGTGCGGCGGGATCTGATTCTTCTGCAGCATCATAAGCACCTTGACCAGGGCCGTCACACCCGAGGCCGCCTCACCGTGACCGACGTTAGCCTTGACGGCGCCGAGGTACAGGGGCCGGTCCGTGGGCCGCTTGCGGTCAGCCGGCGCAAAGACGTTGGTTACCGACAGCATCTCAGTGCCGTCACCAGCCTGGGTTCCCGTGCCGTGCATCTCAACGTAGTCCACATCAAGCGGGTCCACACCGGCCTCGTCGAGGATCGCAGACGACAGGATCGACTGCGTAGGACCGTGCGGATGCGTGATAGAGACGGCATCGGCAGAGTGGTTAGTGGCCGTGCCGAGGATAACCGCGAGGACGTTATCGCCATCAGCCTCGGCATCCTCCAGGCGCTTAACAATCACAGACGCGCAGCCGTCGCCACGGCAGTAGCCATCGGCGCCATCATCAAAGGTAGCGCAGGGACCCTTCTTGGAGAGGAACTGGCCACGACTCAGCCCGGCGAAAATGTCCGAGTTGGTCATACACGACAGACCGCCGACAATGGCGGTATCGCAATCCCGCGACCACAGGGCCGTACACGCGACGTTCATGGCGGCAGCACTAGACGAGCAAGCCGTGTCAATATTGAGGCTGGGGCCGCTGAAACCGAAATGGTAGTTAATGCGGCCGGGTCCGAAGGCCCGCACGCCGCCCGTAATGAAGTACGTGTCGACCTCCTGGGCGGCGTTTATTTCACGCCAATCGTCGGACGTCTGGCCGTAAAAGGTACCGATACGGTCGAGGCGTGTCGAGGGCGTGCGGTTGGGTACGTAGCCGGACATCTCCAGGGCTTCAAAGGCCGTGGCGATGGCCATACGCTGCATGGGGTCCGTCTGCAGGGCCTCGCGCGGCGACATGTTAAAGAAGCGGGGATCGAAAAAGCCCGGGTTCTCGATCCAGCAGCCGTAGGGCGTATGGCTCGTGTTGATCGCTTTGCCCGTGGGATCAACGTGTGTGGCCGCAGGGAAACGGTCAGCGGGCACAACGCGGTGCACGTCGAGGCCCTTGGCCAGCAGCTCCCAGAGCTTCTCGTGGCTGGCTGCGTCGGGGAAGCGACCCGCCATTCCTACAATGGCCAGCTTACCTCTGGACGAAGAGCCGTGGTTGCCAATCTTGGGTGGCTTGGCGGAGATGCTGCTGGCAGTCGAGACGAAGTCTGGCGACGACCGGAGCGTGACCTTGAGCTCCGTCTTGGAGCGCAGGAGGTTGGCGAGCGTGTTGGCGTTTTGTGTCGGGCCAAAGGGAATCACGATGCAGTCGCCGCTTGTGTAGTCGCGGGCAAGGTCAAGGCAGCCGTCCAGAACGCAGTTAAAGAGAAGCGGCTCGTTCAGGATCTCGTACACGGCGGCTTCAAACAGCGCTTCCGTAGTCGTCTCGCTGAGCCATGTGCCGGTTGCACAGGACATGACCGCCGACCGCGGCTTCGTCTTAAAGAGCGCGTCTGACACGTTGACATCGTCCAGGCGGAGGATTTTCTTGACGTCCGTATCCTCATGCAGGTGCGCAGCGTGGTAAGGGCCGTGCACGGGAATCGATGCCGAGCGGCCCAGCTTTCCGGAGGCAGCAAGGGCCTTCAGGGTTGTCGGTGGCCCCGAGACGGCTACGTTGCTGGAGGAGACGGCGCTGATATAGACAGCGCTAGCCGGAGGGATGGCCTGTAAGAGTTTAGTAAGTGAGGTTCTTACATTTAAAAGGAACACAGGGTTCAACTCACATTGGAACTGCAAAACTCAGAAAGGGCACGGCGAACATCCTCTTCCCGCTGATTCGGGTAGATGTACGTCCAGCTCTCGGATTTCGCCGAGGGCGGGCATAGCCGGTCTGCCAGGGACGAGACGTGCAGGCCTGTGCGGAAAGCCATCAGGACGGCCTGCACGGCAACAGGAACCAAAGCAGACAATGACGGCGTGGAGGCAATAGCTGCGGCCGCAAAGAGGCCGGAGCACAGGCCGACCAAGAACGTGTGGTCGTGCCGGGTGACATCTTCCCAGTTCTTCTCGGCGTGGCTGTTTTGTTAGTTGGCAGTCAAAAGGAGAAGATCAAGAAAGATGTCGTAGCAGGACGTACTCAATATAGTGCGCCAGCTGTGTGATGCAAAGAAGGGCACCGTCGAGGCCCGGATGCTTCAGGTCCTGGGCATGATACCGCTCGTTGAGCTGCTGTAGCGTCTTGAACAGGGGCAGCTTGGAGCGCTCCAGTCGGCCGAGACCCTCGATCTCGCGCCATAGAGCGTCGCTGACTTGGTTGAGGAAGGCTGTGGCTAGGATGCCATGGTTTCCCTCGCGGTAGAAGCCTGAAAGAAAGGCGTAGGTGTCGAGGGACTGATCTCCAAAGAGGAGAAATGCCAGCCTGTCAGCCATGGTTATTATGAAGGGCTTTCAACACTTCGACATGTGCTTTTCGTCTAGTAATCCGTGTAACGAAAGTCGGGTTGGTTGAGGAGGAATCGAAAAAGAAAAATACACAAAAGACAGACTGGAGAGAAGATGAAAGAAAACGAAAAACAACACACACACACACACTGTCTCTCTCTTGGCCAAGAACAAAAGAATCAAGAAAGATCTAGGGAGTAGAGAAGAAACGAAAGGGGGATGAAGAGTAGATAAAGAGAAAAGAAAAAAGTCCACAGCAATCTCTATGAGAAACGGAGAGCCATCCTGGCGGTCTTATATATGAGATTGCTCGAGCGCAGGAAAGAAGATATTGGGAAGATGTAAGGCGGTCCCTTCCTAGTGGAGAACGCAAGAAATACCAGGCCAGCCACCCTCGACAAGGATGACCAATTTGCCTTTCTTTCTTTTTTCTTTCTCTTTTCTTTTCGTTTTGTCCTCTTTGGTCTTTTCCTCTCTATTTTTGTTTGTCCCTTTTGCCCATGGGGCGATTGCGTTCTCGCATGTCGTTCTCTCGGGCCAGTAAACAAGGCGTCTTGTCCCCTGTCTGGTGTGTCTCTGTGTCTCCCTCCGCCTCCTTTTCCTCTGTGCCCTCTATATTTGCCCGTTTGTTGTGCTGTGCTCGTATTTTCTGTTATACCCCCCCCCCCCCCCCCTCATATGTGCAAATAAATAACTTCATAATACGGAATCTGGGATCCATCCCTGCTCTTCTGCCCGCATAGTACACTGCACGAGAGCGGGTGAGGGAGACAAGGGACACAAGGGGAGTGAAGGGGGGCGTGTGTGCAAGACACCAGGTGTTGAGAGAACACTGATCCTCTTCAGACAGACACCACACGCCCCACCGACCCATTTTGCCGGTGGGAGACCGTAGTCCGGCCCTGGTGGGCTTTCGGTGACCGAAGCTCATGAATGATGATCAGGTACTTGCCGCATTAGGCGAGGGCCAGGGTTGACGAAACAGAGAGAGAGAGAGAGAAATATCAAATACATAAAAAGATACAGAAATAAAATAGGAAGAACGAGCAAAGAAAGACAGGGCGACCGCCACTCGGGCTTTTCGTTGGAAACTCATCAATTTGACCAGGAAAATGGGGACTGCCATGTAATGGAACGAGTTCATGGCGATGCCAGGCCAGGGAACGAGGGACTTACGTCCTTTGTGGCTTGTGGCCTGTGCTATGATATCGTATGCCATGACTTTTGATCGGGGCGTGTAGTGTGCAAATGACACGATGGGCTCCCAATAAGGAACGAAAAGAAAATAGGAAAGAAAAAGAAGTAGTAAGAGACGAAAAGCAAAGTAGCAAGGGTTATCGCTCTCTTCAGTGCCAAAAGGTCAATATAACCCCATGACGTATGGCAAGCTCGTATGGCCGCCCGTGCAGTCAACATAACGAGGGTGTTAAGCATTCAGCAGTGCGAGGGGGGCCGAAAGCGCAGCAACATGGCATCAGTCGGTGTAGTGCGGTTTTTCAGTGCCTGCCCATCCTCCCTTCACTTTCTTAAAGAGCACTTAACTTTTATTATAATCCTGGACGGTCTCCCTTGACGGTGGACTTCCCATGGACGGAGTATCCTGTCTCGGCAAAAAGGGTCTGCAAGCCAAGCCTGAATTACAATTGAAGCTGCCACTGCAACATCCCTCCACAAGAAATAAAAGCAAAAGGCAAGACAGGCAGTGGATGGCATACGAGATTGCGGAGCCTGCATTCCGTTCGCTCCAACGCGCAGCTTTGCTTCGTAACTATGCACTTGTACGGGGGACAGGTACTGCCAGCGTGTGGGCTCGGACGGGAGACGGGCACAGGCGATGCTTGTTGAAGCGGATAGACGAGCTTGCAGTCGTGGTCATGCCCTCGCATAGAGTAAAAGACATGCGACAAAATACGCCGAAACAAACAGAAACTAGAGGTGAAAATGCAAACAGAGCGGTTAGAGGTAGCATGCTTTCAAAGAGACCGTCTGTCGCATCGTGACAACACGGCGGGACTCCATGGCACAACAAATTGTGTGTCAGTATGCGAAGGCTGTAATGAGTGAGATGTTGGGGTGGAGAGCAGACGAAAATGGATAGAAGAGACAAAAACAGATACAGCAAGAGAAGAGAAGAGAAAAAGGTACAAAAACTGCAGGGGATACCCCGTGTGCGTTTTCGTGTACAGTGTGGTTGGAATAGGAACGCTGAGGATTGGTAATAAAGGGCAAACAGAACGAGAACGAAAGAATAAAAACGATAGGAAGAGAAAGAAAAGGGAGGGGAACCGAGAGAAGAGACAAACCTGACAAACCGACAAGAACAAGGGAAAAGAGCTCGCCGCAAACGTAGATGGGGGGGCGGGAGGCGTCTTTGTCCGTGAGCACCGGAGTTCCCCATATGCAGCGAAATGAGCTCCCACAGCGAAAGACAATGGCTTCTGGGCAGACGCGATGAGAACGGCCGCTTTTGCAGCAGCCAATGGCAGCAATTTAGCCGCCGATATGCCAGGCTCTGTCATGCCACGGGCTATTCCTGCGCTCTTTTTTCTTTGCTGTCTTTTTTTCTTTCTTTCCTCTCTTGTCTTCCCTTTCCTCTCTTTTTGTGCGGTCTCGTCTCTGGCCGCTCGTGTCTTAGTCGCGAGCCACATGGTCTGCCGCGCGCGCGCTGTCTGAGATGGCATGGGCCGCAAATTGATGATTCGTCTGCCAGCCACCGGACTCTGGGTCGAAATCTCCAAATAAAGGGTTGCAGATGATGCTTCGACGAATTGATGGAGCCTCACACAACGCGGCTGGGAAAGGAAACATCCCGTCGTCACACCCACTCGCGACATGATAGGCCAATTAAACACGGCCTTGCTGACCAGGAGGAGTATTCTTGCTGTTGCCTTTCCTCCCACTTGCCGCCTTGTTCCCCCATCTTCGCCCCCTGTCCATTATTTTAACGACCTCCTTCCGAGGCGATGGAAGGTCGTCCGCAGAGGTAACAAAACAAAAGGCAACAGTGTTGCGAAAAAAAAAAAAATGTTGTGCAGATTATACATTACCTCACGTCAGCAGATGAGCACGTAAAACGCAAATTCGTTCTTCGATAGCATACGAAGACGAAAGCACAGAGGCATGCACGTGTCAAAGAGCAGGCGTCAACCGGCCGAAGAAGGGGGTGTATCAGGGGCAGAGATAAGAGTCCCAAGAAACAGAAGCTCATGTGCCCACTTACATATGATGTCAACACTGATAATAGCTGCCGAGACGCATGCCGGAGACCGTAAATATGCTTGCTGCTAGCTACGTGTTCGCAGCTCGCTGCCTGCGACACGGCACCGTTTGGGGACCAGGGAAATATTTCTCGGGGTAAGGGGATCTGCGAGCGGTCTCTAGACCCGAGTTAGTTCTGGAGCACAATATTTTTCCCGAACGGTGTGATGCTCAAAAAGTCATAGCGAGTCTGGGTGTATGGTCGGGATGCGAGAACGACCGGCAGGGAAGCATGGAGGGTACAGTGTCGACGGATGGAACTAGGGGCGCAGCCATCAGCCCTTCTGTTGTCTGTTTCGTGTGTCATGGAACAACAAGGAGACGTAATTTCAACTGCGGACTCGGGTAAGCGCTCCTTGGGTTTTGCATCGTGGACGATGGGGGCGGTGGTGACGAAAATAGCAGCCGGTGTCGGGTAAGATGTGCAGTCAAAAACGGCTTGTACCTGAAGAATATCCTCATTCTTCATTTTTGTTCTTCGTCATCCTCCCACTCTCATCCGAGCCTTGCCTTAGCTCTGGGAAATCCGGTGGTCTGCGCCCTGGTCTGCTTCCTGAGCTGCCGTCCTCGATTTGTCCTAATACAGCTGTGGGCTGACAACGGCCGCATCCCCTCGGTACAGTACTCAACGTCCGAGTTCCCCCAACCCGCGAGAGGAGACCGCCCACGAAACGGTTTGAAACGTCTGGCCCCCCCTCCATCTCGCTATCTCAAGTACCCAAGAACCCAAGCACCCTTCCTCATATCACGTCATCTCTCTTCTTTTCAGTCTTTTTCTAGATGCTTCATCTGGGCTCTGATTCCGTACGTGCCTGTGTCTTTCCGAAGTGCCTTGCCGCTGCCGATAAGTTTTCTGTTGCCCCAACAGTTAGGATACCAGATAAAAGTTTGCGTGTGCGTGTGTGCATAGCACCGGCAACCTGCTGCTGTTACGGAGCCTTGTTGATGTGCAGAAGAGTTGCATGTCAGATGATAACGCAACCAAGCGTACACAAAATCACGACCGCAGGAGTCTTCCGCGCTGTCGGTTTCGTAGATTGTAGCTGAAAAGGCGTATTTGATTATCTCGTATCTTCTTTCTTTATCTCTTGTGCTTCTGGGGCTTGTCCCGTCGGGACTCCGCAAGCTGGGTAACGCCTTTGGTCTTTGGTCTTTCTGTGTCGTATGTCGTGACAGCAACAGAGCATATGCCGTACATTCCAATGAATGAATATGAACACGCTGCAGCGCCTCGCGTAGAGCAGTTGCAATCTGTGGCCCGGCCACCACCCAAGAGTCCGGGCATCGAGAGTGGGATAGGAGAGACAGCGCAAAAGGCGCCGCTCTCCACTTTTTGCGATGGTCCAAATTGAACCCTCTTTTTGACAGTGCCAACGCCGGCGATGCTCAACGTTGTCTCTCATTTCTCTTTTGGCTCCACAGCTGTCCGTCCCTATTCCCTCGTTGTCTTGCCGGGCAACGCTTTCGCAGCAGGGTATTCCCTGTTTGATTCATGCTCGCTGTGCTTGAGAACAGTAAGCAGTGTTGATCAACCGGCCAAAGGCACACGGCACAGAATATTGGTTAAAGCGCATAAATACACGGCGGTGTGGCGGCAGCTGCCGTTTCTTGCGACAAGGGCACCCGCGTGTGCGTGTTGGGCCGTTTATCCACCTCCATTTTTGTCCCCCAATATCCCCAATCCCGCGGCACAGGCTGCACCGGAAGAGAAGACTGGGGAGCTTTCGTTCCCTTTTTGCCCTTTTTGCCCTTTTTTTTGTCGTCGCTCAGAGCCCTGCTTGTGCTCGTTTATCAGCTTCTGCCTTCTGCCTTGAGGCTTATAGCAAAATCCATATAACAGCGTCAGCGGTGTGACGGACGCCAAGCTTTGTTCTCTCTTGTCGTGTTCTTTTGTTGGCCGTCTTGTCCCTTCTGGTCAGCCAGCCGTGTAGTAGCCCCTTGTCGCTTTCTTTTTTCTGTCTTATTTATTTTTGGCCGGGCGGCATTTCGATCGCTGTGGTCGCTCGTACCCGTGCACGTCCAGTAATATCTGTGCTTCTTGGAGGATGATAAGGATGGGGAAAGAGTGGCCGAAGCTTTCTTCTTCCGAGGGTAGAGATGGTCCGATGCTGGTAGGTTCTGATGTCATTCCCGCCCCCAAGCCTGCGGATCCGGCTACCTGCACAAACGAACTGCTGCTCCCAGCCAGCCGTGAAAGCAAGCGCAACGCCCAGGCGTGAGCCGACCAGGGATTCAGACGCCGTGTTCTGTCAGACGGAGAGCGCAAGATCAGCCAGGGCGTATTAACAGAAGAAGAAGAAGAAGAAGAAAGCAAAACGGGAGAGGACAAACACAGAGAAGCGACACGAGAAAATCGATCGGCAAGCGCAGTCCGCCTGTTTCTCGGTCTATTCTTGCTGGTATTCTCGTCACATGCCGCTTCGTATCACAGCTTTCGTCGCGCTGTGCACTGTTTGTTTTGTCTACAGATACCAAGTCGTCGCCGTCCACCTGGCATTGAGAATGCATAGGCTGTACCTCTGTGCCATGCTGTGCGCTAAACGGGCGAAGTGTCCGCCTCCGGTGGAGGCACAGCTTAGTGATCGTCGCTTGTATTGGGCGTTGTGGTCGACATGTAGGGGATAGACGGTTTGCCATTTGTTGCTTGCACTCGTAAATTGCTTTGGATAGAAAGATGAGGCGACGGTGGGGGGGTTGAGGGGCAATGGGGAAGGGGAGCAGAAGGGAAAGGAGACGAGATGGTTATGTCAGCCTGTAATTACGCCGTCAACATAGGAAGGAGCCATGCGCATTCGCTGGAATCGGGAAGATGCCACGACCGTTGCAGTCACGCTCTAATACGGAAGCGGCAAGAGCGAGGGTATCTCGTCCAATGACAAAAGGGAAGGGGCCAACGGCCGGACCGAGCAGAGGAAAGAGCACACATGGCGATGACAGGGAAAGAAGGAACCGGTACCGCACCCGCATTTTGCTGGCAGGCGCGGGAGAGCTACTGTAAGGTACGACGTTGCAAAGGGCCAGAAAGGGACAGGACACGCGGTCCAATAACGCAGCGCTCTGCTGGAATATCGGGCAGCGTAAGACTTCGTAGGACGTTAATAAGATGGATATGATAATTATGAGAATCGAATATTGCCCCACGGCCGATGGGCACTTTTTTATTCTCTCCTCTTATTTTTCTTATTCTTCTTATTCTTCCTACGGACGTTGCTTCCTGCGGACGTCGCCCGCCACGCTAACGCAATTAGGAAATGTCGGAGAAGAAGGCAGGCACGATTGACAGGGGAGGCCCCAGCAGCCAATCGACTTGCACAATCAACCTCTGTTTTGATTGCACCCAAGAACATCGTTTTTCTTTCTCTTTTCTACCATTGCTTCTGTATCCGATTTTTGTATGTTTATGGATGTTTCTACGCAGTTGGAATTTTATTCTGATTTTTTTCAAGTCTGTCTTAATTCGTTGCAGCTCGCAGCACAAGCTTAATCGACGGGTTATAGCAAGCTTTGCCATATTTCATCCGCGTGAAAGGTAATATCTGGTGTTTTATTCTTGCTATTCTTATAGACCCTCTTATTTATCTATCTCAGTCTTTCCCATTATTTTGGCGACAAAGCAATCTACCTGCGTCATTCATAGAGGGAACTCACTTGTACAAAGCAGAGCGTCGTGGGCCCCCGATCACGCGGTGCGGAAGCAATATACCCAGCCTTTCTATTTTTTCGCCGATGCTGGAGAACATGCTATACTTTCGGCCGTCATGCAGTGGGCTTTTGGATCTCAAGCACATGTGAAAAGCTGTGGGCAAAAAAACAACTGAAACTGCATGTGGAGGTGACCAAGGATGGACGAAAGGTGCAGAAACAGCTCCTCGCCAGAGCAGCATGGAAAATCAACAAAGATGCACGATGGGCATTTTGTGTCGGTTTCTTGCCCAAGTGTGTCAGTCACGGACTGCTGGATAGCAGGTATGTACACGGACAGTGATATCGTTTTACTGTTTTAGGATATATTCGTGTGCATCTCCAAGCAATACGAAGGAGCTGAATCTTGGCTTTTGTCGAGCTCATCTAGTGAGAGCTCGTGTTTTGTATTCTATCAACATTCTTTTCCTAAAAAATTCGCTTGTCCTCTTGTTTGCAAAAGAAGCCGCAACCCAATGTTCGAAGATTGTATTGGACGACCCGTTGGTCATCGACGCAGCGGATGCTTACTTGGCCGAGGGGGCGACCGGAGCAAAAGTAGAATTACAAAAATAACATGATAGCGCCGGTGAGAGAGGCACTAAAAAATTAAGTAAACACACGGTCAGCCTCATGTTCCATATCCCGGCCTAGGCCTTTGGCAACTTCCTATCACACATGGCTATAATCATCACCTCACTCTCTCCTGCCGGAAGCCGAGAGACGTGATTGGGATAGGAACGGACGTTAGATGGTCTGGAACAGACAAGAAACAGAACAGAGACAGACTGGAGCCAGAAAATAGCTGCAAACTGTAAAGGAAGGATCAGCAAGGCAAGAAAGATGACAAGAGCAGGTCTCCATCTCTGCGGCCTCGTAAAAACAGACATGTACGGAGTAAGCGAGGATGTGATGGATGCAATCCTCCTGTCACATAAGGCACCGAGGTACTCCTTACTGTTTTCCTTTCGTTTCTTTTATTCCTTTTTCTTGTCTTTTTGGTTGTCCTTTAAAGCGGCTGAACATGCGAGTCCGATTTCTGCTTCCTGTTTTCCGCTTTCCGCAACTTGGGTCTCCGTGTACAGTTGCCTGTGTGTGTGTGTCTCCCTTTGCCGCTGTTCCGCCCACCTGCAGACGGCTACACCGGGAAGTGGTTCCTGGGATGGCTCCCATCCTCTCATCGTTTCCATCCTTCTCTATCTCTCACCCTCTCCTCGCTCGACACGAGCTTCCTTGTGTCCGGAGTGAGAAAGTGGAGAGTAAAAAAATGCGATATTGCCTGACATCCATTTTCATTTTTCTCTGTGCTCCCCCTTTCCTTACATTCCCGACAATTTGGGAAGCTATTGTACGAGGGGTCACTCTAGTCAGCAGCAGTTGCTGGTGCAGGAGCGTCTAGAAGGACGAGGGAAGGGCTGCGTGCGTGAGCGATGGCCCGCCGGACCTCCGACCATGGCACGCCTACACCCACTCAGACACATGCTACACGCAGATGCAAAAGTACAAAATTCAAAGATAGATAGCACATGGGAGGAGGTGAGAAGGAGCGAGAGAGATATACATGCAGAGCTGTGCCCACAAACCAGCCCGGATGCACACGCCCTCCCTTCCCATTGTCCATCCGGCACCAATGCCATCGCCAGACACAGTAGCTACCCGTACACCTTCTTTCAGCTCAGAACAGTGGGGGGCCAACGAGACAAAACAACAAAATGATTGGGAGGTCGGGGAGACACAAGGGGCACAAGAGAGACGGCCGTTTACCTGCTTGCGACCTGCATATGACTGTCGCCCTGTGCTCTTGGAGATGTGCATTTTTGTTGTTCTTTTGTGGATGTCGATACGCCTTTCCCGGGTCTGCTCGTCTGGTCGCCTTACGGGAAGAGCTGCCGTTATTGTAAACGCCTTGACGATACCGCAACACATGTTTCTCGGTGTCTGAACTGCTGTCTAGGCGCTGGCGGAGTCGTGATCGCTACCAGCCACAATACCGTATTTACGTGCTTGTGTCGGAGGTTACGGCTGAGTGGCAAGACTGTGTATCGAGAGGCTGGCTGATACATTGATGAACAAGACTTGTGGAGTTTGCCCTTGCCGTACAGACGCGGAACCTGTCTCGGTGTAGAGACCTGTAACGCCAGTGGTGAAGTTAAGATGGAGCTTATGCGAGAGACATATCCGATAGCAGACAGGTAGTGATGTAAGTCACCGTGTAAATAAAGTCAATAAAGAAGAGAAAGAAATATTAGATAGACAGCAGAAAATATTCATTGCCTCTCCACTCTAGGGCGTGTTTTAGTTTGGCATACCTGGACATATTCCATTCGTTCCCCTTCTCTAATTTCTGCCTTCTTTCTCGCTCGCGTCGCAACAGGTTCTTTCCCCGGAAATTACACAAACGGTCGCGGTGTCTCTGTGCTGTCCGAGTTTCTGCCCGTCCCGATAGCTCTATTGGCTCTTCCAGGAAACTGGTTGCGAAGCAATCTCCCTTCACTTGCGGTATTTCTAGCATACGTTTTTGTTACGAGAGTGTGTGTTGATGTGCATTAGTGTGTGTTTACGAATATGGTCCAAGCTGAAGCCGCTCACATGTATCGACAACTCACATTGCATATATAAAGCAGACTTATATGTGGACATTGGCCGTGTGCCCTCTTGTGGCATTTGTCGTTTACAATGACTGCTTGCAGTCTGCGTGTAACGGCAGATGAGATTTCCAGCCGCCAACGTGCGATACGACAGGTCAAAAAATAGAGCCAGGCCTGGACCTGGCTTGTTCAACCAACCACGGCGTGTTTTGCGTGTTGTGCGTGTTCTGCGTGCACGGCGTGTACAACCTGTACAGCGTTGTTTTGTTGTGTGGCTATCTATCCTAAAAAAGTAATGGCATTTGGGGGGGGGGGGGGGGGGGGGGGGGGGCCGACACCCCCCCAACCCCAAGAATTGAAACAAACACCCACCCCCACCTGAAAAACCAAACGCAAAAACG